>VZQC01003825.1:1190060-1407797 GCA_009823505.1 Rhizomys pruinosus | reverse complement strand
GTGGCGCACGCCTTTAATCCTAGCACTTGGGAGGCAGAGGCAGGCGGATCTTTGTGAGTTCAAGGCCAGCCTGGTCTACAATGTGAGTTCCAGGACAGCTGGGGCTACAGGGAGACCCTGTCTCGAAAAGACCAAAAAAAATAAATAAATAAATAAATAAAATAAAATAAAATAAAATAAAATAAAATAAAATAAAATAAAATAAAATAAAATAAAAAAGATGAATTACCATGAAGCATGGTAAGAGTTTGACAATAACAGCAACAAGGTAGCTTGGCCGCCACGCTATCACAGCAGCCACACACCATCACCGCAGCTGTGTAAGTGCTCTGTGCAATGTCTGGACTACACCCACCCTCTTCATGATGCCAGGAGATGCCAGGACACCTCCAGGATGAGATGAAGGGAGGTGACAGACACTGACAGAGGGCTAGGATCCTTCATAATGGTAATTGGACAGATGTGTCACAATACCATGGCATCTTCCAGGTCCACATATGGGGGGAAGAGGGATAGTTTGCATCCTGGGCAGGACCAGGGGTGGAGTGGCATGAAAGTTCATCATGCTAAACAAAACTTTAAGATAAAAATATGTAAGAATAAGCTGCATGTAGCAGTGCATGCTACAATCCCAGCACTCAGGAGGCAGAGACAAGTGTTGCTGCAGATTCAAGGCCAGCAGGTTTGCTATACAGAAAGACTATCTGGAACAAGACAAAAACAAGCAACAGCAAAACCCAGAAAATTGGGCCTGGGAAGTAAACCGTGTGCTGTTTGTACACACATGCACACCAGTTAGATGAATGTACTGGCAGACAGCCTGTGTTCAGCTGCCACACACCAGTTTTCACTCAGTTGTTGCAAGGTTGAGAGCCTTGTGCTTGTTCCATCCTTAAGATCACAAGACCTACCATGCCTGGAAACCTTACCAACCCTCGAAGAACCCTACCATCACTGTAATTTCAGTGCTTGTGAGGTGGAGACAGGAGAATCAAATCCACTGTCCTCCTCAGTCACAGAGTGAGGTGGGAGCCAGCCTGGGTCACACGAGATCCTGTCTCAGAAAAAACTGCTATCCCAGAGACCCTACATTAAGCTGTCTACAAACACCTGTAACTGCAGCTCCAGGTGACCTGACACCCTCTTCTGGCCTCCTTGGACACCTGAACATGTGCACATATTAGCACACACACACACACATATATGTATATATATACATATATATGTGTATACTTATATATATACACACATATATATGCATATGGGTAATTTAGCTGAAATTGACACTGGTATATGTTTTAAAGTAAAGGATTGAAATTCTTTGTGTTAAAGACATAAACAATTTAGGGAAGAGATGTCTTTTTCCTCACCAATTTGCAGTGCCAATTTCTCATAGTTTTCTACTTTTTCCCAAATAATAGGCAGGTATTAAATTTTATCAAACACCCTTTCCATTTCTAATGAATTGGCCATTGTTATAGCATTCCTCTTGTTTTGTTTGTGATGAATTTATTGTGCATTACTTACATGAATGTATTCCTATGTATTTTGCTCTTGGTAGATCACTACATTCATATTCCTTTGTTTTCCTTTCAAGGCGTGCCTAGATTCATGAGTGAGTTATGTCTGTGGTTCTTTTTCCCCCGTACAATGTTCTTGTCAGGCTTTGGGATGAGTTATGCTAGCTGCACGATATGAACTAGCAGTGTTCCTACCAGCCTATTCTATGAACGAATTTATGTAGCCTTGTTTTATTTCTACAGTAAATGTAGTGAGGGAAAACCTAACTTAAAGCTTGTGGATTTGTTCTTGGGAAATGTTTTAAGTTTAACCTCAAATTCCTTAACAAAGAGTACTTTGCTAAACTTTTCTATCCTCATGACAGTTTTGGTATATTCTGCTTCAAAGCATGTAGTAGTTTATATTAAAATTTATTATGTTGGTGCACATTGTAGTAATCACTCCTTCTTACTTCCTGATTTTGGTTTATATATATATNAAAAAAAAAAAGAACCCCACTGTCTCTGGCAAGCCCCAGCTTCGAGGACTTTAGTCCTGTGTTCCTTTCCTCTTCATTTGCTTTACATCTTTGTTTTACATTTTATTTCAATGGTTTTAGCTAATTCCTCTTTTCATTTTTTATTCTTAAGATAATGAGCTGTTTTAGGGGCAGCATTACAGAGTCTGTTCCAAGCAGAGACTAATGCCCTTCCCTCCCCACCCAACACCTGAATCAGTCGAAAGTGCTTCACTGTCTCCCATTCCCTGCAGAGAGCCACCCATGCGACCCCATAGTGGCACATGTCACAGTGGGGCTGGTTGAGAAGAACTTCCTATTTGACTAGCTGAACTGGAAGTTTCAGAAGAAGCTGGCCACAACTGCTGCCGCCCCATCATTCCCAGCCCACACCCACCATGGTGGCCAGCCTAGCCCAAGGCCCTCAAGGCTTCAAGCCCGTGACTTCTGTTCTCACCCTGGCATTAAACCCGATGAACAGGACCCAGATAAGGACCTGGTGTTGAGTGCCTGGCTCTACCATTCTGCCACTGAGTTCTTTGGGCATTCCAGCTTGTCTTATACCCTGTCCTTGTCTGCATATTTTCTTATCATGGTTCATCCACAGCCTCAGGATCGGATCCCTGGGCTGTTGGCACAGCAAGCACTTGCAGGACACCGTATTCCACTAGAAAAACCTGAAATGTGGGTACAGCTGGTGAGGTGAAATTATACCTCAGCCCAATACAACTGAGTCACGAGTATCGCCGACTTCAGTTTCCTGTCTGGAAGTCAGATGTGATTCCTACCTGGGAAGTTTCTGTCTGGATCAGATGAGATAACACATGAAAAGCCAATGGCGGACTTTCACATGCACTGAGCAGCCAACAGCTTAAGCCTGTGCATTAGAAAGGCCTTTAATTGTTTGTAATGTATTATAATTAACTTATAAAATTAACAGAAAATGCTGGTTGCAGCATAAACAGGTAGTGTGGCAGCCAACGCCTTGGTGGGGTTATGGGTGATTTTGCATGGTTGGAGTTTTAACAACTACCGACATGCTGGATGCTGGACGAGACCTTACCTCATGATCAAGCTGATGGCTGGAGTACAACTTGTCCTTAAGATGTGTTTGGAAGAAAAAAATGTGAGAAACTGGGCACCCGGTAGAGGCAATGACTAGAACAGCTGGTCTTCCTCCATGGCAATCCAGCCCTAGTTCTTTTCTTCAGGGATACCTTCACTGTTTGGAAAATTATTACATCTGTCCTCACCACCAGAGTGAGGAAAGCCCAGGTCTGGGACATTCACCACATCATGCTTAAGTCTCAAGCAACTGTGCTGGTGGTTTCCATCAGAGTCCTCTGTGAACACCAGGACAGTACGCAATGCGCAGACAGAAGTGAGGGAGGAGGCCCAGCCCCAACACACCCTCTTCAGAGTCACCCCCGACCCAGCGGCAGACATCAGTGGTCCCCTGTGATGCTTCAGTTTCCTTGCTTGTGTGACTAGTTTTAGAGACTACATGGAAACACACCTCTGGGTCTGTCTTTGAGGATGTTTTCAGGTTTGACTGACCCTCTCTGAATGTGCAACACCATCCCAGGGACTGAGATCCTCACTGAATAAAAAGCAACAAGTGAGCTGAGCACCAGCTCCTTTGTGTGCTTCCTGATTGTGGACACACTGTGACCACCACTGTCCACTCCTGTCACCATGCCTTCCCCACCATGATAGGCCAGCCCCTAAGCTTTAGCCAGAGTGAGCCCTTCCTTCCTTCAACTGGTTTTGTCAGGGATTTTGTCATAGCATTGAAAACTAGTAAGATGCCCAACACACCTGTTGGTAAGTGCCCCCTGCCTTGCCTGCCCTCTCCCTAGGACACTGGCACCCAGTTTAAAGTGAAACAACCTCTGCTGGCCTGGCCTCTAGGGTGTCTCAAAAGCAGAAGCCCCTCAGATAGCCCCCTCTTCCACTGCTCTGTTCCAGGCTGCCCCCGTTGGTGACTTCTCTGACCACCGAGGGTGGGTGAGAAGTCTTCTACTGTGTTCATTATAGACTCCTCGCTACATGAGGAGGGCAGCCCAGAGAAGTCTCAGTGTGGAATAGAAACAGGTTTTCCTCTCTCTGGCAGTGAAAGCAGATACTTTTCCAAAAGTATTCCTACACAGAAGCTGTAACAGTCAGGAGAAAGGCCTGGGTTGCATCCTCAGAGACATTTCTCACAGTCTTCCTCATGATTGTTTTAGGCCAGACCACTGGTTCAAGAACAAGCACAGCTCTGCCCGCAGCAGTCCCTACACTGTCCTGGGTGTCTCCTTTACCACAGGGTCTATTTGAAACTCAGGCCTGTCTCCAGTGACAGTCTGGCTGTCCACTCAAAAAGTACCATTTGTCCTTGGGCCTAAGTGGGAGGGAGAAAGCTCAGAAGACTCTTCAACACAGGAGAAAGTGGTTTCAGAATAAGCTCCATGTACATCCATAGGGACCAGGCATCAAGGGTCTCCTAATATCCCAGACTAATTTCTTCCATTTGTCTGGATCTGACTCAGGCATTCTTAGAGGATAAGTCATCCAACAAAGCGTCATTCACCAAGAAAGTGCATCCCGTCCACGTTTAACTCCAATTCCCCCTTTAATTCCCTGACTTTTGAGTCATGTAAATAACAGAACAGGAAGTGAGTGAGAGCCAGTGGCTGCTGGGCCCCAGGGAGCCCAGTGTGGCCAGGGCGGCTCAGTGGCCCTGCCCTGCTCAAGACAGACACCCACCCTGTCCCCAAAGCCAACTGCAGTCCATAGATGGAAACTTCCAGCTCTGGAGGCCTGGTGATTTTCCTTTAGAAAAACTTAACACTCACTATTCACACACATGGCATTTTGAATATGAAGAACATGTAACTCCCTAACAAGAGAAAACTGAACCAAAACGCACTGCCTTATCAAACAGCAGATAACCACACGATTTAGATTTGGCTGCACAACACAGCTGCCCCTCATGCTCTGTGCATGTGACAGCTCAACTCTGAAGCAGTCTGGGGACTTTGCTGTTTTGATAGGGAAGGAACGGAAATCCAAGAAGTGCGTTAAACAGACGTTAACCTCCATCAACGGGACTGTTCAAGGCCTCTCCACACCCAAGCTGGGATGGCCATAGTTGTGGCCACAGCCTAGGGCCACATGGCCCCTGGGTATGTGAGACAGGTATCCTGTGGATTTTAAGAGGTTACCTGTTAACCAAAGCAGATGTCTTTGGGGGGAACTCGTATATAAACATCTTCAAAGTGTCCTTTCCTATTGCTTCAGCTATAACTTTTAGGAGAAAACTGAGCATGCTCAGAGGTATTCCTATCCACCGTTTGACGCTTTGGAAGACATGCTCCATGACTTCAGATAAGCAAGCTCAGCAATGTACCCACCGCCTTGCTTTCTTGAACTCTAACCTTAAGCTGAGCACACTAGCATCTGTCTACCTCAAGCTGGTTTTCTATCTGAATATGTTTGAACCCCACACTTCCTCTGCTGGGAAGACATAGCTTGAAAAACAATCCCTGTGCTCTCCTTACATGTCACAGGTCATCAGCCCTCCCTCTCCTACTTCAACTCTTCCCACACCCCCTCGCTGCCTTTGGTTTTGTGACCACTTCTTTGAATATATGCTGAGTCCATTTAGTAGTGTTTGTAAGTATGGCTGACCATTTGGGATTAGATAACTTATCAGAAAACTGGTTCTTTTCCCCTTAGCATCCATTGATTGCCTATAGTGTTTCATCTAGAGGGGAGATCTTATGAAATTTCCCCTGTCCCCCTTGGCCTGTCAACTGATGTTGTCAATATCCAGGTGTTTTTTAGGCAACCATACTGAGAGATTTCAGGGTGCAACTTCCCAGTCATGTCCTGAAGACACTACCTTGAAGCAGGCATGGTTCTCTGGCTCCCAACAGTCACTTATTCCATGCATTTTTTAATCTTTTTGAGACAAGATCTCCCCTGTAGCCCCAGCTAGCCTGGAACTCACTGTATAGACCAGGCTGGGATTGAACTCATAGAGATCCGCTTGCCTCTACTTCCTGAGTGCTGGGATTAAAGGCATGTGCCACTATACCCAGCTCCTTATTCCATACATTTTGTCCAATTGTGGGACTTTGTAATAGTTTCCATCTGCTTTGAAAAGAAGCTTCTTTGATACGTGGTAGGCTACAGTTATCTATGGATGTAAGCATAAATATTTGGAATCTAGTTAGAAAGTGTATTGGTTTAGGAAACTGGCAGAAGTAGGTTCTTCTTTAGGGTCTATGACCTCTCCTGGGTAGGTCTTTATCTACCTTTACAGTACCAATCAGGAATTCTCTCCTACTGAGCAGGCCTTAGATCTAATTGGATAGTTGTTAGCAGCCCCCAAGACAAAAGTGCACCATTGCAGCATTAGTTTCTGCTGCTGGAATCTTTCTCTAGTGTCTTATGTCTTGGCACAGGGTTAAAGGACTTCTAGTGATGACCCCACGGAGCACAGCCAGGAGGACACCCTGTGAACATCTACTATCTGTAAAACCCAGCTCTCAGTCCCCCCCTGGCTGTGTCGCAGCCTGTGACAGAAGACCACCCAGCTGTACACCCAGGTGCTCCCTGTGTTCAGTACCCCAGCCCACTAGAGGACATGACTTCTGCCTTGAACCACTCTGTGGCTTTGTCACAATCATGAAGTGCAAAGTGGGGGCACATATCCCCACAGATCCTGAAGGTCTTTTTTGTTTTTCTAGCTCAGTGAACTTAACTTTTTTTTTTATTAATTTATTTATTTTTGTATGTGTATGAATGTACTGTCTGCATGCAGGTCTGTGCACCCATGTCGTGCAATGCCGCGGAGGTCAAAAGAGGGTCTCGGATTCCCCTGGAACTGGAGTTCTCCTGGAATTGGAGTGCAGACGGTTCTTAGCCGCCATGTGGGTGCTGGGGATCGAACCCGGGTCCTCTGCAAGAGCGTCGGTGCTCTTAACCGCTAGGCTATCTCTTTTTTATTTTTTAAAATTTTTATGTGTGTGAGTGTATTGCCTGTATGTGTATAAGTGCACCCAAATCATGCAGTGCCTGCAGAGGCCAGAAGAGGGCATTGGAGACCCTGGAACTTGAGTTCTGGGCCTTTGTTAGCCACCATGTGGGTGCCGGGATTCAAACACAGGTTTTCAGGAACAAATAGCGCTCTTAACTGCAGAGCCATCATCTCTCCAGCTCCTGAACTTGACTTTTTAATATTCATCAGATAGCTAGGTAATTCACAGCAGGAGGACACAAGTTCAAGGATGAAGCTTGGCCACAGAGCAAGACACTGTCTTAAAAAAAAAAAAAACAGGTGTGGTGGTGCACACCTTTAATCCCAGCACTTGAGAGGCAGAGGCAGGCAGATCTCTGTGAGTTCAAGGCCAGCCTGGCCTACATAGCAAGCTCCAAGCCAGCTGGGACTAAAGGGAAACACTTCTCAAAAAGACAAAAAAAAAAAAAAAAAAAAAAAAAAATTAGAAAGGAACAAAGGTGTTCTGCTCTCTAAATGTACAAGACACCTATCTCACTGATTAACCACACAGACACAGGAATAGCATGCTAGTGTGTTTTTTGTTATTTTTATTTTATGTGTATGGTGTATTGCCTGCTTATATATAAGTGCACATGTGTCATACAATGGCAGCGGAGGTCAGAAGAGGGTGTCAGATCCCCTGGATGGTTGTTAGCCACCATGTGGGTGCTGGAAATCGAACTTACCCTGCATGATACTGTCAGGATGGGTGTGTGGCATTGTGCATTGTCAAAACCCAAAAGCTGGAATCAGAGCAACTCTTAGTGTAAACATGAATTTTAGTCAATAATGATGCATGAATCTTGGCTCATTAGTGTCTCTCAAAGGCAAAATATAAATAGGGAAAATTGCCACACGTCTTTTATCCCAGCATTCAGGAGGCAGGGGCAGGAGGATCTCTGTGAGATGGAGGCCAGCCTGGTTCACATACTGACTTCTAGCCTGGCTGGGCTAGAACACATACAGGCAATACACTCACACACATAAAAATTTAAAAAAATAAAAAAATAAAAAGTTAAGTTCACTGAACTAGAAAAACAAAAAAGACCTTCAGGATCTGTGGGGATATGTGCCCCCACTTTGCATTTCATGAATGTGACAAAGCCACAGAGTGGTTCAAGGCAGAAGTCATGTCCTCTAGTGGGCTGGGGTACTGAGCACAGGGAGCAACTGGGTGTACAGCTGGGTGGTCTTCTGTCATAGGTCCTCTGCAAGAGCAGACAGTGCTCTTAACCACTGAGCCATCTCTTCACCCCCACTGGTATGTGCTTTAATTAACAGATTTTGCTTGAGCAGTTTTACACTTCTAGAAAACATGAGTAGAAACTATACAGTTTCCATGCATTTCCTCAGCCCACAGTTTCACGTATTATTTTTTTTGGGGGGGGGGGTTTGTTTTGTTGTTGACAGGGTCTCCCTTGTCCCAGCCAGGCTAGAAGTCAGTATGTGAACCAGGCTGGCCTCCATCTCACAGAGATCCTCCTGCCTCTGCCTCCTGAATGCTGGGATAAAAGACATGTGGCAATTTTCCCTTTTTATATTTTGCCTTCGAGAGACACTAATGAGCCAAGATTCATGCATCATTATTGACTAAAATTCATGTTTACACTAAGAGTTGCTCTGATTCCAGCTTTTGGGTTTTGACAATGCACAATGCCACACACCCATCCTGACAGTATCATGCAGGGTAAGTTCAATACAAATCTCTGTCTCCTACCCACTCACCCCTCCCACCTTTACTCCAACTCACAGGAACCACTGGCATTTTTGCTTTGTGTTGCTTTTTCCAGAATGTTGTGTAGTTGGAAATCACACAATATGCTGCCGTTCCTAACTAGCTGCTTTTATTTGCCAATCTTCTTAACTCCACAGCAGGGTTGCCAAGACCCCAGACCAGGAAATGCACAATGTACTTTTGGCATGTCAGACTCAAGCAGAAACAAACATGCCACAGTCACCTGTCCTGGAGTTAAGAACGACTGAGCCCAAGTAAGCATCTGCGGCCTAAAAGGCAAACACCCCTGTCAGCTTTCGGCTCTGTTGTCAGGATACCTCCTGAGCCCAGGGACCCTGAAGGGCCCAGCTTTGGCCTTCTCAGTTTGCAGCACTCAGGGTTGGGGGGCAGGGTAGAGGCAGGCACTGTAGAAGTGACTGGATAATTCCCCACCAGCCAGAGCAGCCTGTTTGCCTGGCAGGGTCAGGGGTTGTCTCAGACAGCAGCCTGAGCAGGACTGACAACAGAAGGAAGACACTGGAGGAGGAGGCATAGAACAGCCCCTCACACAGAGCATGGGGACTCAGAAAAGCCTTGCGGAGGACAAGGGCCGTGAACTTCAGCTTCTGAGCAGAACTGCCTAGTGGAGCTCTCCACAGAAAGCCCAGTTCTCCCAGATAGGAGTGTGGCATCCATCTGTGCCCCAGCTCTGTACTCCCATAGTGGTGTCTTATGAGATAAGGGTTCTCCTTCCATCATTCCTGACTTACCAGTCCCACTTCCCTGTTGGAAGAGGAGATCCTGCTGAGCAAACGCTGAGACTACAGGGCTCCAGTCTGCACTCCCTGATATTCCTCAGACCTCGGGCTGTGTTATCTCTACAATTAAACAAAAACAACAACTGCTTCCTGGCACACATGAAGCAGATTCAGAGAGATGATAGTTCAGCAAAGTCCTAAATCCACCCAAGAGGTGAGGGTGTGGGGAAGTGGCTCATTACACAGGGAAGGGTGAGGACATGGGGCACAGACACTATGAGAATAACCAGCATCCACACCAACCCAACACCTCCCACCAGACACAGGCTCAAGGACTGAAGCATAAATGGGCCAAAGCTGTAACAGCAGCAGAAGAAAATGCCAGAGCCTCCCACAGAGCTGGGGGCAGGGAGCCCTAAGCCCCAGAATTCAGAAGCCATGTGAAAAGGCTTCACCTAGAAAATTCCTTCAGAGCCAAAATAAATAGAAGTTTAAAAGCACAGAATACATGGCAGAACATACAGGTGAGTCGTGTTGTAGGTGGAGAGTGTATCTGTGCATACAGGCATCAGTAAGCACACAGCTCAAAAAAGAAGGAAAAATGATCCCTAAACATTTAAGAGATGTTCTGACACATTCATAATAAGAAATAGAAGCCAGTTCCCCCCGGATGCTGTTTCTCATACGTGTGATAACAGCTGAGCCACACAATGTCCTGCCAGAACCTCACTTGCATATAGGACTATGAGGTGTTGCATGCTGCAGCAGATTTCATAATAAAACTACAGATGCACAGAGCTCTGATCCAGCAGTTCTGTTTCTTTTAAAAATATATTTTACTTATTATTTTTATTTTATGTATATGAGTACGTTGCCCACATGTATGTAAGTGCACCCATGTCCTGCACTGCCCCAGAAGGTCAGAAGAAGGAGTCAGATTCCCTGGAACTGCAGTTATGAATGCTTGTAGCTGCCATGTGGATGCTGGGAATTGAATCTGGGTCTTCTTCAAGAGCAGCCAGGGCTCTTAACTGCTGGGCCATCTCTCTAGCCCTGCAACTCTGTTTCTAGTAGTGAGCTCCTTATGGAGATTGGTATGGGAAGGAGAGAATAACAACACAGCATAGAACCTGGCAAATACCTTATCTAGGGGATAAGGTCAGAGTCAAATGTAGCAGGTCATCTGACATATGTCCTTGATATGAGGAGAAGGGTTCTTGGTTTCTGTGTGCCCCAAACTCCAGTCTATCCATGAGAAAAACATCAGTGTCCCATAAGCTACCACACCATTACAGACTCAGAGTCTGAGGAGGTGTCCCAGCCCAGAGCAGCCAAAGGAGACTGAGGGATTATGTGGGCTCCTGTGCAGAGTCCTTGAGGAGACCACAGGACATGTTGAGGGTGTATTCAATGTGCATCCTCAGGTCACTAATAGCGCCCTGTTCAGGAGAGGCTGCTGGGTGGGGATCCTCATCTATTCTCCCAATTCTCTGCATATCTGAAGCTAACCTTACAAATTTGGTCTATTATCCAAACAACAGAAACTTTTCAAAGGTTAAAAACAATGTGCAGAAAGGAATGTGGGCCTCGTTGCCATCTGTACAGTGGGAAAGGACACAGGTGCACTGAGCTGTGCTTGCCTTCAGCTCTAGACAGTAGAAACCAGGTAAGGGCTGGTGGAAGTGGGAGGAGAGGCTACTTTCTAAGATACTCTGTGACTAGAAACTTATAAACACATCACTCGCTAAAGCAGTGAGAAAAGAGACTCACCTCCTGGGACTTGTAGGGTAAAATCCTTAGAACAAGCAAGGCCTACCTCCCACTGTAGTTTGGTAAGCCACACCATTTTCTACTTCTGTCACCCACTTGGCAGCCATATGCTGGCTTGGCCCAGCCCCAGGGAAGGGGCAAGTGCCCTCTCCCCTATTGCTGCAAACCTCAGGCTATCAAATGGCAACTTCCCTTTTCTTGAGAACAAGCCTCTGGCAGGGGCCATGACCCTGCCTGCTTCTTGCAGCTTCCGCTGGCACTTGTATGAACCCACTCACTGCCAGTGCATCCTTCTTAGGACCAAGCAAGCTTGAGAGCCCAGGGTTGAGGAAACCCAAGCAGGAGGGCGGTAGACACCACAGCCACAGACCAAGCACTCATTGAGCCCCAGGTGGGTCTCATTTGGCTCTTCCCCCCCAACCAGGGCTGGTGAGTCCAGACAGAATGACTACAGCCTCCCAGCCAGCAATTTCCTAGGTACTGTAGTCCCAGAATGGTATGGTGTCTGAGCAGCTGCTGTGCAGTAAGGCCTAAGCTTTGCTGAGCTTGCAGTGCACAACCTTTCCATGAGCTGCTCTGGAAGCTCTGGTGAGGGCTTGGCGCCCCTGCTCTCCCAGGAAGGGCAGGATTCCAGGGAGCGGACCCACACACCCCGCTTCCCTCCTATTGAGCATCTGAAGTGCTGAGATGTTTGCAAGAAGCCCACAAGGCAGCCATAGCCACCGTCTGGACATGCCAGAGCCATCGGCCATACACAGGGATCTAGCCACACCCTCTGCAGCACAGGGAAGCAGGTGGGGTAAAGGGCACAGGCAAGCAAAGGGTTTTCTGCTGACAGCGTCTCTCTCATGTACTTCCTCAAAGTGGGGTGTGGCCATTGCTTCATTTCTTATATTTTTTTTCCTTTGACAGAACTCAAAGTCAGTAAGTTTAAATCAATCCCTAGAATATGGGGAACATCGAGCAAATCCATGAAATCCAAAGCAAAAAGCTTGTTTCCTGGAGTCCTGATTGAAACTTGTGCCAAATAGATGATCCCCGATCTCCCTGGGCACCTGTTGATGGATCAGAGCAGAGCTAGTCATAAACCAAACAGACTCAGATTTCAAAACAAGGCTCAAGGCTGCACATGTAAGTGGAAAGTGGTTACTTACAACATATTTAAATATCAGAGGATCTTCTTGTTTACATTAGGGGTATACGTTTAAGGACACTTGTAAAATTGTAAATTTCTCATTTATCCTTCAAAAACCCTTCAGAATTCCATGAGAAAACAAACTTGGATATTTGAGAAACAAAACCAGGCATGCTATTTTCCATAGATGGCAGGTATCGGGCAGCGGTCAGTCTGAAAACAGGACCCTGGGAGGTCTGGCAACTCCCAGGAGACCAATACTTCTCACTTTGTCTATAAGATTACTGAACAGCAAACTTTGCCCCCGGACATGAGCTAGGTTGAACTTCGAACATAGTGGGAACAGGGTGGGCCCAGCATCTAATCAAACACTTCCCCAGCCTCTATGAACTCGGGGATGCCCGGACTGAAGCTGTGGCATCTGATGGCCATCAATCAGTCCGGAAACCTTGGTCAGACTTGAGTACAAGTGTGCTGACCCTTGGAGGACTGGAGCAGCCCCAGCTGTAGTCATCCCCTGTAATAAGCTTCCGATCTGAGGGGCTGTCTTGAAAGGCAGATGATCCCAGGTGCCCAGACTAAGTACTCCACAGCCGCACGCACAGTGGTTGGTCATGCTGGCCAGAGCTGCCTGTTGCCCCCATCTTCCGTAGAGCACAGGGCAGCATGGGTGAACACCAGGTGCCTTTGGGTGAATGGGTTCATGAATGACCCAGAGTGTGCCCAGGAGGTGCTTTCCAAACACCAGGCCTGGAAAGCAAGCTGTTGTGGCATACTAGAGACCCTCCTCAGACAGATGACAAGCAGATGTGGGACCTCCTGAAGTGGGGCAGCAGGGGAAGGACTGAATGAGGCCTGAAAGACACCCAGATGTACCACTCTAGGCAGGTACACGCTGGGGGCCCCTGGGAGCTCCACCTGCTGCAGGTGTGGGTCTGAGGGCAAGGGTGAGGCTGCAGTGTGTGGACTGCCCCAACTGCTTCCTGCTGACAGGGCACATTGCTGCCTTAGGAACACATCTTTACAGCACCAAGCATGTGGTAAAAACATGCAACACACCCACTCACCCATGCTGTGTCGCAACTAATTCTTTCAGCAGATCTCAGCCAATGTCCCTGGAGCCACCAGGCTGAGCTGGACTCTCATTCCCTGAGGACCTGAGACTTCTGGAACTGGGTGTGGCAGGAAAGTCTGCCAAAGCAGAATGTGGGCAAGGCCACTGCCAGCCAGGGGCTTGGGGCAGGTGTCTGGATGCAGAAATCCAGTATAAAACGCTTTCCACTGAACTATCCCAGCACCTGTACAGAAAACAGAAGCTAGCTCTCGGAGTCCCTTAGAATGAAGTGATCTTTTCCCTGCCCAGAGAGGAAAGGGCCAGCAGCTGGTGCAGACATGAGCCACCATTTTACTCCAAGGGGCTCAGGACAGGAGAACAAAGAATCTCATGTGTCTCAGAGGTAAGCTTGTCAGCCTGGACAGGGCAGAAAGAAGAGAAAAGAGATGCACCTCACAGCCTCAGAGACAGGGAATGCAGTGGCCACAAGGTGACCACAGCCACAGGCGCTGTCCGCATGGGTGGAGTGGAGGCTTGAGGCAGTGGTCACATTCTTGGGTAAGTTCCAAGTCCCTCCCAGGGAGGAACTATGAGTTCTTCCTTAGACTCCTTAGAACAGGACTGGGAGCTTCAAATATCCCTCCAGCTCTGGCCCAGCCACCGTCCACTCTTCCCAGTTGTCTTCAGAGCTCCAGTGAGCTCTTTGCCCCAGATCAGATTTCACATGGTATGGCATCGGATCAAGCCTGACGGAGACCAGGGTCTCCGCAGAGCTAGGACTCTTCATACTCCCTGGGGCACAGGCCGAGGTGCCACCTGCTCCACACTCTTCCTGTGTGGGCCTCCTCATCCAGGCCGCTCCCTGCTCTGCTCCCTTGTCCTGTGTGCACATCTTTCTTATCTAACATGGAATTTTCACACAGCAAAGCCTCCTCAGAGAGCAGAGAGAGCAGAGAGGACACACACTACTCAGGATTCCTTCACTGAGCTTCTACAACCTCATCTGCTGCCACCACCGCACCCTAAACTCCTGGCCTCATACCCTTGCTGTCGACCTCTGCTTCTCTGCTAGGTGGTCATCAAGCCCATTCCCTACACATGACCTCCCAGGCCTACTCACTTCCACCAGGACCAGCAATTTCCACTCGTTAGCCATTGCTGCAGAACAAAACCTAGCAACTTATAATAGCCCTGCCGCTCACGGACCTGGGAGCTGTGGTGTGACTTGTCTGAGGGGTCTCAAAAGCACAGACAAGCTTGTACACTTGCTTCAAGTATGAAAGTTCTCATAGGAGGTTTGACAGCCTCCTTCCCTTGCATATGAGAGGCTCTGCTCCAACCCAGACAAGCCCTGTAGAGGCTTCCTGAAGGTCCTGCTATGGGCACTGGCTCCCCCAGGGAAAGCTAGCTTTTCTCTCCCTGGGCCTCAGGCATTTTGTGGTGTCACTACCACCACATCTTACTAATAGCCTGACCTCAAGGAAAGAAGTCAGGATCCACTGTGGAGGAAGGAATGCAGATATATGTAAAAGCTAAGAACATTTGCACATTCCAGATTCTGACAAGTCCTGCAGGTAAGTCCCTGTTCAGTGTTGTTCACTTCCAAGCTCATGTGCCCATGAAGCTAACGCAGTAAGATGTCCAAGGCCAAAGTTCGGAGAACAAGGATGGAAAGGAGCAGATGCAGTTGTGAGGCACCTTGCTCTGTCCACACCCTTAGGCTAAAACACAGAGATCCTAGGAGGCTGTCACTGCCATTGATGAGTATCCTTGAAAAACCGTCGGAGGTCTCCACAGCAGATTTGCAGATGTCCTACTGTCCGGAAGCCTCATTCTGTACAACAAGCAACTTGGACAGAAAGCGGACTTTAACCCAGGCAGCACATAGTTTCCATCATGACACACTCACCTCCCAGAACCCACACGCTACACACGGCCTCCCAAACCCTGTTCTCTAGATATTGGTCGCCATGGGTCAGGTTACTCATAGAGGAAGGTGACAGCCCACATGCACGAAAAGCTGTGAAGCAATTGACTAAAAGGGTGACCATTGAGCTCCCTTCTATGAATCGTCTCCCAGTCCTTGAACACAAGAAAAATCTCAAGAGTCTGCACTGGGGCTCTGGCCAGTAGAGGTGGCTGAGGCAGCTGAGTTCTCCGCTTGGTGAGCTGGTTTCCAAGTTGTGAGCCCCATCTTTCTCTTTGCACCCCTTTACCAGCCATGTGTGTCTCCCCCTCCACAACAGGACACTCACTGCCCACAGATTCGGCCTTGCAGACAATAACCCAGGTCTTCGAGGGCCCCTGATGCTCATCTCCAGAGACGTTCTTGTGCCCAGCCCCATCTCCTGCCCCTCAGGAACAATCCCTCCGTTCTGCCCAGGGAGACACTCACAGAATTCAACAACCAGGAATTAACCCCGCGAGTGAGCATGACACCACAGGTACAAAGATTCCTTGGTTCCTGAGGTGTAATAAATGGGGCGTGTGGAACCTGGTGGAGGGCAACATCAGTCTCTAAGGAAGCCCAGTCAGGCAGACATACAAGGCTTTGACTACCCTCCCTCTGCTTACACAGGGATAAGATACCCCTGCCCACCCCTTCAGACAGCGTGGGAACCCCAGCACCGCAACCCTGGGGGCTACTGGAGCAGAGTTCACAGTCCCCTGTTTGCTCCCGCCCTCTCTCTCTCACACATGTTGGTCAACAGTCTTTTCTGCCCAGCTTCCCTGGTGTTTGCCCACCGGGGCAGCTGTCAGTGGCAGGCGGCCCCATACCACATGTTCATTCTTCCCCTGCTTTTAATTTACTTTTGACCCCAAACGCCTTGAGCTCCTGGCCTCCAGAGGCCCTGCAATCCCAGCTCCAGGGCAACCTAGACAGTTCCTCAGACTAATGAGGACACTAGAGAGGGTCTGGAGTAGTGCTACCGTGGAGACAGCCACAGGCCAGTTGCCACAGCACTGTGCAGACCGGGTCAGCCGCACTGGCAGGAGGATTTTATCCATCCTCCAGCCCTCCTCTGCCTGCACTGTAGTCCCAAGAGCACCAAAGAGATGAAAGGAATGTTGCAGGGGCCTCCAGCTGCTGCCAGACCACAAACCCTTGCTGTCCCCCTGGTTCACGAGTCTCAGACTGCAGGGAACAAAGTTCCAGGGCAATGTGGACCCTGGGTTCCCAGGCAGAAACCAGAAGCCCTGAAGGGACAGGCTGGAGGGTAAACGGGCAGAGTGGTGCCACCCTCATCCCACCCCAACCAGCCTCTTGGAGCCACCACTATGACTGCTCAGCTACCTCCTGGCCCTCCCGTCTCAGGCTTTGGGGTGAAGGCCAGTTCCCATGAAGCCGTTACAAATGGGCACTGGCATGAAGAAAAGCCAGCAGCAGAATCTGCACAGTGTGGGGCTGTGCAGCTGGAGCTTACTTCCTGGCTCCTTTAAAAGAGGACCAGAGAAGCCAGGCAACTTGCCTAACAGAAACCAGCCTAAGGGTGGTAATTAGGATAAGCAGAGTCCTGTGTGAGTACTGAGCTAAGTTATTTCTGACTATCTCCCCTAGAAGGCAGTTCACTTGGAGGAAAGAGGATCCAAGGTTGGTCAACAGATGGCATGAACCTCGAGACCCCGCCAAGTGTTCCACTGCCCACCCTGGATGCTTTGAGTCTGCCGTGGCAGGCCTGATTCTCCAAGGAACACGTGAGGCCTGCACCCACGGCACGAGCATGTGGCTTCTCAGAGTCAACACAGAAGTGTTGCATGGACTGAGAGTCCAGATCAGAGAAGTGCCTTCCAGAGGGAGTGCCCCTCTGTGACCCTGTTATGCCTGCCAGAGTTCCGTCCATTGCCCCTCTCTAGAGACACAACTGGGAGCTTTGCCAGGCCACCTGCTTCCTTGAACTGATGGCCAGGGCACAGCACGACTCCTGGCCCTCCAGTTCTCCTCACTGCTATGAAGAACAGAATTTCTAAACCTGAGAAGTCTCTCTACTGATCTGTACATCCCATCACATAGAGACTGAATGAAAATCCAGGTTCAGCTAAGTCCAGCCAGTTGCCACTTGCCACAGTTCCCAGGGCCCTGAGTTTGCCTCTACCAGCAGATGCTGATATACACCTCCCTGTCCTTCCTTGAGTTCACCTGGGACCCAGATGTGAGGTTATTTTGGCCGAACTCAGGGCCGGGAGAGACAGCATTGACTCCACCCCCAACTAGGAATCCCTGGGGTAAATCCTGGGGGATTTGTGATTTGAGGGAAAACTCTTCTGTTCTCCTTACTGTCATGACTGCTATGTGAGAAATAGATGAACACACTGTGTCTTCCCACAGTGTTGGAATATACTGAATAATGCTAGATGTGAAAGTTTAGTGATTTCAATGACAGCAGTTCCTCATAAAATCTGCCTACTTTAGGCCAGGCGTGGTAGCTCATACCTTTAATCCTAGCACTTGGGAGGCAGAGGCAGGCAGATCTTTGTGAGTTCAAGGCCAGCATGGTCTACATAATGAGTTCCAGGACAGCCGGAGCTACAGGGAGACCCTGTCTCAAAAAGACCAAAAAAAAAAAAAAAAACTGCCTACTTTGGCACCTTGTCTGAGGCTAATAAGGTTCTTTTACTTCATTTTAAATATTAACTCTCATATCACACAGCACATAGTAAATATATATGTATCTGTATGTGTGTATGTGCATTACAGAATGAATACATGTTAAGCAGAGTTCAAGGGGTTTCAGAGGTGGGCTGAGGAAGAACAGCGCTGGGAGAGAATTGCTGCTGGAGTTGCTGGAATCAGGTTTGATATCGAAGCTGCAGAGTTCAGCTGTGAGGGGAAGGCCAACCAGGTCAGGAGGGACTGAGCCAAGTTAGGGAGCCCTCGGGTCCGTGACGCACACATTTGGTATCGGAATGATAGCTTGGTGTGGAGCCATGCCTTCGCAGTGTAAAGGGACCTTTGCTTTATGGGGTTCAGCTGAGAGTCATACCTTTTCCTGGATCTGATGTGTCTGATGAGTTCTTAGGCCTGGTTCCCCTGATATGATTTTAATATGATCATGTCCCCCACAGTCTCAATTCACCCCCAATAAATTTCTTTTCTCTTCCCAAGAATAAACCATTTATCAGTCTGCACTAGATGGTGGTACCTGACAGATGGTGCAGTTTCTGGGTGTAACCAGGGGCTACAGTCATCTGTCTCCCTCAAAAATGGGGTCAAAAGGGCTTGTAAGATGGAGTCTCTTAGGGTAAATCACAGCCTGATGAACCACTGCTTATACACTGTGGAATGACCTTGAACAGAGCCTAACCTGCTCTATAGTGAGTCACAGTAGGAAAGGAAGTTTGCAGGACAGAAGCCACGTCTACCTGGTGTCCTATCCTGGCAGTTTACAAGCTTCCTATTGAAGTGACTGCAGGCTAATGGGCCAATTTGTGGGGCTACTCCAACAGGACAGAGCCACTGGTGTCTAGCCGTGGATCTCCATCCCACCCACCACCCACATTACCAGCTAGACACAGCGACACCAGCTCCCAACTTTTTCTGGCTCCTCTTTCAGACTGAAGGGATTCTCTTTCGTTCAAAGACCCTGAAATGTGCCATAAGTAGCACTAGGGACCAGATGAGAAGAAAGGCCTGGGGCTGGAGGGATGGTTCCACAGTTAAGAGCACTAGCTGTTCTGCAGAAGACCTGGGTTCGAATCCCAGAACCCACATGGTGGCTGACAATTACCCATAACTCCCGTTCCAGGGGATCTGAGGCCCTCTTCTGTCCTCTGAGGGTACTGTACAACATGGGTGCACTTACACACATGCAGATATTACACTCATACACATAAATTAATGAATTAAAATAAATAAAATTACAATTAAAGAAGAATGAGGAAGAGGAGGAGAAAGTGGAGGGAGAAAGTGGAGGAAGAAGAGGAGGAGGAAGAGGAAGAAGAGGACGAGGAGGAGGAGGAAGAGGAGAAGGAGGAGGAGGAGGAGGAGGAGGAAGAGGAGGAGGAGGAGGAGGAGGAGGAGGAGGAGGAAGAGGAGGAGGAGGAGGAGGAGGAGGCCAATCCTGTGTTTGCAGGTTTGGTTCTCCCCAGAAAAGCGCAGTGCTGAATCACAGGCAGAACCACTCCTGTCCTCAAACCACCTCAGAACCAACACAAGAGCCACGTTCTTTCTGTTTTGTGAATAACTCCACCAACTGTGGCAGGTTGTTAATTATCGAAAGGGAAGCACAGGTCTCAGACTCACTATTGTTCTGACAGTCTCCCAGTTAACCAAGCCACCTATGCTCAACGCAGTCAGGCTCAAACTAGACACCCAGGAAAAACCAAGAGCTTCATTGAGTTTCCAGATGATTAAGCCTGAACCCGGTATCCCAAAAGGGCAGCCTGAGAACTGAGGTAGAGAGGTGATAGTTTTCAGGAAGGCATAGCTGCCCCATTCGTTGTGAGAGTGGCCAGCATTAGGCAGAACCAAACGGAATCACCTTAGTTTTCACAGGAAAAAGTGGGACCAAAATCTTTCCAAAATTAGCCATGGACACTCACACTTGAAAGAGAAAACTGCCTGCAGGACAAGGCTTCCGCCTGCCTTAGATGTGGCCTCCAGCCATAGTTGCAGGGAGTGGAGGTGGTGGTGAAATGGAGCAGGCTCACTCCACAGAGTGCAGGACTACACACCTTTCCCAGACACATCAGTTCCTACCCAAGCCCAACAGGCTCCCGGCCTCAAGAGTAGACACTGGCCTGGACGCTGCCTCCCTAGGGAACAGACAGCTGGCTCTTCCTCCTTCCAGGGAACTGTCCCTTCACTCTGACCAGCCTCACATTCTGTGCCTTTGACTCCCTCCCTCCCTCCCTTCTTCCCTTGCCTGAGGGGTTGTGCAGCCTAAGTGGGGGCGGCCACATGAATAAGCTTTTTATGGCCCCCACGAAGGGCCAGCAGAATGTCAAATGCTAATTAGCACCAGGCCAGCTTCTGTCTCTGGCCCATTATCTTGAGACTTCTCAGGTTTCAAAGGAAGAAACTGACATGACTGGCCTTCAAAGGCCTCCAGTGCCCCAAACTAGGGTGGTCTGGAAGGGACAGTGGAAGTTCCCCCAATGTGGGGCAGGTGGGGTCAGAGCCAACACAGGAGTCCTCCGGGTCTGTGTGGGTGAGAATAGCCACACAACACACACATGCAAGAGCACACAACTTACCCTACCCCATTCTCCTAGACCCTTCACAAGGCTCCCTCAATCTTGAGGTCATAGCAATTGGGCTCCATCTTCTGGGCCAGTAAAGATGTCAAAGCAGGATGTGATAGGAGGGAGTAAAGACAGGGAAGTGGCAATGGGAACCATGTGTACCTGACCTTGGTGTGAAGGCCGGGGAGGGGGAGTAAGGGGGAGCTGGCTCATCAAGTCCAGTTACTTCTCTGAGACCCAAGAAGAGCTTCACACTGTAAGATGTGGCCTGTGACAAAATCTGAACACACAGGAGAGAGAGGAACTATAGAGGTGGTTCCTGAATAGAGGAAGTAGACCCCTGGGGGGCATGTTCCTGTTGCAGTTCCCTCTGCTTCTTGGCCACCTGTGCTCCAGCACACCCTCCTCACCTCACCGGAACAGCCTGAAACCTCTGACACTAAACAAAACGGATTGTCCCTCTGCTGAGATTGTCCCAAAGATACTTGTCATAGCTACAAGAAAGTCTAACACAGCAACACAGGTGACACCCGAGAACGTTACGGAAGACAAACCCTGTGTGGTTTCACACGTGTAGACACAAAGCTAGTTGCTTAGGGAGGGCCAGGGCATCTGTGTTTAATAGAGACAGAGTTTCAGCTTTGGAAATGGGAAATTCTAAGATGGATAATGGTGATGACTATACAGTGTGACTGTGTTTAATGCCACCAAACTATGGGCTAAGAGTGGTTCAATGGTAATTTTTCTATATATGTTACATAATTTAAAACTGAATAGACGCAGCATAAGCCCATTTACTGAGTGCACAAGGACACGCAGACACTCAAACATGGAAGTGGAGCTTATAACAGTTCTATGCCACCCTTCTGAGTCCTGGGAGGATCCTAAGTCATCTGGAACGGGCAGTGGACTCCACAGTGGGGCAGAAGTTCAAATGCCCATCTCTCTTAGCTGAGCCCCTTTTGGCCTTTCAGCATCATGCAACACAACAGGGCCATTCAGCCTGCCTGCCCACTCTGCCGCCTTCTACCACACTGGTTCCTTGGCCCCAAGCCAGGCCCTGGTGTTGAGCTCAGCCAAGACAGTGCTGAGCTGAACTGCCCTTGCTTCCCTGGCCTCCACTGGTGCCTCCCAATCATACCCACCCCACTGCGGCATCCCCCAAGGTCTGGAGGAGCCAGCAGCATGGCGTTCTGCATCTCCTGAGGGCCTGGGATGCCTCCCTGGCTTCAGGACTTCACTTTCACCTCCACTCTCAGAGAAAAAAACAAAGTTGATGGGATTATTAAGCCATCCTCCCCAGATGGGCAGTTATCTATATATAAGGCACACCCTGAGCATCACCACATCTCATGCCAGATCTCCAGACTTCTTCCTACATTCCTGGCCCATGACACCAGCCCTTAGCTGGGGATATTCAGCCAGATGTGGGGGTGGGGGCCACCAGCATCACTGCTGAAGGACACAGGAGATCCAGGAAGGACAGTGTCCAAAGGTTCCATTAGACCCTGGAGTCTGGCCGTGGCATGTCTGTCCCATCTTCCAGCAGGACCCTGACCCCATGGTGGTACTTAGCTAATGGCTCTGGGGTAACTGTCCTTTCTGCTATTTTGCAAAGGAGGGTCCTTTCCAGTCTCAGGTCTGAGGATTCCTAGCTATCCATGGTGAGAGTAACCAACAGGTAAAGGAGATTCTTCCTCCTACACTGACAGCAACTGTGTGCCTGGGCTTTATAACTTCAGCCAGCAAGCAGGGTCTGCTCAAGCTGGGGCAAGTCAATGAAGAAAGCTTAACCCAACAAGCATGCATGTGCCTCAGGCCAGGCCATCTCCCCATGTGGAGATCACCCCAAAACCAGTCCTCTGGACTACAGTTGCCTGGCCATATTTCTGTAGCCCTGAGTAGCTGAGATATGGGGAGAGGGGTGAGCTGTTTTCTGACATCTGCTAAGGGATGCAGGAGTCAGTCACCCAGGGCTTCAGAATCCTCACACCCTGTTGATAGGGAATGTGGCCCTGGTGTTGGATGACCATTCTGAGTGGCCAGTAGCTCATTCTGTGTGAGCTGTGATTTCCTTACTTGTTAAATAAAGATAATGACGGCACAGACCTCACTAGAGCAGAGGGTCTTCTTAGGCACCAAACACCAAAGGAGGCATCCCCAGCAGTCCATGTTGATTGGTGATTCTGAGGTAGACAGGCCTGGTTCTCTGAACTGGAAAAGAGCAAGTGTTCCTGCCTCTGTATAAACTTCTCATCCCTTTCCTCAGCACCACACCTCGTGCCCATACTCCCTCCCCCATCTCACTCAGTGGCTTTGTCCTCCTTCCAGAACACCACAAAATCTTGGCCTGGAAGATAGGGGACACTGGAAGCTGTGACTCAGCTGGAGGTCAATTTCAGAACATCTCGGATGTTTGTCTTTGTGGTGGGACAGGAGTGAAATGTTTAACATTTTTGATGCTTTGAATGCACTTTAAAGTTATAAAGCCCAATTTATTTTATTTTATTTATTTCTGTATGTGTATGAATGTCCTGTCTGCATGTAAGTTTGTGCACCCGTGTCGTGCAATGCTGTGGAGGTCAGAAGAGGGTGTCGGATTCCCCTGGAGCTGGAGTTCTCCTGGAATTGGAGTTTTGGATGGTTCTCGGCCGCCATGTGAGTGCTGGGGATCGTACCCGGGTCCTCTGCAAGAGCAGTCGGCGCTCTTAACCACTAGGCCATCTCTCCAGCCCAAAGCCCAATTTTTAAGATCCTCAGCATCCCGTTCGGCCCTCTCTCTTTGAAGATGCTTCTCTGCACCGGCCACTCCTGGGACCACCTCTCATCCTAGCACATCTGACCCTGCCTCTTTGGGGAGCATAGGCACAGCTTAGTCCACCTAGACCTTTCTGCCTCTCCACAGTGCTCCAGAGGCAACACACATGAAGACACCTTCATTCAAAGCTCCCTTCCCAAGACTCCTACATCCCAGGTAGGTCCAGGATCCTGGACCTGTTCAGCAGGGGCTCACACTGAGTGCAGGGGCGCAGAGCCTCTCACTCAGGACCAGGTCACAAGAGCAGCAGAAGGAGTCTGAGGAAACTCCTCCAGCATTTGCCACTTCCTGTCCTGACATCTCCTGCAATCCCCACAACCCCCAGTCAGGTGCAGGCCCAGTTGGGTTTAGGGAGCCCCCAGCCCAGGCCTCTGATGAGTGCCCAGACCTGTAGCAGTTGACTCTGTGAGGATCTGAGAGTCACTGTCACAAGTGGCCACAAGCTGAGTGACCTAAGACAACAGAAACACGCTGTTCCAATGTGCTGGATGCAATCACTCTGAGTCAAGGAGCAACAATGACTGAAGATCTCAATGGTGATGCTCGTGTCAGGGAGCCTGCCCTCCCGACAGCTGCAGTCGCTGCCTCCTTCACAGCCAGCTTTCCTGGTGAGGTTCCTCCTGTGTCTGCATTTTTCTCTTGGACAGCCACCAAATTTATGCCACCCAAGATCCTCCTTGCGGCCCAATTGTGTCTGCAACTCCACGTGCAGTCACCTTCTCCATCCTAAGTAGAACACAGATGCACATGATCGTATGGAATTTCATCCCATACCCTTGATGGGGAGAGCCAGCTCCTCCTTTCGGAAAGTTAGCGAAGGGGGACTTGGGGAGAGGTGCGACTTGGATGCTACAGACCCTGTCACTGGATGAAGATGTAATCTCTTCACACGTTGCTCAGCTTAAAAACAATTAAAGTTTGAAAATAATACTAAAGTCAGCGTTTCATATACAAAGCAAAATTGCATTAATCAAATGAAAAGTGTGCTTCAGTTGACCCTGTTGCTGTGGTTCAGATGAGTGTCCCCAGCAGCCAGGGTGCTGAAGTTCTAGTTTGCTCCCAAGGTGGCATTGTTGGGAGAGTGTGGGTCTAGGTTAAGTAGGGCCGTCACTGGGCTGGGTGCCAGTGTTATAGAAGCCCTGCTGTTGTGAGGAGGGGGATCAGGAACTTGGGGAATTGCCCCCACTTCCTTCTTATCCAATGAGACACCTTAGCCCAACAACTATGGAGTCTTTACAGGGCCAGTAGGAAGACTTCAGTCACATTTGCTTCCTATTTGATGAGGAAGGGGTCTTTCTCTTCCATGTGCTCCTACCATGGTGCGCTGCCTTAACACAGGCTCAAAGCACCAGGGCCACCTGATCACAGACTGAATCTCCAAAACTGTGAGCCAAACAAACCTTCTTTTTCTTTAAAAGCTTTTTTTTTTAATTTTATTTATTTATTTTCTATGTGTATGAATGTACTGTCTGCATGCAGGTCTGTGCATCCATGTCGTTCAATGCCGCGGAGGTCAGAAGAGGGTGTCGGATTCCCCTGGAACTGGAGTTCTCCTGGAATTGGAGTTTCGGTCGGTTCTCAGCCGCCATGTGGGTGCTGGGGATCAAACCCTGGTCCTCTGCAAGAGCAGTCGGCGCTCTTAACAGCTAAGCTATCTCTCCAGCCCCAAACCTTCTTTTTCTAAAGTGGGTATCTCTGGTGTTTGATATGTTCATGGAAAACAGACACACAGTGTTTAATTGTTTTAATGTTAAATACATAAAACTCTGAGGTTATGTCAGTAATAACATAAATCTTTTAAAAGTTTTACTAGAAAATTTATAACAAAATAAAAAGTATTTACCCCAAACAATAATAATATTGTATCACTGAACATATCCAACAAATCAGTCATGTCCAGTTTCTACTGCACAAATGGTCTGTAGAATCAAAAGGGAAACACAACACTCACAACCACTGCCTGAAAGGTACAATGCTAATTAGATCGTGGAATGCAGAAACAATTCCTGCGACTTCAGTGTGCAGAAAGGTACGAAAAGAAGGACAACAACTATGTTCTCTTTTCTTTGCAAATTTCCCTTGTTCTCGATTCTAAATATTATAGTATACCCACTCATGTGGGTTTTTTACATACGTATACATGTATACATTATAGGCTAGGGATGACATATGTGAGAAAATACCTCACTTAATATACATTCTAGGAGCTGGAGAGATGGCTCAGTGGTTAAGAGCACTGACTGCTCTTGCAGAGGTCCCGGGTTCGATCTCCAGCACCCACATGGTGGCTAAGAGCCATCTTTGACTCCAGTTCCAGGAGAATCCGACACCCTCTTCTGACCTCCGAGGCATTGCACGACACGGGTACACCAACCTACATGCAGACAGTACACTCATACACATAAAAAAAATTAATTTAAAAAAGAATATGAAAATAAGCAGATTTATAAATTAAAAAAATAAGCCAGGCTTGGTGGCACTCACCTTTAATCCCAGCACTTGGGAGGTAGAGGTGGGTGGATCTCTGTGAGTTCAAGGCCAGCCTGGTCTACAGAGAGAGTTCCAGGACAGCTGGTACTAAAAGGGAGACCCTGCCTCAAAAAAAAAAAATACCAAAAAAAGGAAAAACTAAAAACTATAAATTAAAAAAACATACATTCTAGATGCATTCATTTCACTGCAATGTTTTTATTCCATTTTTCTTTAGAGCTGTATATATACATCTATATATATACATATACATATGTATATATATACATATATATATAAATATATAACCATATATTCATATGTATATATATGATACTAGATTTTCCTTTTCATTATCCTGGGGATGGACAACTAGGTTGGTTCCATTTCTTTGCTATGGTGAATGCAGTGGCAGTAAACATGGGGTACAAATATCTCAATGGTAGGGTGTGGAGGTCTCTGGGGTATCGCCCAGGAGTGAGATACTTGGGTCACACGGTTGCTCTATTTTTAATTTTTTGAGGAACCTCCAAGCTGATTTCCATAATGGGTCTACTAGTTCACACTGTCACTCGCACTGAATAAGGGTTCCACTTTCTCGACATCCTCTCTAACGTGAATAGTTGAATTTCTTGATAACAGACATTCTGACTGGGGCAAAGTGGTATCTCAACATTATTTTAATTTACACCTCCATGAGGATTAATCTTGTTTTCCAATGTCTGTCACTGTTTGTTTGATCTGCAGCCCTAACACAGATACATGTTGTAGCACCGTGCCTTCCTAGTTTCCCTATCTGTTGCTGTGATAAAACACTGATCTAGAGCACCTTGGGAGAAAGGGTTTACTGCAGCTTCCAAGTTACAGTCCATCATCATGGAAGCCAACACAGAAGCCAAAGGCAGGACCTGGAGGCGGGAACTGAAGCAGAGACCTTGGAGGGACACTCCTTACTGGCTTGCGCCCTGTGGTCATTTACCTTTCTTTTTTTTTTTTTTTTTTTTAATTTATTTTTGTATGTGTATGAATGTATTGTTTGCATGCAGGTCTGTGCACCCGTGTCGTGCAATGCCGCGGAGGTCAGAAGAGGGTCTCAGATTCCCCTGGAACTGGAGTTCTCCTGGAATTGGAGTTACAGACGGTTCTTAGCCGCCATGTGGGTGCTGGGGATCGAACCCGGGTCCTCTGCAAGAGCGTCGGTGCTCTTAACCGCTAGGCTATCTCTCCAGCCCGGTCATTTACCTTTCTTGGACAGCCCAGGCCCACCTGCCCAGGGATGGCACTGCCCACAGTGGGCTGGGCCCTCCTGCACCAACCAGAAATCAAGAAAATGCCCCATAGGCCAATCTGATGGAGAAAATTCCTCACCTGAGCTTCCCCCTTCCCAGAGTCTCTAGTTGGAGTCAAGTTGACAGAAACTAACCAGCGCAATGCTGAAGAAA
Organism: Rhizomys pruinosus; assembly: GCA_009823505.1. Taxonomy (NCBI): domain Eukaryota; kingdom Metazoa; phylum Chordata; class Mammalia; order Rodentia; family Spalacidae; genus Rhizomys; species Rhizomys pruinosus. The sequence continues at coordinate 1,380,391 of VZQC01003825.1, read as the reverse complement.
TCAGCTGAGCCGAAAGCAGACACAAGTGTTAAATGTGTTCTTTATTATGGGCACATACCACAGCTCTGGGCTGGGCCGGCAACAGCTGTCATATGGGTTTTGACAAATAAACACCTATGTGGGGTCTGAGAATGAGACCTGACTTGGAAACGGGGTGGTTGCACATTCAATCAAATTAAAATCAGATCATTGGAGTAGACCTTAATCCTAAATGACTGGTATCCTTAAAACAAAGAAAAAGGAAATTTGAATCCAGAGACACAGGGGAAGGTGACATGAAAGCACTGGAAGACGTCCAGGTGATGGACCCAGGCACCTGCAAGCTGACTCAGTGGACCAATAGGGGATCGGGGAGAGCCAGGGGCTCCCCAGTGTTGTCACCAACTCCCTCAATAAGACACCCCAAATCCCTCACTGGCCTCCAGGTCTGTGGAGAGTTGAGGCCACCCAGTTTTAGTACTTTGTCATTTAGCCCCAGAAACTAGTTTAGTAAATAATTTAAATGTGCTGGTTTGAAGCTTATCAAGAGATTGTTAAAGCTCTTCATTAACTGCAGTAGTTGTTAAGAATGTCAGCCAATAAATGCTTTTTTCTGCTATGTCTATTACTGATGATTAAAATTCTCAAAGAAATGGCCTCATTAACATTATTTTGACAAAGAAAATGCATCCATCCCCATCCTACCAGAGAAGAACCATGTTCTCCACCTGTTCTGGCAGCCATGGCTCCTGACCCCCAAGGAAACAGAGGGACCTTGGGAGGCACCCAGGCAGTACCTGCATGACCCAAGCAGTACCTACAGTGTGCAAATGCCCCAGACCAGTGTCCAGAAAGGGTGATGAGCTGAGGAAGGTTCCAGGATAGAAAGTCTCAGTAAGTGAGACGAAGTGGGGGCACCTCCCCAACAGGAGAGGTTTTCAGAGCACTGGCCCCCAGCCCAGTGACAACCCTACTTAGTCTCGACCCAGGTACCAGATGGACTCTAGTCCAACCCAAAAGGGGACAAGAGCACCAGACAGAGTAACCAAAAGACTGTCCTTATTATTTAACTATTTCTAACAAGTAACTATTTCATGGAAATCTATATTCTATGGTTTACAACATGTATACAAAGTAAATTGTGGGACAGTAGTGTATGCCCAGTTGGAGAAATGGAACTACACTGAAATGTTTCTTCTACCATAAGTGAACTGTTTACCAGTTCACTGGTAGGTAGACTATGTTGAACTCTATGTGTGCGCTATAAACACCAAGGAGATACTGAAACAAAATACCAGTCCCAGACACATGTCCTTCCCAACCATGCAGTCTGCACCTGCAGCACTGCTATAGTTTAAAAAATTGTAAGCCGGGCATGGTGGCGCATGTCTTTAATCCTAGCACTCAGGAGGCAGAGGCAGGCGGATCTTTGTGAGTTCAAGGCCAGCCTGGTCTACAGAGTGAGTTCTAGGACAGCTGGGGCTACAGGGAGACCCTGTCTCAAAAAGACCAAAAAAAAAAAAAAAAATTGTAAAGTTTCCAGTCAAACAAAGTTAAATCTCTGACTCCCTAGGAATTGAACCAGAAATCAGTAACAGAAAGATATCTGGAAAATGGCTGAATAACTTAGAATTAAATTCTAATCAATCCACAAATAAGACAGTTGGAAGTATTTCAATCTATAAAAATAAAAACATAAAAGAGAAAACATAAAACTGGGCGTGGTGGCGTGCGCCTTTAATCCCAGCACTCTGGAGGTAGAGGTGGGCAGATCTCTGCCAGCCTGGTCTACAAGAGTGAGCTCCAGGACAGCTGGGACTAAAAGGGAGACCCTGCCTCAAAAAAAATACCAAAAAAGGCAAAAAACTAAAAAAAAGAAAACATAAATATCAGTGTTACCAGCTAAAGCACTCTTGGAGGAAAATTCATAGCATTAAAATGTCTATATTAGCTTCTTCTTTGAACATGGTTACCTCATGAAGCCAGAAGAGCAAGAACAAAGGAAGCCAAACTCAGGTAGAGGGGCAAAGATGCCACGCAAACGGAAGCGAGAAGCAGAGCAATGACACCCAGGGCTAATTCTCTTAAAAAGTTGGCAAACATGTAGCCAGACCAGGAGGGTGGAGGGGAGACGTGAGTACCAGGAGCAGAACGGAGGGAAGCTGGGTCCTCGTCAACTCTGCAGACTTGCAGCAGGCAGCAAAAACATACCCTAAGGAACTTTCTAGCCATAAATCTGAAAGACACCAACTACCATGTCACAGTCTAGAGGAAACAGGTGTCCCTGGAATCTTTATATCCATTAGAGAAACTGAACTTCAAGTCCTTCCCACAAAAGCAACTCCAGGCCCAGAGGCTTCACCAATGAATTCCACCAGATGGGTTTACCTTAATTCACACTGGAAGACAGAGGCAGATCAGGGGTCAGGAAGGAAATGTATGTGGGTAATAGATGTTCATTATCTTCACAGTGGTGATGTCACCATGGACACGACAGAGGCTGCCAGACCATAGCCTTTGAATACACGTAGCCTGTCATCTGTCACTGACACCAACAAAGCTGGTTTTGAAACCCTGGCGAGAGTGATCACTGAGCTCCCGTCATTGCTCTGTGCACACGGCTCAGGACTCCAGGCAGGAAGTTGTGTGTTTCTCAAGCACAGCCATGCCTCATAGCCTAGCCTGGCAGCTGCCTGGCCAGACCAGCTGCTCAGAGACACCAGCACACACCAAGGGCACCTACTCCTCAACTTTACAAGCTTCAAAGTAAATCCAGACCTGAGAGAAGGGAGTAGGAACCCTGGGGTCTGTCTGGTGGGGCTGTGACCAGCAGATAGAGATGGCAAGGGTAGACACAGTGACTTCTCACAACATTCTGCCCACTTTGCCCTCCATTCTGCCCATGAGACCACTTTCCCCCACTAGGAAAGGGGCGTCTCGGTGAAGGATGCAGGGGCCTTAGAGCTGGGAGAGAGAAAGGAATGAGCCATGAACTCTGGTCCTTCTCTGACCTGTAACTTTTTTTTTTTTTTTTTGGTCTTTTCGAGACAGGGTCTCCCTGTAGCCCCAGCTGTCCTGGAACTCAATCTGTAGACCAGGCTGGCCTTGAACTCACAAAGATCCGCCTGCCTCTGCCTCCTGAGTGCTAAGATTAAAGGCATGAGCCACCACGCCCGGCTTCTGACCTATAACTTTCACTGTGCCATAGAGGCCTGGGCCTGAGACTGACCTCCCATTCACCGGACTCCAGCCTCTCCTCAGGAAGCAGCGCTCGGCTCCTGGGGTGGAGGGGGAGGTTAGCAGGACAGCGACCTGCCACCAGACAGGATGGACCATGAGAGGACCTCCAGCCCAGGACCACGTGCATGCCAAGTCTATAAGGCAGCAGGTATAGGAAAGACATGGCCACCAGATGCCAATCCCAGGCTGAGTGACTTCTTCCTCAGTTACTACCTTTCCCATGACCATGTGACCCATTTCATCATGCAGCAGAGATTTCATAGTTCAATGAGGACATGGTGGGGGGTCCTTACCTTCTCACTGACCACAAGGCTTGAGGCATCCTTGGGAGTCACCCCTCTTCCCACATACTCTTCTGCTTTATCTGGAGCTTCCAAGTCTACACAGCCTAGGTCTTCAGGGTCTGCCATTTGAGGGATTTGGGGGGTTTGGCCTTTTTAAAAACAATTTTATTTATTAATTTTCTTTTATGTGTATGAGTTTATTGCCTCCATGAATGTAAGTGCACCCGTGTCATGCAATGCCCCTGGAGGTCAGAAGAGGACATTGGATTCCCTGGAACTGGAGTTACAAATGGTTGTTAGCTACCATGTGGGTGCTGGGAACTGAACCTGGGTTCTCTGCAAGAACTGCCAATGCTCTTAACCACTGAGGCGTCTCTACAGTTCTGGTTTGCCCTTTATATCAGTGGACCTGACACCCCTCTGGGCTGCAGCCAACACCTATGGAGCACACACACACAGACACACACACACACACACACACACACACACACACACATGAGGGAAGAGATGTGGTTGGCCAGTGTTCTCTGCCAAGAGCAACAAGGGGAGGTGGGGGCTCACATCCCAGTTCTCCACCCTGGAGCTCCCTCAGGGCTGGCATGTTCACAGAAAAGGAAGTACAGCATCTGATATCTCCATGCTCCAGATCCAGCATGCCCATCTCAGGAAACCTAAATGGACTCTGGCTCTTGGCCTTCCTAAGGGGGAAGGGTCACAGCTATCCCCCCACCCCCAGCCTGAAGAAAAGTGTTTATGCCTGAAGCCTGCTGAACCTGCCCTGAGCACTTGTCCTTCCTTTAACCCATCCCCTCCCTCCCTCCCTCCCCTCCCACTTCACCTGCACCCATCCTACCCCTTCCCACCTCCTGGTGCTTTCTATTTCTCCACTCCAATGCCCTCCCAGCCCTCCTTCTTTCCACCCTCTATCCCCAGATCCTACTCCCCACCCCCCTCCTCCCCAATGTGCACATGGTAGTGAGACTCTTGTCTTACACCAACTTGGTTTCCACAGGTTCAATCACAACATTCCAGGGGCTTGCATAGTCTGCTCAGCTGTGTCCTTGACTGTATGATTTGGTTCTGGTGGGGGAATGGGTCAGATGGCAGCAGTCAGGAGCCCATTAGGGACAGTTGTCCCCTCCCCTCAGTTTGGCAGTCAGGGGTCATGGAACAGGAGTTCCCAGGTTCACTAAGATGGTCTGGGGCTGGAGAGGTGGTCCAGCAGTTAGAGCACTGGCTGCGCTTGCAGAGGACCTGGGTTCCGTTCCCAGTACCCACATGGCAGCTAAGAGCCATCTGTAGCTCCAGTTCCAGGGGACCTGATGCCACAGGCATTACGTCCATATGGTACACTTACATACATTTAGGTAAAATGCTTACACATAAAATAAAAATAAACTTTAAGATGGTTCCTTTGTGAAGACAAAGGCCCGCTGCTATGAGGAGCTAGAAGGAGACAGAAGGAGGGGGTCTTTTTCAGACCTTCCTCTGCAGAGGCAGTCAGTCCTCTGCCCACACCCCTGGTCCCAAGTCAAAGATGATATAGTAGGAGCCTGTGCTGGATAGCTTTGGTGTCAACTTGACACACCTGGGTTGAGGGAGCCTCGATTGGGGAATTGGCTCCATTGGACTGGCCTGTGGCCACATCTGTGGAGTATTGTCTTGATTGTTGAGCAATGTGGGAGGGTCCAGCCCACTATGGGTGGTGCCACCTCTGGGCAGGTTGTTGTGTACCGTGTAAGAGGGCAGGCTAGGCATGAGCCAGGGGAACAAGCCAGTAAGCAGCATTCCTCCATGGTCTGTGCTTCAGCTCCTGCCTCCAGGTTCCTGCCCTGAGTTCCTGCCTTGGGCTCTCTGAGTGATGAACTGTGACCCAGGAGATGTGAGCTGAATAAACCCTTTCCTCCCCAAGTTGGTGTCGGTCAGAGTGTTTTGTCACAGCAATTGAAGAGAAACCAGAACAGAGCCTATAGATCACAAGTGCAGATGCAAGGGATCAGCAGAGCCAGGTTTCCCTAGGCTGTGGGAGAGTGAGGCCTATCATACGCTAGGCTACTGGCCATTCAGGCCTCAGCCAGCATCCACCTGCTCATCAACATCTTCCTTCCAGTGCAGAGTTTGGGGTGGATTTTCTACTTGTGTGGCCTCTTAGGGAGACATCCAACTTTTCCCACCTGAGGTTCACCCGAACTCCTCAGGTTTGGACACCCAGGCTTTGCTGGACTAGGCAACTGGAGTGCATTCTCCCCCGCTGGCGGCAGTCAGCATGGCCTTCCACCCCTCGGTCCACCCTGCCATAATGTTCAGCAGCCTGAGACTCTCAGGGGGTATATCTGCTAAGTTCCTGCAGCTTCCTAGCAGCAAAACCGTGAGAGGAAAACTGACAGCTCAGAGGTCCTGACATGACCTTCAAGGAAACTTAGGTGTCATAGCTGGGGTCACACAGCAGCTGGGACTGGAACCCTGCCTGGATTCCATGTAGGGTCAGACACTGGACCCAGAGGGCAGATGCCAAGGCTTGAATAAAGCCCTGCCAGTGCAGAGTACCTACTGTGTACCATGGGCACCTACCATGCACCACATGCATCCTGTTATGGGACCCACCACCCTTGTCAACCCTTGATGATGGAAATTTCAAGTATAAGATAAACCCTTTCCCCATCTAAATTAGTTTCGATCAGTGTTTATCACAGGCACAAAAAGGAGGCTAGGATAGCAGGCACGGGAAAAGATTCCTTCATCAAGTCAGGGAGCTGGGCCTGGAGAATGACTTCAGAGGGTTAACTACCCCAAAGTCACACAGGGCCAGCAGAGAAAACCTCATATGGACAACAGGAAGCACCACAGAGGCCATGTCAGGATGAACTCTGCCAGACAGGAAGGCCCCAGAGGGCAGGGAGAGTGGAGTCCAGGGAGGAAGAGGCTTCAGAGCGACGCTGCAGCAGTGTGGGTGCTTCCAAGACTCTGAGCACTTATTGAGGAGCCAGGAGCCTGGACAGGGAGGGCTCCCATGGCCTGAGCAACTGTCACTGTGTGCTGCACACACACACACACACACACACACACACACACACACACACCAACACGTAGAAGCAGACATACTCAGACACACTTCAACACAGGGAGTGTGTTGATAGCCCCCACCCACTGTCTGGCACAGATGCTCCATTTCCCTGCCTGCCCCTCCACCCCACAGCCCTGCAACCCCCACAGTCCCCTCACATGGAGTCTTTTTGTTCCTTTTTAATTTTAAGCATTTTTTTCATCTCACCCCTGATCAAACTGATGACTAGGAAGTATGTGACTTGTAAGCAGAATTCTGAAGGTGAGATTCCAGAGCCCCAGCCGCTGTGACCTCACCACCCGATACCCACCAATCCTTCACTGTTTTTATAAATCATTGCCCGCCCGGGTGGCAGTGCACAATAGCCCAGTGTTGACACTAGATTCCTCACGTTCTCCAGCGGCCCCCACGTGCCTCCTGCTTGGGAATGTAGAGCACCCCCCCCCAACACACACACACAGAGAAGCTTCTCTAGCCTGGGCAATGAGTTCCCTGGAAAGCCCTGTCATGGAGCCATGTCTTCCCCAGAGCCACATGCACCCCAAGACCACATCCTCCCCAAGACCACATCCTCCCACAGGCCCACATAATCTCTGAAGACTATATATCCTCCCTACAGGTCTGCATCCCCAAATCCTGCCATGGCTGCCTGGCAGCCTCCTGTATCACTTATCTGCCCTCTCCTGCTTGGTGGACATTCACCTAGAACAGTGCTGACCTGTTTCAGGGCAACCATTCAGTAGGGAACTAAGTATCCACTGTGCCCCAGTGCACCAAGCCCAGACCTTACCACAGGAGCTGAGGCCCTGGGCTGCTCTCAGGACCTAAAACCTCTTTGGGAGACTTCTATTCCAGGCGGGCATCTGATGCTGTGGTGGGAAGGCTGGAAGGAAGGCTCTTGGGATCCTCCCAGAAAAGAGAGGAAGTAGTTGGAACCAGAAGAGCAAAAGCCCAGTAATGGCCACCCAGTGCTTAGACAGGGCTGGGCACTGTGCCAAGGAGGTCCCTCCCTGGAAGGCTCCCAGACGCTTACACCCCCATCTCACAGACATAGAATGGCAGCCCCACAGATTCTGGCCCCCGCACCTGAAGCAGCACACCTTCCGCTCATGGTAATGGTTGGTCTATAGGTGTGGAGTGGACAGAGACAAGCTGCTCACTGTAGGCTTCTTGGTGCTTATGATGAGTGATGCAAGGAAGATGTTCAGGGTTAGAAGCTCTCTTTGGATCCTTCTCAATTACTAGCACAAAACAGTAACAGGGGGATGGACTACAGGGTGGACCTGGACATCATTCGCAGAGGTGCTGTCCCCACTTTACTCTGCAGAAGGACATGAAAAGCCCAGCTGGGGTCAGTTCCCACCACACCAGCCTGCACTTAACAGTTTAATCAATTAGCATGATGGCAGCCTCCGTGTCAGCTGTGGTACTGAGAGCTCCGCACCCCCACCCGTGGGACCACAGCATCTCGGTCTTGGGAAGGTCCTTCTGGGTGGTGTGACCCAGGACATGATCTGGCAACCTGGCCCTGCAGCCCATGCTGGATTCTTGGCCTTGGCACCAGGCCGTCCCTGCTGCCAGCTTTCCTTCCCTTGTGGTCATAGGAGTTCCAGACAAGCCCTCCCAGGCGAAGAGGCATGTGAGAGCCTGGCTTTGTAGACAAGGACCCACGTTATGTGGAAAACTCCCCACACTACTTGGGTGTGGTGTGCTGGCTCACATCGTCTTGCACACTGTCCTGGGGTACAATGCTCCATTCTGATAAAAGTTATGATCCTGCTGTGCAAAGATGCACATAGACACACAACCCAACATTTGACACCCACTTTGGGGAACTTGGGAGTTTCCAAAGCCAGCTGGACCTACAATCTGCTCCACCCCTAGTAGAATGGGGCATGGCTAAGTTACAATCCTGTGGCTACTAGAACTTGTCACCACCAACTCAGAGGCCTGACAGCACAGTTGTCATCGTACATCTCCAGAAGTCCGACCAAAGGCATAGTAGCCAGAACCTAAGGTGTCAGAGGTCTGGTTCCTGGTTTCTGGATCCTTGCTTTTTCCGGCTTCTGAAAGTGCCTATTCTGCTGGGCGCATGAATCTCTCTTTCACTGTCGTGGTCCGTGTAATCCACTTGATGGTCATCTATAATTGCCATTTGCATTGGGATTTAGATCAGAGGTAGGAACACAGTTGCTAGGAATCAAAGAAGTAGAAAGTGCCAGGGGGCACTTGTCCCCAGGGCCAAGCTCTGGTCTCAGAGTTGGCAGAAGGCAGGAAGTGAAAGAATCCCTATACATCCAGAGAAAGGCCATCTCTTTCCCTGGCCACCCCATGTCTGTGTACCTGAGAAAACCCCATACATAAGGTGAGGGTGAGGGATGTCAGAGCCGGTGAACACAGGTCAGCCACAGACCATGGGGAGATGTGTAACATTAGAAACACGCTGGCGCCCTTGCTGAATGCGGTGTGTGCAAAGTCCTTGTATTCTTCCCCTCTATACTTCTCAGTATCAATTTTAAGAGGCCAAATGGACGTATGTTTTCTTGGAAAAGCTGCTGGTCTGCTCCCAAGGGCAGGCAGAGGGGAGGTCTTAGTGCAGACAACCTGCTCGAGACTGGCCTGTCTGGGGACATCCTGCCACTTACCACAGGGCGAGTGGGCCCGGTCACACCCTTGAGGCATGCCCCACTCAGTCTCTGTGATCAGGTCCAAGGGAAATGAGGCCCAGGGCTTGGCTGGAGCTGGCTAAAGTGGAGGGAGTAGTAGAGAGAGGGCAGCCACCACTGAGTCCTGTGGGGCATATACCCAGCAGGAAGCCAGACAGGCACTCACAGATATCCCCACATTCCCATGTTACCTGAAGCCCCACTAGGCAGGGTTGTGGGGGAGGGGCTGCCCAGAAAGGGAGGTTGTCCTGATATCCTGACCTGGCCAAGCCACAGACACTCAAAGGAGCCAGGCTCCCCCAGCAAGCCTAAGTAACTGGTAAGGGCCACAGAGATCCCCCGACTTGACCAGGAGGCATGGACTTGAACAGCAGGACAGGACCTGTGACAGGGACACAGGAGATGCAGCAAGCACTGAACTTGCCCATGGGTTTAGCAGAGAAGATGAAGCAGAGGAACTGTGGGGTCAGCCTTGGTACAACTGCAAGAGCTTCAGAAACAAGGAGAGGAGGCAGTGTGTGTAGAGGAGACAGTGCGGGAGACAGAGTGCAGGAGAGAGTGCAGGAGAGAGACAGTGCAGGGGAGACAAAGTGCAGGAGAGACAGTGCAGGAGAGACAGTGCAGGGAGAGACAGTGCAGGAGAGACAGTGTGGGAGAGAGACAGTGCAGGAGAGACAGTGCAGGGGAGACAGTGCAGAGGAAAGCCTGCAGGGGGAAGGAATATTGTGAGGATGGGGGGCAGGGTAGGGACAGGGAAGGAAGCTGAAGTTATCAAGAGAAGATGAGATTTGGGGTGCAGCATGCTAGGCCTTGGGGATCCCACCTCTCTCCCCTTCAGCCTCTGGATGGAGCCACAGAACAGTTGCCACTTCTCCATGGCACACAATTAGTAAGGCTTTTTGCAGTTCCCTGAGGAGGCAGTCCTGACTCCAAAGTACAAAGACTGCACAGTGAAGCGTTTTGGGGTGTACCTGAAGGGCACTCTGGAGACCCTCCAAGTACCTGGCCCCTCTCTAGCAGGCTTCTCCAAAGATTAATGGATGGGAAGGCAGGATCTGTAGTCTGAGAAGTGAGGAGGGGAGGTTGTTGCAGATCGGGAGCTGGGGTCAGGGAAGTGGAGGCAGTGCGTTCAGAGTAAATGTGAACCTGCTGGCCCCACAGCCCCCACTGAGGCTCTTGCCATCACCATGGCTCCCACCCACTCCTGTGGCTCCTCTAAACAACATGGCTCTTCTCCAGCCCTGTGATTCCTCTCCAGGCCCAAGCAGCCCAGGGTATGGAAAAGGAGGCTTGCACAGAGAACTAGGTGTCATCCACCTACACCCACCTGGATGCTCTAGGTTGCTAGTCACAACTAAGGTCAGCACCTCTCAGCCCCTTGGACCCTACCAGCTCCAACCAAGACGCCATCAAGGAGGCTACTTTCTCCCCTGTTGGAAGCCCAGCCCCGTCCCCCCTTTTGTGTAAGCAGCCTCACCCCAGGCAGGTCAAAATCTGAGGCTTCTAGTGGAGTGTGCCAGTCACCCAGGTCTGGCAAGGCTGACCCCAATCTCCCTGTAGAGATGAGGCAGCCAACACTTTCCTGTTCTGCAGCTTCCTAGAGGACAGAAAGGAGAAACCAGAAGGGGCCTGGCATCTGGGTGACCCAGTCCTGCCAGCCTAAGATGTCAAATCACCAGCCACAGTAGGACCCAGCCCCACAAACTCTGCTGCTTCACATCCTTGCCCATGGGCACCTGCTTCTTGTCGTGACCCGCAGACCTGTGCCAGCTCAAGTTAAGCTGGCATACATTAAGAGTGGTACACACCTAAGCCAGCACACCAGCCTGGTGCTCACTGGCCACAGCCTCGTGGATCTTGTCCCAAACGTCCTGATGAATAAATGATCTGTTTACCTCCACCCCTTGAGTCCTCTACCTTCCACCCTCCATCTTCCACCTCTACCTGCCACCCCAAGTCTTTATGGAGTATTTTAAATTTATATTTAAAATGGGACCTCTCCCCATCTGTACTGTAAGTTTGAAATTTATGTGCCTGTGTATGTATGCATGTGTGGGTGACTGTGTAGCCAGAAGAGGGTGTCAGACCCCCAGGATCTGGAGTCATAAGGTGGCTGTGAGCTGCTAAACCTGGGTGCTAGAAAACAAGCTTGGGTCCTTTGTAAGAATAACAAGTGTTCTTAACCTCCCAGCCATCTCTCCAGCCCCTGGAGTGAAAATTCTTCCTCCAAATTTGATATTCATATGTAGCTTTTGGCTGTGGCCTAGTTGGAAACGGAGTCCTAATCATGTGAAGATGAAGTCACCAGGGTGGGCCCTAAATCAAAGACCTGTGTCCTCATAAGAGGGAAATTTGGACACACACACACACACACACACACACACACAGCAGAAGTCACAAGTAAGGGAAGGGAAAATCAGAGTAATGTGGCTACAGGCTGCCCAGACCCTCCAGAGGAAATGAGGTCCAACACCCATTCTGGCCTCCAGAACTGTATCAATTATTTGAGCCCCAATCTGTAGAGATTTGTTACCATACTGAAACTCGCCTTCTGAGGAAATGGGCCACTGAGCAGGCCAGTCTCTGGTATACCGAGCCTTGCTGTGCCCCAGCATTTGGGGGAAGCCAGGGTCAAAGGACAAGACTGGCTCAATGGAAAGGGAATAGACAGGTGATGGAGGTGACAGTGGCCCTGCAGGAGCAGGGAAGGACCACAGGGCTAGAGCGAGGCAGCACCTCTGGAAGTGTCCAGGGAGTAAAAGGTTCCAGGACAGCAGGGCCAGGACTACAGAGCTTTGATGTAGGCGCCCATCTGATGGGCGGAGATGGGATACCACTGTGTGCTCAGATCTTGGTCTTTATTCTCTGGAATGTGAGCAACCTACAGCCTGGGAAGGTTCCCAGCTGCAGAGCTGTTTTTTTTTAGAATCAAAAACAAAATAAAGGGAATATTTTAAAAGTATTTGGCTCCATCACAAGAATAACAAGATTGAACGGTGCCTATGGAAGCCCACTACCCTCACCGTGCTCCACAGCCTAGCTCCCAGCACATCAGGCCAGATGTGAGAGCCAAAGATCACTTTTAAAAATGTTAAAGGGCACCAAGGCATCTTCAGACACAGGAGTTTGTTTCCTATGGACATTTCTTTTTTAAAAAAAATATAATAACTTAGTTTCCATTGTACAGCATTTCCAATGGGTCAGGATGTCACTGGCTGGGACCTAATGAGGTCAGAGCATCATGCACCTTCCCGGCTTGAGCACCAGGAGGGGTCCATGCCACCAGCCTGCAGCCTACATCAGGATTTGAGCAACTGAGGCCCAAAGTGGCAGCTCATTTGAAGAAGGGCAGCACCACATCACCCTGCGATCAGTCCATGCGGATCTCACAGGGGTTTATGCCCCGCTCCTCCGCACCCCTGTACATCCTTTGGAAGTCACTAAAGCGTGGGGCACATCCGAGCTGTGCCTCCCCAAAGTGCACATGTCCAGTGAAGAGGAAGTCCCCGTGCCCTGGCCGTACGCCACACTCCAGCAGTGTTGTAACCCGGCCCAGCCAGTGGCCACTGCCCTCGGGAGCTGGCCGGAAGACCCTGCTCTTCTGCCGGTGGAGCCTGCTCACCCGCAAGTGGATGATGGACTCTTGCCGCTCTGGCACATGGGTGACATCCTGGATGGAGCCGTGGGCGACTGTAGAGGAAGGAGATACAGGTCAGCAGATCCGTTAGGCACTGCCAGCCGGCTGAGGCACACGTCATATGCTACCTTGGTCATGTTCCTGGCTATCAAAGCCATCAGAACCAAGATCTGGACTACTTTGCCACCTAGAGTGGCCCTTAGAAAGCAGTCCCTCACACTGACACTGTTAGAAGAAGGTGCCCCTGTACCCCCGAGAGCCAGGCACACTGTGCACATGCTCTTCAGATAAAAAACAAGAAAATAAGCACAGATGCTCTGCAGCTCTGAGTGCCATCAGGTGCCACAGAACAGCTCAGAGGACAGTGGTGATATGAGGAGAGAGGACAGGGAAGGAGAGGTGTGGAGGGGGTGCCTAGGGCTGAAAAGGCGAGCAATAAGGAGTCATCCCACCAGGGGACAGCACTTGGCATTCGGGTGGGGCTCTGAGGAGGGACAGCTAGGCCCTGGCTTAATATGACCACAATTATGACAGCACCTTAGCAAGCACCACCCCTGGCCTTACATCCAAGAGCACTGTGCAGATGTCACCGGCAAGGAGCCTCCATCCCTCAGATTATAGCTTTGAGTCCAACAGGACCTCCAATACCCCAGCCGCCTGGATGAAGGCTGGATAGAGCTCTGAGATGGAGCTGGTGCCAGGCGCACACCAGGCTACCCAGTGAACTGTGTTCCCAGAGCACGTGTAAGAAAGTTGCTGGGAGCTAAAGGACTTCAGAGACCTTGGGTAGTGATGAGCTGCTGTGCACGGTGGGAACACACCTAGAACACCAGCCCCACCTGTGGAGAGCAGGTGTGGTGACAGTCCTAAGAAGGCACCCGAGACTTTAGCAAAGTTTTATGACTAACACTTGAGTCTTATGATTAACACCTGATTCCCTCCTACCTCCAAGTAAAGTCACGCTCACCATTTGAGCTGTGCAGGTGCACCCTGTATACAAGATCAGGCCAGATGATACCAATAGACTGAGGCCACGCAACCTGGGCTGGGAAGGTGGATAAATAGAGGGACTTTCTAGATAGAGGGACTCTCTCTCCTTTCTAGTCTGAGAGAGAAGCTTGCTTGCCTGAGGAAGGAGAAGGCTTAGAGGGAGAGGCTTGGAGAAGGAGAAAAGATGTGCTTGAATAAACCGTTCTGACAAGACCTGCCTGCCTGAATAATAAACCGCTTTGAGAAGAACGAGCGAGAGGTGCTTTGTTGCTGCGGCTTCATACAAGTGTTTCCTACAAGTGTGCAAGTGTTTCATACACCCACCGGTCTGCCCACACCACACCTTGTGCAGAGACCTTCCCTAGCACACGCAGAAGCGCTGCTCCCTGTCATTCCTGGGTGAGACCACATTCAGCAGCTTCTGAACACCCCTTAACCTGACAAAAGAAATCAACGCTGGCTGGAGAAAGCCTGTGGGCCCGGGGGAGACAGGAGCAGACTTACCAAAGTCGCTGGTACAAATGGCAAGGAGGACCTCGGTGTCACTGCATGGGCGACAAGGGGCTGGAGAGGAAAAAGGAGTGTGAGAACGCAGTCCAAACAAGGTTTGTCAGTCATAGTCCCTCCCCAGCCCTGAGACTGCAGAGGTGGACTCAGCAGCCTGCCTTCTGGCCTATAATTGAGAGTGCGTGTTAGAGTCAGACAGAGTCATGATGGGCCCTCTGGGCAGCTCCAGCTCCACCACAGAGGTGCTCAGCAGAACAGGAGGCAGAAACCCAACCTCAGCCAAGCTGGAGACTAACTCCAGAGGTTCCCTTGCTCCCCCTGGATCACACTGTGGCCACAGTAGCATGCGCCCAAAGAAAGAGGAGCTCCATGTCACCCCGCTTTCCTTGTTAGTGCAGTTGTGCCAGGCAAGCAACATTTCCATTAACTTAAAAACTGCTCTTATGGGGGCTAGAGAGATGACTCAGTGGTTAAGAGCACTGGTTGCTCTTGCAGAGGACCTAGGTTCGATTCTTAGCACTCAGATGGCAGCTAACAACCATCCATAATTCCAGTTCCAGGGGAATCCGATGCCCTCTCTGACCTCCATGTGCGTTGTACAACCCAGGTAAACTTACATGTAGCCAAAACACTCATACACTTAAAATAAAAGTAGTAATAAATTAAAAAAAAACTACTCTTATATGCCTGTCACAAGGCAAAGCCAACCCCAAGCTACCCCTAGGCCACCCAACCAAGGCACCCATGCCTCCAAATGATAGGGGCACCTGACTGGAAAGCAGACTCCCTACTGTAGCACAGAGATGCCCACTCCCCAGATCACAGCCAGAATGGAGAATCTCACTCATCTCACCTGCCCCAAGTACTGTCCACAGGGCCAAGGCCGAGATTCCACAAAGGCAGTGTTAACAGAGATGAGAGGGAGTAAAGCGATGGCAGGATATCAACCTTCTGTGGGTATGGGGCCCTGGGCTGGGGCCATCAGCTCAGCCCTTTTCCTAGGCCTCACCCAGGCCTGGGACAAGTTACATAACCCACGTGTCTGTCAAACTGAGTCCTGTTTACAAACCTCATCTGAGGACCCCAAAACCCAGGGCCTGGCTTCCTCCAGAGAGCCCAAAGGTACACACCCACTTAGAATGAGCTCCCTTACTGGGACTTACACAACTTGGCTCTTCAGGGGCAGCCCTCGCCTGCCCTTCGTCCCACTTCCCCTGGTATGGAACAGAAACTCTGGCTCAGCAGCTTCCCCACAGACCTCTCAAGAGTGGATTCAGGAAGATGGAAACTTGTTATTTGCTGTGATTTGTGTCTCAAGCCTTTGCCCTCAGGTTCCTGGTTTGACCCAAGTTCTCCAAATCAACAGAAACCCTGAGGTGTGAAATCTCAATGGATAAGTTTCCCTGTAAATGCTAAAGGATAACCTTGGCCCTGGGAGAAGCTAATGCTACCCATGTGCCTGGCAGCTAGGCTGAACAGCTGCCTTCCTGGAGACTACACAGACTGCACCTGAGTGCTGGTGACTTGGCCCCCAGGGGTAACTTGCCCCCCCACCCCCGGGAAACCGAGGCAGCATTTATGTGGACACCACTGGAGGCAAAAAGACCAAGTGTTTCCAGGTCAACAGGAGCTCAGAAAAGCCCATGAGGTCCTGAAGGAGCAAGCCTGAGACAAGTCCTTGGAGTTTACAGCGTCCTAGACAGACACAGCTCTCTATGGACCCTTGGGCTGGGGTGTCCCAAGTCCTGGCCTCCAGTCCTGCCCTAGAAGGAACTGGGGTGCCTCCCAGGCTCAACACTTGCTGGCTGACTCATCTACCCACCTGCCAGCACCTTTGCTTCTATTTAGTTATCAGAAAAGGGAGAAGCTGCAGAACAAGAATAACCTGTTGGCAGCAGTACAGCCCATCAGAGGAGGATTGGCCCACCCTTCCCAGCTAGGCTCCAGGAGACTCGGCTGAGGGGAGCCTGGCTGCAGCCAGACCCTTAGGAGCCTGCAGTGTGCTGGCCTCTCAGAAGTCCACCCTCAACCTTGACTGGCCTGCAGCCCCTCCCTGTGATGTTTGCTTGTGTTACACCACAATCCCTGTCAGTAGGGTAGGGTCACCTGACCCCCAACCTTGAAGCTGCTGGTAGGAGTTTCTCCTATGGGCCCAGGGTGTGGCCCCTGTAACACGCTGCTCACCCCAACACTGACGGGAAGCCAGCTGCCCACGCTGGGTGTGGGCAGACATGGGTTGGTCAGGGATTGGAGCACAGACAAGCACCGGGCGGTACAGGAGAGCTTAGGGCCTAACACTTGGGGCAATGTCTAGATTCACAGCATGAGACTAAAGGGTACCCTGGTCAGCACCTGTCTGGTGTCTACCGGCAAGAAGCAATCAAGCCCAGGGGCCACAACCCACCTGAGGAACCCCTTCAGGAAGCAGGGCAGCAGAGGCTAGGGAGGGAGTTGATGGTCCAAGGCCACAGTCCTGAGTTGGACATGAGGGTCTTCAGGAGTTTGCCTCTGGTTGGTAGTTAACAGTCAGAGAGGAGCTAATGCCAGGGACCCCAGGCCTGGGCAAGCAGTCTGAGACAAGACCATGAGCTTTGTGCTCTCTGAGGCACAAGTGCTGAAACACACAGAGACCCTCCCCTCAGTTTGTCCTGGATCACCACTACCTCGCCAGGAGAGTCAGTACTCTGCAGACCTGCCTAAGCCTCAGTGAGCCCGTGCCCTGAGTGACAACTGAGCTAATGTGCATCCCAGGACGCACCTGGATGTATCTGAGTTCTCGCTCTGAGATTGGAATTCACAGAAACTCAAGGTAAATGCCAAGAACCTCAATCTAGGAAGAATTACTAATCAAAGTCAAGTTCAGAGCAGCTGTGGAATGTGCCAGCATCACATTTCCTGGGAAGACTCAGGTAGCTGCTTTGTAAATCATAAAATTAATCAAATGAGGATAAAGAGAACAGGGTCCGGGGCTGGAGAGATGGCTCAGCAGTTAGGAGCACCAGCTGCTTTTGCAGAGGACCCGGGTTCGATTCCCAGCACCCACATGGCGGCTAAGAACCGCCTTTAACTCCAGTTCCAGGGGAATCTGACATGGCCTCTTCTGACCTCTGCAGCATTTCACGACACGGGTGCACCAACCTACATGCAGACAGTACATTCATACACATAAAAAATAATAAAAAAAAATTTTAAAAGAAAACAGGGTCCAAGGGAAGCCTGTTGAGACATCCGGGGACCCCTGCTGGGCACAGATACCAGCAGGGAGGAGAAGGGAGGGCAAGCACAGGCAGGGACTACCGGCTGCTAGGAGGGTCTGCAGACCTTGGAAGACAGCCCAGCTGATGGGTGGGCAGCTGAGGACAGCCAGGGTGACACACAAAGTTCCAAAATGAAAATCTTGTGTCTCTGAGCCCTCTGAGCTGGGCACAGTAGCACATGCATTTAATCCCGGCAGAGGCAGGATGATCTTGGTCTACATAGAGGCCAGCCTGGGCTTCATGGTGAGTTCCAGGCCAGCTGGGGCTACAGGGAAACCCTGTCTCAAAAAAAAAAGCCTCTGGGGTCCCCCTTACAGCTGGTGACAGGTGCTGGGTACAGTGACATATAACAGATGTAGAAAGAAGATACAGCTGGGTAGCAGTGGCCAGGAGAGCTGTGGCCCAGGCCCCTTCAGTGGTCAGAACCCCAGGAACCACCAGAAGGATGATGATCCAAGGGTTGTACTGGATCCTGGATCCTGGCAAGGAAGTCAGTGGAGACCACACCCTTCTTCACCCAAAGATGGGAGAGGGTTGAGATGAAAAATAATCACAGGATAATTACTGTGCCCGGGTAACCAAAGCAGGAACTGACCAGACAATGCGGAGCTCCAGAGAACATGCCCTCTGTTCCTTGAGTTGCAAAGCACAAGGCTTCTTTCCATTTTGAGATGTGGCCACCAGCCCTCATACCATCACCCCTGACCAGATGCTGAGTCTACCAAGGAGGTAGTGGGGCTCCACGCAACATCTTGAGCCCAGTGACAGGAAGCTGAGCAGAGCAGCATTTAAAGAGGATGAGCTCAGAAGGCAAGTTTCACCCTGTGGGCCTAATCAGCCAGTGACAGCAGTGACTGCAGAGTGTCCCACTGCCCACCTCTCTGTCAACGAGTCTGAAATGCCGCAGCTGCCACTGTCTCCCTCACTTGGCCTCCCCGGCAGGCCCAAGGCAATGGTCAAGGCCATGAGCCCAGTGGGTTGGAATGGAAGCAGGATCTACCCCTAGATCTACCCCACTGTACCTGTTCCCTGGATCCTGACAGACTGCCACCCTTGCTGGTTACCCCCAATGGGAAGGCAGCCTCTAGACAGCCCTCTGCTGGTCCATCAGCCTGGAGTTTGATCTGCAGTCAGAAGTGGGGCCAGAAATCTGGCCTAAGCGTCAGAGGGTGTGCCGCTGCTCAGAGTCCTGAGCAAGGCCACAGAGGCAGCAGATGCAGGGCAAGCAGGTCCTGCCAGTCTTTCTAGGTAGCAGCCTGATCCAGCATCTCCTGACGCAGGGTTACCTCCTGCCTGACCTGTCTGTGCCCCTTGGCGGGGGGGGGGGGGGCCCTACCCCTCTGCTCCTGTCTTCACCACTTCACTGCAGCTCAGAAGTCAATTATGCAATCCAAATGGACTTAAAGCCAACAGACTATAAACACCCCAGTGGAACTCTCCGGAGCAGTAGCAGGTTCCCTCGGCTTGTTGGGTGGAGAGCAAGGCTCACATGCATGTATGCAGGTATGTACACACTCAGACACACACAAACTCACACTCTCGTGCACTCCTGTCTGGTACCACCCCCACAGTACCACTCTTCTCTTAAGTCAGCACAAAAAAGAACTTCTGAATCACCTGAGAGTTTGTCTGCCTCAAGCAGAACCATCAGCCCAGCTGCTGCACTCAGTCTGCCTGACACTGGCCATGGAGACCTTGAGAGTTGGCCCAGTCTAGGGAGGAGGATGTCACTGCTGCCACACGGCCAGCTGAAACTTTCCACAATACTTTACATAGCCGCCCCTTAGACATTAAAGGCTCAGGAGTCCCCATTCCTCCAAGAAAGCCAAACACCTAGGTCAGCTTTCCCAACCCTTCTATGGGACCCAGATGGTATTCCATAAGGAGGGTGGTACCCAGCTCCAGGGGAAGCAGGTGTCTGTGCCTATTTCCAGGCAATGCCAGAATTGGGCCTCTACTCCCTGAGCGCATAGTCATCTTAGTCTGGTCCCTGTCTGGAATTCTGATGGTCACTGGGTGGCAGCCAGCATTGGCAGGCTATTCACAAGTACTGTAGATTTCATTTCACAGACACCCAAGACCAGGGAGGTGTATGTTGTAGGGTGAAGAGGAAATCCTGGGCACCTGCCTCAAACACTGCCTTGTCCTAGGTACAGGGATAGCATGACCTCTCACCTGGGACACTGCCTTGTGTGAGACACTGTGGTCTGAGAGGTACATATAGGACTGGGCCCAGAACTACAAACAAAGGCCCATTCTAAGAGTACTGCCTTCTTGCCACCCCAGAAGAACCTGACAAAGTTCAACTAATCCCCACAGGTCTCCCTGCCTTCGTCTGGAAGTGTGGACACAGATGCAGTGGACAGTAGAGGACAGAGGGTGAAAAGAGAGGCTCTTGAGCTGTCAGCCATCCTCATTCATGACTAAAATATCAGATCCTGATGGACCACAGTACCTAAGGGGTAGGGCCTGCCTTGCCATACTGTAGCATCCCAAAGCCGACACCTCCCTAGCCCACCTACAGAGCCATACAATCATCAATGCCACTTGACAATGTCTACTCCCACCTGCCACACAGGAAAACATCTGCCTGGTCTGAAAAAACAAAACTAAACAAACAAAAACCCCAAAGCCACCTCATTCACCAGGCACACCTCTCACCACGCCTGACCATTGCCTGGCCTCAGAGAAATGTGTCCAGAACCTCAGTGTCAGTCCCAGGGGGAGGTTTCCCCAAGGCCCACCTACCTTGATCCCCAGCAGGCACCTGGCTACTAACTGCCCTACCCCAGGTACTTGCTGGTATCTGCATGCCAGAGCAGCTGCATCCCCCCGGCTCTATCTTGTGTAGCTGGCGCTGGGTCGGTCCAGCACTCCCACACCTTGTGGGTTCTTGGTTCTTGATAATACCCACTCACAAAAGCCTCTGGAACATCACAGCTTTATGCTGCTCTGCTGGCCCAAAACTGTTCCAAGGCTGCAGCAGACACAAACTAGGCCAGATGGAAGGGGTAAAAGCCCCATCTCAAGTGAACTAGGACCAGTCTGTTAGGGACCACAACCCTAGGCTGTTCTCAGGGAGCACAGCCCCTCCCCCTAGCTTCCCCCAGGTCAGAAGCACCAAAACCCTAAAGATACACCATAGCCAGTGGGCTTAAAAAGGTTTTCTTGTTGAAAAGGCACATTTAGTTTTGAGGTCCACCACTCCCTCACCTTGCAGCTTCCCCAGGAGAACACAGGGCTGGGGGGGGGGGTAAAAGAACAAATATGCCTTGCCCAAGCCACAGACACCAGCGTGTTTCATAGAGGTGAGCTCAGAAGAGGGTAGGAGAAAAATCAGAGTGGTTTGGCAAAAGAAAGCAGCAGCACAGGTTAGCTCAGGTGAGCCCAGGTCAGCCCATGACAGAGTACTTACCAGACGGCACATGGAGATCCAGGCCCCTCTGCTTACTCATCAGCTCGTACTGGAAGCCCGTGGTCCGCCTGCTGATGTCCTGTTGGGGTGTTGCCTCCACAAACAGGCCACCCTGCTCTAGGCCAAAGCACTGTACCCGGCCAGGTTCATTACCCTTGTCTCGCACCAAGAGTCTCAGTTCTCCAGTTTTTTCCAAATAAATATTAGCCCCTGAGGAGTCCCTGAAGGGCTTGATGCACACAGTCAGGTTCCGGGCAGGTGAGAAGGTGTTGGGTCTCAGGTTGACGATGAGTGCCCCAGTTGGGTACATCCACTCCACAGAGCCGGAGGAGCAGCGCAGGTACACCTGCTCCACCTCCTTGCTGTGCGCTTCCCGGGTCAGCCCACTGTGGGAAATGAGGATAGTGTCAGTAAGAGTCGCAGAGCAGAGGCCACCTACACCCCTCATACAGCCCCACCCAGGGGAGTAGATGTGAGGGTGACACCTGTCGTGACCACTCACACTCCGACACGTGTTCAGACGCCCACCCCTCTCAGCTTCCAGCAAGCCTTACTTGAACAGCCAAGCTGAGTCAGGCCACAGCTCTGATGGTGCAGACTGCACACTGCTCTCCAGACCCTACATGCAGAGTCTCAGAGGCTCTTTGGCCAAGGCACCAGGAACTGAGAACCAAGTTAGATCTGGTGCTTCCAAAACACGCAGGAAAGCCGGCCAGGAAGACCCTGACACCAGCTGAGTTTTCAGACTAGTCGAATTGGCGAAAAAGGAGGTTGAAGCTCATGAGGATCGGTGTCACGGGTGCACTGCACATGTAGTAATAATGTGCTCCAGAGAACAGCTTCCAAGCCAGCTGGAGGAGTTAGCCACAAGGAACAGGAGTCCAAGCCTCCTAAAGCTGATGATTTGACTGTTTTACATTCATTTCCAAGCCTGAAGTCTCTAGATCACCAAGCATAATTTTAAAAATAAACCCAAGTGCTATTAAAGCAAGATTCATTATAAGAGCAAAGGAAGTATCCCTGGGGCAAGACCTTGGACCAGGGTTCCTGAACAGTAGGCTGATACTGAGCCTGTCAAATGAGAGGCTGCTTTGCTATATGCTGCTCCCTGGGTGAGGCAGTATTGTTTTCAAGAAATTGAAACCACCAAAAAACACAATTTCCTCCAGCTCAAAACTGTAATGCAAATGTCAGCTTGTTGCCACAGTTACGTCATAACCACAAGTGGGCCTGGACAGAAACCAGTGACTTCAGCTAAGAGTTCTATTACCTGAGTTTGGTTCTGATCAGATCTCAGACAGGTTCATCCACATTCTTAGCATTTTTATGCAAAATAAACAAGGCTATATCCAGAGCCCAGCCTGAGTGAGTTTCCAGAAACCCTTTCTGCAAGGGAGAAAATGTGTAACACATGGCATACCTTTACTGCTGGTGACTCATGCTTCCGGACCCCAAAACCTCACTTTGTATTCAAGGGCTGCTGCAGGCCAGGGCTATAAGTCACCCTGAAGACCGCATCAGAGAGAAGCATTGTGAGTGAACCCCCTCCTGACTGGGTCCCCGCCCCCACAAGGCTCAGGGCCAAGAGCAAATCAGCCTCTGGACAATAGATGTGCAGAATAAACTTACAAATTACAGTCAGTAAAACTCACACAAGCTCATCTGACACCTATGCAGGGATGGCATAATTACAGTGCTGTGTGAAAATTAGACTACATGGTGAGGGGCTGATACACATGGCTATAATCAGCTCTTTCCTTATGCAGCCAAAGCAAACCTAATTGTTGTGTCTGTCCCTCCTGCCTCTAGCAAGAAGCAGCTGACACTTCTACCAGGCCAAGTACAAGCTTCAACACTCTCCCGTATGAAGAAGCACCGGCCTGTGGTTTTGCTTCCCTCTCAGAGTCCTAAGGGCCAAGAGAGTGGAGGCCCCACTGCAGACTCTGTGGGCCTCAGAACTTTAGCATCAATGCAAGAACACAAGACAAGGGGTTTTATATGTGCTTATGACTGCACCTACACCTATTGGGCACCTTCAGCTGCCTCCTGCCAATCTGTGCTTTGGGAGAAAGGCCCTTGAGGGAGTCTCAGAACAGGAATATGTGGCAGTGATGGAGAAGGCTCAGGGGGATAAAAGGTAAGACTGCCTTCCACCTCCACACAGGCAGAGGCTGAAGGAACCAGGGGGCACAGACCCTCGGCTGGGGGCTGGCATCCTAGCATCACCTGCCTCATGTGGGGGCCACCTGACTCCACTTAATCAAAAGAAGCAAAAGGAGGGTAGACTCACAGAAATGAGCTGCCTGCTAGCTCATTTCTGTGAGTCTACCACTAGCTGAGGGAGGGCCAGGAGCCCATTCTAGAGCAAGCAATCCTCACGTTCTCTTAAAACATCCAGATCAGCCCGAGTATGACCAGGAGCTCCGCACAGAAGCATTCTCACCAAAATCAGTGCAGTGCACGTGGCCACTGTTTAGACAAGCAGGAACTAAAGTGAAGGGTCCCTCACCCCCAGCCCAGGACCAGATAGGTCTTTGATGACATCAGGACCAGCCGTCTAGGTTCCCACTGGAACACCTACTACCCTAAAGCTGGAATTCTAAATACTCAGCACCATAAATGTAAGCGCATCTCAATGATCACTGCTGACAGGACTTTACCATCTTCACAAGATATAGTTGATATGCCAGCTACACAAAAGTAACCATGTTACACTGCTGCGGTGAAGCTATGATACAGACAAGGGGTTCTAGATTATGCCACAAAACTGAAAAGGCTGACTGGATAGCTGATTAATTAAATTAAATTAATTAAATTGAATTCATGCACTCTCTCGCTTTCTCTGCCTCTGTGTTTCTTTTTCACACAAGCACATGTGCACGAATGCGCTTGTGTATGTGGGGGGTGCGTGTCATGGGGAGCAAACACAGGGCCTTGCAAATGCTAGGCAAGCACTACACCACTGAGCCACATCTCCAGTACAAAATAGTTTTGCTTTGCTTTTTAAGTCAGCAAGGCTCACTTCCCCAGGTGAACACACATTTGAGTGGCTTTATGAGAAAAAGCATAAATTCCAGGTAAACTTTGATGCAAGCAGAGCTCGTTTGGGCGCACTTCTTATACTCACAGCCCAATGACCAAGATAAGATGAGAGTCTCTGCTAGGGCTCTGGACCCAGCGGAAGCAAAAGGTTCTGCTGCTAAATTTTACCTTTCACTTCCTGCCTTCCAAGAGAGCCCAGGTGTGACCATACCTCTGTGTTCTGGCAGATATGGGTGGGAGGGTTCATGGTCCACCTTTATGGCTACTCACCAACAAACACGGGCAGAGAACAGAATTTCAAAATGTCCAGCTTGATTGCTTGGAAGGACTATAAGCCTTTAAGAGGAATGAGAGTAACCAGGGCTGGGAGCAACTCCCTTCCTATCAGGAGCCAGAGTCCAGCATTTTGAGGCTTGCTCCACCTGGTGCTATCTTCCAGGCTACTGGGAAAAAATCATCAACACTATGGAGTGGCAAGCACACCACCATGCTGGGCAACAGGCAGATGATCTGTGAAGCCTACTGATAAGTAGGGGCATAGCTACAACACAAGGGAGTCTCCTGCGCCCTTACCCATGCCACTCTCAGCTATCAGAAGCCTTCAGCTGCCCTCTCCAGACTCTGCCCTAGGGAGAGAGGCCCCTGAGGGAGTCCCCCATCAAGAGCAGCCCAGGTACTGGACACCTCCCACTGCTGACACCTGTTGGAGGCCCTAGCCGGGCTCTGGTAGTGGAAGGTTGACTTCCCAGCCACCATCACCAGATCCCTGGACTCTGGGGAAGGTGGCCTTTCACCCACACAGTCTTCTGGGAACCTGCAGTCAAGTATCTGGAAACATGGCTCACAGGCTGGGTTTCTGATTTGGGTCTGCTAAGGCAGGACACCCCAAGACCTGGGGTTATGGGCACACTGAGCAGTGCCAGTGCGGGCTGTGAGCAGGGAGCTAATTACCACCGGGAAAGGGCAGCCCCAGAAGAGCTCAGCATCAGACGCTCCTGGCCAGCTCTGTGCTGGCGCCAGCATTCCCGAAGCCAGCCCTCCCCCAGAGCTCCATCCGCCCTGGTCGGCCCCAAGCTCCTCTGAGTCCCTGCTCCGCCAGGCTGCAGAGATTTCTGCTGGAAAGGGAGAGAGCAAACTCCCAGAGAGGAGGTGCAGAACTCTCAGGAGCCAGGGCTCAATTTTCCAGGCCAAGCACTCTAGCCTTGGGGAGGGGTGGACTGTGGTCTCTGCGGTTCCCTCAGAAAGCTGGGCACCATAAGAATCCAAGATGACCAGCCGTGCCCTGTTGACGCAGAGCGTGGGCACAGCTCAACCCTCAGCCTTCTCGGAAAACCGCCTTTGCTGTCTCTGTCTCTCTTTCCCTCTGTCTCTCTGTTTCTGTCTCTGTCTCCCCCCCCCACCCCCGCTGGACTCTGCGCATGAGATAGGATCCTGTACCCCTACCAGGCCGCCCTGCCCACGGATGCCCCACACCAGACCCAACTGCAGCCCCAGCCTACGTTTCAGAGCTCGTTCCTGCGCAGCGCGCCCGGCAAACCGCTGAATTGGCAACTTGAAGCGCACACACTGGCTGGGCGACGCGAGGGGGCCGGCCGCGGTGCCAGGCGCGCCCCCGGTGTCCCGAGGAGCAGCGGCGCCCCGCGCCCCCGCCCCCGCCCCCGCCCGCCGCGCACACTTGGGACTTGCGCTCCTTTCTACGTGTCACACTTCAGTTAAAGCAACAACAAAAAGCCCTGGGCTGTCACCGGGCCGGGGTAGGGGGTGTCGCCGAGACCCGCGCGCCTCCATCAAGGGCGGCCTGACCTTCACAGAGCGGGCGCGGGTGGGTCCTGCGCGGTGCCCTGAACCGCACAGGTGTCGCCGCCGTCCAGTCGCCCGCGGGCGTGGCTGGCGCTGCAGGCGAGGCGGGTCGCGCGCGGACCCCGAGGCCGCCGCGCTCTCAGCCCCCCGGCTGTCCGTCCTCGCAGTGCCCGGCACAGGCCCAGCTGCTCCGGAGGGCAGAAACCCGGGTCCCGCACCATTGCCCCTGGAGCCCAGGGGACCCGCGGGGACCGCGACCCACGCGGAGAGTGGGCGGCCGCAGCCGGCGCGCCTCCTCCGGGCGTCCCCCGGCCGGGACCTGGACGCCGCAGGCTCTTTTGTTCTGCAACCAGGGCCAGGGCGGGGGGCACCGGACCAGGCGGGCCCCGCGGCTGCGACCCCGCCGCCCCCACAGCTCGACCCCCGGGAGCCGAGGGCGCAGGCCAGGTCGGCAGGCTCGGCGCGAGGCCACTCACCTCCCCTTCCAGCTGCACAGGTCGCTGGAGTACTGCGCGCCCGCGCCGCCCAGCAGCAGCAGCAGCAGCGAGGGCAGCAGCGGGGGCGGGCCGGGGCCAGGCCCGGGGCGCCGAGGCCACCGCTGCCCCGCGCGCCTCCCGGGCACCCACGCCGCGCCCCGCATGCTCCGCCGGGGTCTGCGTCCGGCCCGCGTCCGCGCGCACAGAATGAATCCTCGACCCAGGGCGGCCAGCCGCGAGGTGGTTCCGCGTGCGCGCTGGTCACGTCGCGCGTCCACAGCCCATCCTGCTCGCCCCGGGCCACCGGAGCCGCCGGGGCCGCGCGAGCCGCACGCAGCCAAGCGCGCCTGCCTCCCACAGCCGCCGCCGCCGCCGGAGCCTCTGAGCTGGCGAGTCCCGGGGCCGCGGTCCGACTCAGCTGGGGGGCGGGACCCGGAGGCCGCCCCGCCCCCGTCCGCAGCTCCGCCTCTGCCTGGCCGCAGGGCCTGACCGGCGGTTCCGCCCCACGCGCCAGCTCAGCGACCCGCGTCCGGCCCGCTCCGGCTCGGAACGCCCTGGTGGCACGCCGCAGAGACCCGGTGTGCAGCGTCGCTCGGCCCAGGACGCCGGGAAGTGTAGCCTGGGGCAGGACAAGCTCTGCATGCCGGAGGAGCGCGCGAGGTGTGGGTACCGGGTCCTGGAGGAGCTCCGGGCTGGGTGCGCGGATGTTGGGGTGCGTCGGCTCCTGCAGCCGCTGCGGGAAGTAAAGAAACGTGAGACTCTGAGAGTGCTGGAACCTAGCCGAGCTCCTGGCCAGCTGTTGACCCCCTCTTAAACTCCTATTCTCCAGACAGCCTGAGCGGCTTCTGAGATGCGGCAGGGTCACACTTCACCAACAGGTGTCTTCGCAGAGTTTCTTGCACACACCTCCCCCCACAAACTCATAATTTGTCTTGGTGGAAGTTAGAACTCTCGCTGTCAGTATTCGGAGCGGGCAGCTTTTTCGAGTTTAGTCTCTGGAGCAACCGTTCCACAAAAAGGCCGGGGTGGGCGTATGCAACCCCCAAGACTGCACTTCCAGGCGACCATGGCCTCTCTGTTGTAATGTGTGCTTCCTCCTCTTCAAGGTGAGGTTTGGGGCTGGTAGGTTTGGTGGGGCTTATGCTGGACAATGTGGCACTTTACCGTCATTCATCTTGGTCCCCATTCTAGACATCGGTAGGCCCCCACCCCCTGGAAGAACTTTGAGGAGGTTGGCACTGCCTTCTGGGATGCTGACAACCCAGACATTGCCAAATATCACATACAATCATGAAAGCCGGGATCTGGCAGCTTGAGGAGGGCTGTCTTCCAGCACCTTTCTTCTACAGGTGCCATGTGGAAACTAACATTCAGTGTGAGAGACCACAGCAGCCCCAGCAGGGTGGAGATAGGGAGGCAGAAGGGCACCCTCTCTGGCTTGGAGCACTCCAGGCCACAGCCACACACCTTTCTCACCTGAGCCCCGAAGCCTAAAACAGTTAAATGGTAGGAAAATTTTAGCCTGGATATTTTTCATTGGGAATTTCAAGGAGCTGGTGGGGATTGCAAAGTGTCCCTTTCTGTGACGAGAGGCCCAAAGTCTAGTTATTGGATGGTGGCTATCCTGTGGAAAGGACCAGGATAGAATTATGAGTCTTCAAGACTGCAAAAGCCAGCACCCTATGTAGAGTTAAGAGCATTCAAAAGAGCTGGGGAAAGGTGAGGGGCCTGAGAAGCTGGAAAAGACAGCTGCTGTTTAAGGATCAGTGTAGAATAGCCCTGTGACCAAACAGGTCTTCCTACCTGACCAAAGACCCAGAGCTGGGATCCTGCCTAGCACATAAAATGATGTCAGCCTGAGACTCAGGGCCCTGTTTGATGCTCCAGGGACACACCTGTGCATTTGGAGCTTGGCAGCCTACTCCACCCACCCCAAACCCCTTAAGTTTGGGCCCCGCCCACATCACTGCATCCAGGGTACAGTAGTGATAGGAGATCTAGCCAAGGGAAACCCTCAGGCTGGCAAGTAAAGGAATTTGCCAGCTACACACTGTAAGCTGCAGCCACTTTGGGGGAAGCAATGCTCTTTCACCCAGAACTCAACAGAGCTAAACTCACTATTTGCATGTAACCCATCAGGTCCCATCCATCTTGGAAGGGCCGTATGACTTATCAAAGTTCAGACCATCTCACCATGAAAGCAGATAGGGGAAGTGCCCAATGCAGACTGTGAGAGCAAAGGACCTGCAGTCACTGACAGGGTCTCGGATAGTCCAAGCTGGTTCCACCCCAGGGAACAGTGCCCTGACATTAGACTTGTAGGATGGTGGGCCCATGTGCATTTGTTAAAACCAGTGGAACACAAGAGTGGACTTTGGCCTTTATTGTATGGTATATCAATATTGGATCATTGACTATCACATATACATACTAAGGAAAGATGTTAATGACAGTAGAAAGGAGGAGTAGATATTGGGAAATCCTCTGTACTTTTGACTCAGTTTTAGTGTAAATCTAAAACAAAATCTAATTAAAAAGCCAAAACCAGGGTAGGAATCAACACTTGCCTATCAGTGTTCTTGAAAGGATCTCATCGAGCATGGAGGATGTTGGCATTGCCTTCTGGGACCCTGGTCCTCCTGTAAGATCACTGAACCAAAATAAAATAAAATAAAATAAAATAAAATAAAATAGCGGGGCTTGGTGGCGCAGGCCTTTAATCCTAGCAGTCGGGAGGAAGAGGCAGGCAGATCTTTGTGAGTTCAAGGCCAGCCTGGTCTACAGAGTGAGTTCCAGGACAGCTGGGGCTACAGGGAGACCCTGTCTCAACAAAGCAAAAAAAAAAAAAAAAAAAAGTCACTGAAGCAGGAATTTCCTGATTCCCATCTCCCTGACCCATCAGCTAGCCCAGGGTGGGGACAGAGCAGCAGAACCAGTTCTTGGAGTTGTCACTGGGATGCTGCACTCTGCAGACTAGAGGGAGGTTTGTGCTGTAGAGAACAGACCCTTAGGGCCTCCTGGCATACCTGCTGACCACTGTACTGCAGCAAAGCCACCTGCAGAAAGAACATTCCCGTAGACAGGGCTCCTGGGAGCAGGACAATGAGGTAGGCCAAAGCTGTCTGAGGCTGCCTACCAACCTACTCCTAGGTCCTAGTAGGTTGACCATCAACCTACAGGGCCTGGTCAGCCCCTCTGAGCTTTCCCAGGATCCCTCTGGAAAGTTCTATAAGGAAAGAGCCTGTGATGTGTTATTCCAGGATGGCAGGGAAGAGACCACGGACTAAATACAAAAGGAGGCTCCAGGATCCCCAACCCGTGCCTTGCAGTAGGGAGGGATGGCTTCACATTGGTCCTCACAGCATTGGTACAGAGTTTGGTGCAGACCTCTGTGATAAATCCCTGGATGGAGCATCTGTGGCTGCTCAGGTGTGAGGACAAGAAGGTAGAACGCCTCACAAATCTGGGGACCAGGGTGGCAGCTCC
This sequence comes from Rhizomys pruinosus, assembly GCA_009823505.1. NCBI lineage: Eukaryota > Metazoa > Chordata > Mammalia > Rodentia > Spalacidae > Rhizomys > Rhizomys pruinosus. The sequence goes on along the minus strand of VZQC01003825.1, from coordinate 1,350,548 downwards.
AGGCTCAGCTATATATATTTGGCCCCAGAGTATTTATGACAAAAGGCATAGGCTGGAATGTTTGGGGGCCCAACAGTGGGAAGGAGATGCCAGGGGGAAGCTCTGTGGGACTGGACATCTCTCAACCATTTTGAACTTTAGGGAGCACATAGACTCTTGTGAGTAGTAGATGATGTGGCTCAGACAGCAGTACCACATTGTGCTTCCAAGTCTGTGGTGTTGGGATCTGTTTCTGAACCTCATTACTAGGGTGATACAGGAAGCCCAGTGTCAGCATGGAGCAGCTCATCCCTGGATGGGAGCTGGTAATCAGAGAGATGCAGACGTTTCTCCTTTCATGGAAGGCATCACAATGGGAGGTCTATGTTTTCCCACAGTGGTAGGAATTTGTGCCACCAACACAGCTCAACAGACTGTCAACACTGGTCGTTTTGCCTAGTCTTGAGGTTTTGGGTGCATACTGAAGACTATTCTGTAATACAACATGGCTGTCACCTAGAGCTGTCACTGAAGAACTTCCTAGAACCTGGCAGCTTTCAGGCAAATGTTCAGTTCTCACTGAATAATTTTTTCTCTTAGTGCTTGAAGTCTTTGAGAAGGTTGGCCCTCACATTCCTGCGAGACCACCTGCCACATCGCCTGCCCAGCTCCAGCCCCCAACTTATCTGTCACCCTAGTATCCTCCTCTGAGGTCACTCTGCTGACCTTCTGGCAGGGACATAATTATCATAATTGTGGTCAATGATGCGTGGAGAGCCAACGCTTGTAATTTAACATTTAGCAACTGCAGTGAGTAACATGTAATTACAACATGAAACAGCCCAGTGTCCTCAACTCAACAACCTTCACCTAGCTCCCCCCAACCTAATTTGCTGGCAGGTTTGCTGTCTGTGAGTCAGAGAAAAGTGGGAGGAAGAGTCGCAGCTGGCTTGGCTGAAGGCCTCAGAGCGAAGGCCTCCAGCCCCACAGCCCCGGATTCAAGTGTAGGCAGACTGGCTGTGTATAACCTTAGGTGTGTAACAAAGGGAACCCAGAAGGGCAGGTAGTTGTATGTGGAGCTGGCAGTTCACAGCATCAAGGACAGCAAGCTACGGTGACCCCAGCAGTGGGCACTGGACTTCCATAAGGCAGCATGCCCAGGGCCAACCTTATGATAGAAGCTGATTCCCTCTAGTCATTTTTTACCTTCTAGCTGGGGTTCTAAGTGACCAGAGCTCTGTGTGGATGGGCCAGCTGGCCAGACCTTGCATTTGGCCAGTCACATGGTAGCCCCTCCATGTTCTACTCTGTTCTCTGAGGTTGTTTTTCATACTTCATACTTTCTCTTTTGCCCAATGCCCTCGGCTCCTCCAGGGCCAGGCGCACAGGAGTGTGTGTGTGTGGGTGGAATCCTTGGCCCTCAGTTCTACCCGTGGTGCTCAGCTTCTCCATACCTTTTCCTGACTAAGGCAGATCTGATCCCCACCTTCACAAGTGTCCCCACACAGCTACATGTGATACCCTATGTGTGCCTGAAATATTAGAACATCATAGTACTCAAAGTCTCTCTACCCTCCAGGAAGAAGGCTCTGTGTCTGTCTTGTGCACATATATACATCCCACAAATCATGTAGGTAGGGATCACAGAGGTTTAGCCCTAAACACTGTAGCAGGACCCTGTCTACAAGGATGATGGACCATGGACTCACAGTCCTGTGGCATAGCCCAAGAACTGTACACTGACACTATCTCTCAGTATGGTGGAGTGTATGCTAATGTGTCCACATGGACATGGGGCTACCCCGGAGCTTCTGTCTGCCTCCACTAAGCCTGGTCCCTTTGGCCACCTGGGAAGGCCACAGGGCAGTAAGGTCTCCCTGAGGGTTCACAACTAGCATGGTTGCCCAGCTCTTGGCTAAAGGCTGTCCTAGGCAGGTATTGTCCTTTAGGGGAACTGGCAGAACTCCATCTATATTTGAATCCCAGAGGCTCTTTTGCCTGACCTACCTGTGACCACCCCATGGAATAGCAAGAACTCCACAGCAAGGAAGTCATCAGTCAACAGAATCTCTTATTTTCCTCAACATTCATAGCTGAGAGGAAGAATTTCTTCCCCTGTGTTACTGGTGTCTGGTTCCCTGCATAGGAAGGTACCATCAGACCCCAACAAGGGATAATGATGGTGCACCTGTGCCTGGTGCTATCAGGCTCTGCTAACAAGAACTCCTGTCCCACCAAGGCTTAAAAGTTACTGCAGACCCACCCTGGGAGTTAGACCCCACTGGTCTGGTCATGGTGAGGATGTTGGACCATGCCTATGTTGGCACAGCCCTGACTAGATCAAAGGTGCATGTAGAGAATGATGGACAGTATAGTCTCCACTTAGGATCTGCCCAGCTTGCCTGGGCTAGGCTTCTCTCCTGCAGTCCACCATTGAGATCCAACTTGAGAGCCCCAGGGCCAGCCCTCCCCAACAGACAGCAGCTGACTTTATCTTCATGACTCAGCTCAGTAAGCAGAGGTGCCTATAAACTCCCTTCACCAAGGGCCTGTCAGTGGGGCCTGTCTCCACCCATGTCATCAACTCTTCTGGTCCTGTACTTAGAGAAGAGATAGACAGTGTGCAGCTGTAGGCTGATGCCACCTGGAGGGGTTGAAAGCTGGGCCTGCAGCCCCAGAGCCATGAGGCCCATGAAGGTGCCGTTCCAAGATAGGGCCCCTTGATGGCCGCATCTGAGACAGAGACAGCAAGAGCCTAGAGTCCACCTGCTCTAAGGGTTCCACTCTGAGCCAGGAGACAAAGGTGGAGCCAAGCTCAGAGGATGCTAGGTGGGCCAGGTCTTCTGTCCCTAACATGGCAGCATGCTAACTATGTATACTCCCTTGTTCCTGATGCCACTGGAATCAGGGCAAGGTAGCTTCAGGGCTGGACAGGAAAGGAGCATCCAGAGGCCCAGTTCCCTGCCTTGGCAAGGCCAGTACCCTTCTACTCATCCACTTCACACAGTGTCCAGTAGGAGGCCACTGTCAGCATTGGGGAAAACTGGATGGGGCCCCCATGGGTGAGGGCTGGGTGAGGCTGATGCTGTGAGAAAGAAGGGATGGCAGGACACGGGTGACAAAGCCACCAAACAGGTCCCAAGCAAGATGAGTAGAGGTGATGCTGGCCCATGACACTCCCATACCTCATGTGTCCTGCTAGGAGGGGAAAACATATACCTAAGGAACTCATGGGTTCCACATGTGAGGGTGGCTTGATGGGGTCCTTCCAGGGTGCAGAACTGTGAATGGGCAGCCCACCGCTTAGCACTTCCACACTCAGGGATATAGGGACTGACTTTTGGTCCACCCAGCAGGTGCCGAGATCTCTTTGTTGCAGTGTGGGTCTGAGGCTCCAAACAAGGTGTCCAAGCCCCAGCTCTGGCTCTACCCTACTCTACCTACTATGGGGGTGGGGTGGGAGGGGGAGTCTGTGCCCCATGAACCTTCTGGAAGTGAGACAGCTCAGAGGAACCCTCTTTCAGGCTAAGATGTGGACTGACAATCCAGCTGTTAATTGAGCTTTGAGAAAGACAACCAGCCCTTGGACACTATGGATCCTAGACCCTTCCCCCCAACACGTTTTTTTTTTTTTTTTTTTTTTTTTGGTCTTTTCGAGACAGGATCTCCCTGTAGCCCCAGCTCCCCTCCCCTTCTTATACGAATTCTACAGCCACCTCAGCAGACTGGCTTCCCCTTAGGTACTCCACTTTGTCCAGCCTGGGGGAAAGGATCTAGACAGCACCCAGGACTCCAGGTCCAGGGGTGCTCCCTACCCCAGCTCTGTGCACAGCTGATCTTTGAACTGCTTCGACAGCCAGCGTGGGTAGGTGTACTCCTGTAGGGTTGCCTGAAGAAGGTAGCTCACTTACGTACTTTCTTCTGGGAGTGCCAGGCTGTGGGTGCAGGGCATGAGGAGAACTTCCCTGCAGCCTGACTCAGGGAAGGCGGCACAGAGCTGCATGGAGGGGAAAAGCAATGAAGCTACATTATCAGGAAGAATGAAAGGGCATGTCCGTCTACACAGTGTGACACTGAGGTCCCACATCAGCTGGATGGTTGGATTGTATGACACTGTTCAATAGTTTCCCTGGATTTTTACAGTGTTACCATAAGAAAACAAATTATTTTAAAAGGAAGGAAGGAAAGGGGGATGAAGAAGGGAAACATTATTCCAGATTCTGAGGGTTACCATTGACCCTCAGATGTAGCCCGGGAGCTATCCTTGAGCTCAGGCCTGGGGTGTTCCTGAGGAGGGGTACCCCACGGGGCTTCCAGAAGTAAACCTTTGACAAGTATTGGCCACAGTACAGTGAGTCATTTGGGGCTACCATCACCCATCAAAGCTGGTTCCCACTCAAGTAAACTGATATCATAGAGGCCTCGTAGGGTGAGTGCAGGGCTCAGCGTGCTCAGCAGGGTGAGACTCATTTCTCTTGCAATTTGGAACACAGATTTCTCCTCAGCCCAGCCTTGAACTCAGCCACCCTGGCTTGTCACCCTACGTCATCTGTGGCTACTACAAATGGCTAAGAGGAATGTGTCTACTTCCTCACTGCCTTCTAGAGTCCGTGTACCCTCTAAGGGATCCAGTGTCCAGCATCCTATTCCAAACACCTGCTGGGGTTTAGAATCTATCTTCTTATCATCCCCTTGAATCAACAGCCTGCTAAGCAGCTTTGTGTCTGTCAGAGGGGAAACCTCTGACAGATAGAAAAGATCCGGACTGTTATCTGGAGAGCTAACTGAAATGCCTAAGGCATTCTTTGGTCTTTTTGAGACAGGGTCTCCCTGTAACCCCAGCTGTCCTGGAACTCATTATGTAGACCAGGCTGGCCTTGAACTCACAGAGATCCTTCTGCCTCTGCTGGGATTAAAGGCATGCGCAACCATGCCCTGCTTGAATGTGCCTTTTTAAAGAGGTAGACATTAAAAAAGAGGTATAAGGAGAACAGATCAGCCCACGACCCCATGACCTTCCTGTGGCCCTGTGTTGGCATGTGTTGCCTAGGACTCCCTGAGTGCCGTGTTGCTTCTTTATGTTTAGGGTTCTGTATATTTGGTCCACGGTGGTCTGGTTCACTTCTGACTTTCAGCACAGGCTGCAGTGTTGCTGGGCAGCCCGGTGCTAGCTGGTGTGTGAGGCAACATCTGGCTTTCAAACAAACTTCAAAAAAGCACATCGCAGGGCTGGGGGCTGGGTGGCATGGTTTCATGTTCCATGGTCTGCCTGCCACTCCAGCAGAGTGGGTGGAGCCCAGTGAGGCTCTGGCCTCAGAGAAGGGGAAGGAGCGAAAGTGTCAACAGGAAGCCCTTTTGTGGGCACTTTTGAATGTTGTCTGTCCTGGCTTCTTTGAAGTCCAGGGAGGGTGGGCAGAGTGGCTACCATCTCCCTGGGTGACCAGCATGCCTAGACCACTTTCCTGGCCACCTCCCAGCCCAGCCTACTCCCCACCCCCTTCTGACCCTTTTCAGGGTTTCATGGCCCCATCAGCCCCACAATCTTCATTCTACAATGGGGTAATTGTTGGAACTCAGGGAGAGCTGAGAGCCTGAAGGCCAGAATGCATTTTTAGGGACGTGGTCAGGGCAGTGCTAACCAGCTGCATAGGCCTTCCATCCCTGTCCACTCTGCCGCTGCCCTTCCCCTTTTCTCAAAACGTTTCACAGCTGGCCAGGCAGCACCTGCTCTGTGCCCCCAGATGACAGTGTCTGAGGGAAAGTGGCCATGTCATGGTCAGTAGGGTGCAGCAAGCTCTATGCATGAACAAGGCCTCACCAGCAGATGCCACCAGATCCTGAATGAAAAAGAACATCCTCCAAGGTGTCCTGCACAGTGTCACCTTGGCACTGGGCATCTGAATCTCACTTCCTTCTGGATACCACCTTAAGGGTGTGGGCACGGGCTAGACTTTCCTGGCAGGTTCTGGACTCAAGGACCTGCTGGGAGAAACATCTCCCCTGACTTGGAGGATGGGCCAGAAGACACTAGACAAACTGGCATGGCCAGTGTGTGCCAGCATGTGGGGGCGTGTGCAGGTGTGTGCCAGGTGTGTGAGGGCCAAGAAGGGCGGTGGAAGGATGGTCCTGGTCCCAACCCCAGTTCAAGATCAGTTGTACCCCGGGGCTCCAGCAGCCCTGTTAGTTTTGTGGGAAGGAAATTTCTGGTGTTTTCTCAGAGAAGGCCTGAGAGAATAGCCCACCCTCCCTCCCCTCAGAGACCCAGGCAGGACCCTATGCCAGCACCTGCACGGCAAGCAGGTGGAGCCCTGCCATGGGTGTAGTGCCCTGCTCCCTGTCCTCATGCCACCTCCTCTGTGGTTTCACCCAGGCTGATCCCCAGTTCTCTCTGCTTGTGTGATTTCCATAGGCAGAATAGCTTTTGACTATTGCTTCTCCTAAAATTACACTTTTAACTAGGCTTGGGGAATATTTTCCTCTGGAAAAGGTAAACAGAGGAATAAACCACCTATGAGTCCCAAGAGGGACTGCTGGTCTATTTGCCTAACTAGCTCTCCAGTGTGGCATGGAAGGACCCAGAGCATGGCCCTCTACCCCCACCCCCACCCTGTGTCCCTGGGGAAGGCTCCTTCTTCAGGAAACACTTTTCCTCAGCTAAACCTCATGTGTTTCCGGTACTTCCAAAGCTTCCAGGCAGGAAGTACTAAACCTCAGAAGGCAAAAATAGCCGAGTCTCACCCCAGGGCCATGGCCTCCAGACATAGAGCCATGGTGCTGCCAAAAGCCCAAGGTCTGGGCCTACTGGGGCTTGTTATTTTAAGTCTGCCCTGACCTACGCTTACTCCTTCCTCAAATGATTAACAGTAGGCCCCAGTCTGTGACTGCCACACTCAGGTGTGTGGTGTGGTGACACAAACAACCTCTGGCAATAAGACACAACTAGAACCTAGTGCAGCCAGATCAATGAGGAAGGATACACACACACACACACACACACACACACACACACACTCACACTCAGGCCCTAGCCCCTCGGGACCAGTGAAGCCAAAGAAGCATGTAGTTGCAGGCTCTGGGTGTCCACAGCAAGAAACCAGCTCCAGAGGGGAGGGAGGTCCCAGGAGATCTCTGCCTGGGTGCTGACCCCGGCAGACACCAAAACCCCGCACTCCAGCCTCCACTCTTTCTCAGGGGGATTCAGTTCAGCTCACAATCCGGAGAAGGTAAAGACTCTGTGTCCATGTTGCATTCTTGCTGGGCCACTATACCAAGCCTGCATCTTCACTATCACCCCACTGCACAGGGGAAGCAGCTGCCTGAGAGGTCAGTGCTCCCTCCCCAAAGGTATGCAGTAGTTGTGGGGCCAGCCTAACCCCAGGGCTCCGCTGGGTAGGGAGTCTCAGGTAGGGAGTCCCTAGCAGCAAGTCTGCCTTCCCACCTTTCTTTTTTTTTTTTTTTTTATTTATTTATTTATTTTTTTTTTTTATGTGTATGAATGTATTGTCTGCATGCAGGTCTGCGCACCCGTGTCGTGCGATGCCGCGGAGGTCAGAAGAGGGTCTCGGATTCCCCTGGAACTGGAGTTCTCCTGGAACCGGAGTCACAGACGGTTCTCAGCCGCCATGTGGGTGCTGGGGATCGAACCCAGGTCCTCTGCAAGAGCGGTCGGCGCTCGTAACCGCTAGGCCATCCCTCCAGCCCTGCCTTCCCACCTTTCTTGCTGTGGTTGCCTGCGGCCTGGACAAGGACACGTGTGTATTATTGTGGGGACAAGACCCAGAGGACAAGCCACCAGGTACAGAGGTAAGGCCTGAGACTGAGGCATAGCTTCGGTTGCAAAGGCAATGCACCTTCACTATAGAAAATACAGATAAAACAACAACAACAAAAAATGCAGAGCAACATGGGGATATGCAGACATCCTAAAGTCTACACATGGGAAGTTGCATCTGGGTGACATATTGGGTGATGGGATCTATGGGGTTGCCTGAGCTAAGCTTGGTGTTCCTCCCTCTGGATGATGGTCAGGGTCTGCTGAGGTGGACTCTAATCCCTGGCGGTGCAGCTAACACAGTAAGCCATCTACAACTCGGGGTCCCCAGGGAAGGATGGCCCTGCCAAGGTAATCTTGATGACATATGTCCAAGGGTCCATGTGTCACTCACTGCCTCTTAGAGTCACCCTGAGACTTGCTAAGTAGGAGAGTTCCCCTGGGAGGTCAGAGCTCCTGGATGCCAGTGTGACACAGTAAGCAATATGAATTTGGTCTCTACCCCATTCCTGAGTGAGAGCTCTGAAATCTTTTGGAGTTTCCTAGGCAACAGAAGGATCTTTTGCTTTAATGAGGAGACCCCTAAATGACAGGGCTCAGACAGCTGGGCTGGTGGACGTGCAAGGGTGCCAGAAGTGGCACAGCCTCACTCCATGGAGACAGTCCCTTCTCAGGACTCTTGGGCCTTGTCATATGGACTGCTCATCTGGTTGTTCACCAGTGCCCTTGCTGTGCCCCTTGGAATAAACTAAAAATGCATTTTGTGCTTTCCTGTTAACCTGACAGCAGATTATGTGGGAAGTTCTCATAGATAGCCAAGTCAGGCAGAAACGGGGACCCTTCGGAGGCCTGCAGTGAGGTCCATGATGCCAGCCTAAGCTGGCTCTCAGAAGTATTTTCTCAACTATTCACAACACCCCAGGGAATCTTAGAGTCTCTGCCCCTCCCTCCCTCTAAGGTCTGCAGTCTTCAGAGATGCAGGCATTAGGCAAAAAAAGGTCACCCAAACCCACAGGCTGAGGAGCAAGGTAGGGCCTGTCCAGCCAGCACTGAATTAGGAGCACCTCACAGCACAGCACTTTGATGCCCTCCTGCTCACAGCAGTCAGGAATTTTGTCCTTCCACAGATCCCTGGGGAGACCAGGGAGCCCCTGAGAGGACAGCAGTCTATTTGCAGCAGGGCCAGCTCATCTAAGTCCCCCAAGTCACACATATATTGATGGTCTTTGGGAGGTAGGGCTGAGGTAGGATGGAGAGATAGGGCAAATCAAGGGACTATGGTAAGAGAAAGGGGGCCTCTGCTGGCTGAGACTCTCACAAACAAGATCACAAACAACGTTTACAGTGGAAACACACTTTGACTTTCTTGTGACATATATAATAAGCATTCCTTGACATTTTAGGGCTGATTCATCAGTGTACTCAGAAACCACCATATAATCTCATTTACTAAAGAGTAATTCCTTAGAGTATACCAAAACATTTTATTTAATCTTTAAACCTTTAAACAATGTAACTTCAAAGGCCATCAAAATAAAATCATGTATATGGCATTGCTGAAACACTCAAATTCGACTCTTTCAAGATGTCTTCACACACTCAGGGACACTTAACTCTGTTGTACATGTCTCATTCCCCTCTTGATCCTTGGGCTTAAATCTACATTAAAGCCTCTCAGCTGGACCAAAAATAAATAAATAAATAAATCCTCTCATTTTCTTGATTGCTTTGATGATGAAGATGGTGATTTTGAGACAGGGTCTCCCTTTAGTTCCAGCTAGCTTGGAATCCACTCTGTAGATCAGGATGGCCTTGATCTCAGATCTTGCTTCTGCCTCCTAAGTGCTAAGATTAAGGTATGCATCACTATGCCCAGTTGATTTACTTGTATTTTATGTGTTTTGCTTGCATGTTCCTAAGTGCACTGCATGTGTGCAATGCTCATGGAGGCCAGAAGAAGGCATTAGATTCCCCTGGAACTGGAGTTACAGGTGTTTGTTAGCAAGAGCAGCAGGTGTTCTTATGAGCTGAGCCATTCCTCAGGGTGCTACAGGGTACAGCACTGAGTCTCCCACCACTGCTGGGAGAGCCTTTGGGAGGTAATTAGGGCTAGATGAGGTCACTAGAGTAGGCTCCCCACAATGGAAGCAGTGACTTATAAGCCACAGAAACGGAGTGTAGCAGCTACATAGGAGCCTGAGGCAGGAGGGTTATTTGAGTCAGAAATTTAAGTCTAGCCTGGACAATATAGCAAAATGATTAAGAAAAAGGAGGAGGCATCCACCTTGTGGACTGAGCTACTACTGGGGTTTCAGCCTCTTCAGAATATTGCCATTGTTGGACTACCCAGGCTGTCTCATGGAGACCTGTACAGGAGGATCAAGACAGGATGTGGTGCTTACTGGACCTCATTTGGTGACCATGGGAAGGGAAAACCCCAGTGTGGAGCACAAGGGCAGGACTGATGGTTGTTTGGGCTTGCCAAGGAGGAGACTTCAAACATGACATCTTTCAGCCTAATTAAAAAAAAAAAAAAAGAACTCATAAGCTGAAGATGCTAAAAGATATATGTGGGATGCATATATGCATATTTTGGAGTGATACAGATTGGAAGGGACAACAACAACAACAGACTGGGTCAAAGAACTAATGAAACTGTGAACTTATGCTTGAAACAGTAAACTTCTGCACTGAAAATTTTAAAAGAGACTGAGAAAAAGATGAAAACCATGTTTGGCAGAATCCACGAGCTCTGGTGGGGTGGGGGGCAAGGAAGGGGAAATGGGTCCGGATTTGATGGGAAATTTTGTATGAAATGCACAAAGCTTCAATAAAAATTGGCTTTGGGAAAAAAAGGAGGAAGAGAGGGAGGAGGAAGAAGAGGATAAGGAAGATGAAAGGAGGGAGGGAGGGAGGGAGGGAGGGAGGGAAGTGGAGGCTCCTGGTAGCCAACATGCTCTCTTTCACTGTGAGATACACTTACCGGGTCATAAGCAGACACTGAGGTATATATCGGATGCTGGGACCATGTTTTGGGCTTAGCCAGCCTCCAGAACCATATGCCAAAAAACTTAAATTCCTTGTCAGGCACTCAGGCCATGGAGTTGTAACCATATAAAATACACTAAAACAGGTAGGCAAAGTCAAACAGATCTGTTGGTGGCTGGCTGCAGACTTGTGGTTTGTTGAATGGCTGCCGGGAGTACAAATCTTCAGACCCAGACAGACTGGCAGGAGCCACAGTGTTTGGGGACAGACAGTCCTTTCTTCCCATGTGGTAGTGCCCAGGGTTGTTGGTCACCACTTTTTATTCTTATGTGCCCTCGATTCACAAAGCACAGTAGTAATTCTGACAAGTACCACAGCAGCAGTGAAAATACCAGACACATGTACTGAGATAATCTGGTATCTGAATGTTTGTTCTTATTTGCCTAAGGTTCTAGCCATTCTAATACAGTGTGAAAACTTTAAAGTTTAGAAAGAAGCAAAGACAGCCAGCCGTGGTGGCACATGCCTGTAATCCCAGCACTCTGGAGGTAGAGGTAGGCGGATCTCTGTGAGTTCAAGGCCACCCTGGTCTACAGAGCAAGCTCCAGGACAGCTTGGACTAAAGGGAGACCCTGTCTCAAAATGACAAAAAAAAAAAAATTCCATTGCAAAAGGACAGCTGAACAGTTCACTCTCACGCACAGGACAACTGAGAGGCCAGAGGGAGTGTAGCTTCAATGTCATTTATCCAGGAGGAGAGAGAGGATGACTGACCCAGCTTCTAACTCAGTTGCCCTCAGGAAGGGACAGCGTGAGCTAAACCAGAAATCCATATGAGTATAGAACTGTCTTGCACTTGACATGCTCTGTTACTCGACACACCTGTATGAAGCTAGTAGTCCAGGCCGGGGACACTGGCCTGCAGCCCCCTGGACCACAGAATAATTAGTGCAAATTCTGGGAGAGCTCAGATTACTGCTTCATCATACCATGTCCGCTGAACAAAATACCCAGATAATCTAAGCCAGTGTACATACCTGAGACAGCAAGTTCTGTCACTGTGAGCTTGATCAAAAAGCACTTTGAACACTGTCAGTGGTTTTGCTAACATTCTTTGTCTTTAACTGTATGCTGGTATATATACAGTCTTATTTTCTAGATCTGGTTGCAGAGAGAAATCTTCCTGCCATTCCTTTGTCCACTATTAGCACCTGCCCAGTACTGGCCAGTTACCATGCTGCATGCCAGCAAAGCCTCATGGAGCTCCTGCATCAGGGCAGCAGCAAACACTGGACTTTAGGTTCCCCTATAAGGGGGAGGACAGGAATCATGATATCCCAGCAGGAGCAACTCTGTGCTGCATGGCTGAGGGCTCTCTGCAAACTGGGCCAGAACTGCCTGGTGTGGAACCACTTTCATCCAGCACCCACAGACAATCTCTTAGGCATGCAGGACATGCCTAGCCCTCTTCTTGAGGAGTTATCCCCAAATGCTCTAGGGTCTGTCTTGAGGAGCCAGCCCCTCCCCTCCCCTCCCTGCTGCCTGTGATGCTTGCTGGCCCCAGCTTCCAGGCCCTGCATCAGCAAGCAGCTCACGTGATCACTGGTCTCTGCCAGCCAAAGAGGACTTGGCCGTGCACAAAAAAGACCCTGTCCCTGCCCCCACAGAGCCAGCAGTTTAGACACACTGTTGGAGGGCCCTTAATAGAAGGACTTCCTGCAGAAGGGTTGAGATGGTGGGGGCCAGGAATGACAGAGTTGAGATGGTCTAAAGCAGCTCTCAAAGAGGGGACAGCCACACCATCCTAAAGGGGCAGGGGTCTCAGACAATGTCATCTGAGTGGGGCTGACTTTGATCGGCAACCTGGAAACTGTGGATGAGATGACAAAGCAAAAAAGACCCAGAGATAGCTGTGCCCAGCAGACCTATGGCCTTGAGTCTTGGCAAGACCATGGCATGGGTCTTGCTGGGTCTAGGGACTTGTGAGCCCGATTTCTTCATGCATGCTTTGTGGCTGGATGAGTTTGGTTTGTGGAGTCTTGTCTGCCCCATCCCCATACCTGTCCACTGGTATGGTCCCACTTGCTTACAGGATTCCCCATGAGACATACTTTCTACCTAGTATCCTAACTGCAGTCCTGTCTTTCCTTCTATGCTGTGGCAGTGACCCAAGGATAAACTCACTTTACATCACAGACTTGGATTTTATGTTCAGGTACTGCCAGCAGCAGCTTACATCATCAAGCCTGTGACCCTAGAGTTTAAAAAGGGCTCCAGGGCCCTTCACCCCATCCCCCAAGGCCTCAGCTGGACCTTGCCTTAGGGTGGGTGCTTAGGAATGTTTGAAGATTTAGGGTGATTACTGATGCCTGCCTCTGCCTTCCTAGTTGACTTATCATTGAGGATAGTCTGAAATTGTGAGATGTACCATAGTCCATTGGGTAGCCATGGTAGCCAACCAAAAAAGTTCAGCTGTGGGTGAAGGGGCAGAATGGTGGCTAAACAGGCCAGCATCCTATAGTTTGCCTCCTGGTAATAGGACCTTTGTCCTGTACTATGATGACCAGGCATGTCACCTGCCTTAGCTGATTTAGTTTTGTCCAAAAAAAAAAAAAAAAAAAAAATAGAATGAGCCCTCTGATATACAAGGAAGTATACAAGTTTATGTAGGCACAATGGCACCAGGCTAGGGTCACTTCCCCAGGACAGGGCAGAGTTGAAAGGCGGGTCCCCATGTGGCCCTGAGCCGTTGGATTTCACTCTCTATCCTAGGCTTCTATCCAGAGGTGGCTTATCCCACCTGTCAGTGCAGCTGTGGGCCACAGAAGGGCTCACTAAACATGCTTTGGCACTGTCCTGGCTGTAAAGAGGCTGCAAGACATTTGGTGCTGAAGCTTCTCTGCAAACCCCTCCCTTTTGTGAGCTCAGGGTCAGCTAGGGAAGACCCTGAAGCAGATGCCCTGGGAAGTCTTGTCAGGAGTGGAGGCTGTCGGCTCCTCAATATCACTTGCTTTGACAGCCACACCAGCAACACCACTGCTTCCCTCATGGGGTCTCAGGAGACACGTTAAGTTGCCCCTAAACTCTCCAGCCTCCTGGATGTGCCATTTCATGCTAACGAGTTCCATGAATTTATGATTACGGCCCACATGAGACATTTTCCTGCTCATATTTTGGAGAATAATGTCTCACTGAATATGGAAGCCTAGGCCACTCATGTCCCACCATCAGACAGGCTGATCAAGTTAGCTGGATAACATGGCTTGCTGGGCCATACCCTGATACAGCTCTGGAGAAACCTGCTACCTACCCCTGAATTATCCTAGAAATAAAGGGGTATCTGGCCTTCCACATCTCCAAACTACCTTCAGGCTCTATGCACGCAATAGTGTAGTTCTTTCACAAGTCAGGCTTCTCCTGCCGACCTGTGGCAGGCTCCCTCAGCAAGTTGGCCCTACCCTGTGTCCTCATCCTGACTCCACAGGTGGCCTTGGTTGGGTAGGTGGGCACAAGGTTCAGGTTGTCTGTGGATCCTTCAGTGATCACAAGAGGGGCAGACAAGTTTAGACCCAGGGATTCTAGCCTCTCCACTCAGGTGAACAATTCCCTAGGGATTGGGGAAGGCCTGGGGTCTTTGCCTCCTCTCCTGTATCATCGTAGCTTCTCTAGGTTCCTGAAACACTCCATGCGCAAACCCTGACTCTGGCTCTGCTTTCTGGAATGGGGGGATTCCAGGCCAAGACAAACACTTTACATGAACTTGATGATAGCATGAAATCTACAGAGAGCACCTGCCCTGTTGCTCATTATGTTTCCTGCTGTAGCAGCCTCATCCCTTCCTGTACTGCGGCCACGGAAGGGGTCTGTATGAGTGTTTTGCCTGCAGGTATGTAAGTGTGCCCATGCATGCAGTGCCTGTGGAAGCCAGAAGAGAGTATCAGATCCCCTAGATATGGAGTTACAGATGGCTGTTAGCTGTCATGGTGGGTGCTAGGAACTGAACCAGGGTCCTCTGCAGGAGCAGCCAGTACTCTTAACTGCTGAGCCAGTTCTCTAGCCCCTTCCCACATGCTTCTTATATAAAGTAACTAATTCCATAACCCAAATGCCCCCTTAAAAGCCCCATCTAGCATTATTCCTTGGGGTCAGGTTCCCACACATAGGTCTATGGGACATAACATTCAGATCGCCGCAGCTGGCCTTCCCTTGTCAAATCCTGAGCAGTTAGCAAGGAGGCCTATAAACACAGCATTTCCCAGCATTTTGTATAAGCAGCAATTAGAAGTCAAGAAACTGCCCATTTGACAGACCACAGCTTCAGAGTTTTGTGGCATTCCCCTGCAGACGTCCATGGCTATTCATCTTCATCCTTCATCCATGCTCCTCTTTCCTCTGATTCACATGCTCTCGACACCCTGCCCCCTTTCCCATCTTCTGCCATGGTTGGTGCCACTCCACAGCCTGGCCCTCTGTTGGTGTCTTGCTGAGGCCTACCTCAAGGGGATCAAGCTCAGGCTCCACCATCCTTGGATATCACAACAGCAAATGCTACCAACACAAACTTTTGAGGTGCTTTGGCACTCTGTTTGTAAGAAGGAGCTGCCAATCAGAGTTGTATTTGGGGCTACAGCAGAAAGCAACTTTCTGGCTGCAAGAGAATACAGGAGGCAAGATACAAGAGGCTCAAGGCCCACTCCAAATACCATGTAACCCTATCTCCAGTCCCAGGTATACTGTGGGAGCTCAAACACTGCTCACCATTAAGTCATTTAAAACGCACTAGGCTGGGCGTGGTGGCGCACGCCTTTAATCCTAGCACTTGGGAGGCAGGGGCGGGCGAATCTTTGTGAGTTCAAGGCCAGCCTGGTCTACAGAGCAAATTCCAGAACAGCTGGGGCTACAGGGAGACCCTGTCTCGAAAAGACCAAAAAAAAAAAAAAAACAAAAACAAAACAAAAACAAACAAACAAAAAACGCACCAACTCTGAGAGACTGGTCTTTTCGCCTCTGGGGCAGGTGGAAGTCCTCTTGTCTAATCTGACTCAAGACTCTGAAGCTGAAGGCCAGAGCTAAACTGTCTTGAACAGACTTGATGTGGGGGGGTTCTGAGAGGTGCCTGCTATACAGATGTGCGGTGACTTAAGAACTCAAGCCGGGCTTGGCTCAGCAGCTAAGAGCACCAGTTCTTGCAGAGGACCCAGGTTCAGTTCCCAGCACCCACATAGTGGCTAACAACTGTAACTCCAAGCAAATTATCAGGTTGGTTTGGTCAGACTAATGATAAAGCTGTATTTGTGTTCATCTCATCTCTTGTTTTCCACTTGGAGGGCTGGCTTTTCTGTAAGATGTGATTTCAGTAAAAGCATCATACATGAAATAGTGCTTAAACTGAGGCATGGCTTCATATAAAAAGTTACAGAACATTTTGCATTTGCACCTTTCTATGGAACAGGTACCCAAAGCCACACCCATATGACTTAGTTTAGAGCACTTAGAACAACCTGAGTGGCTAATCTAGGTAAGAGGGTGGCATAGTACTAGCCAAAACACATTCAATTTACAGAGCTTTCTCCGTTCCTGTCACCCAGCTACCTCTTCTGTGTAGGGTGCTCAGGGAGCCTTTATCTCACAGTTACCTGTAGAGGTTCTGTCACAGCCCTGTTCCAGCTCCATGGACCAGTACAGATCATGCTGTTTACACAGACAGGAAAAGTGTGGCCATGTCTGGAACAGGCTGCAGGAGCAGGTTGGGAATCACTGTGTTCTAAGCTCAAGCTAACAACTGGCTGAGAGTACCAGTTTTCTTTGCTGAACTCTCAGGAGCCAGACAGATTCTCACTTTGAAAAAAAAGCAGGCCATGGTTTTTTGTATAGGAAAGTGTTTTAATGCTTACAAAGCTTTGGTGAGATGCAAGTTACTTTATTTTATGTGTAATGGGGAGGAGTGGGGTACATGTGAGCCACAGTCTACATATGGGAGGTCAGAGCACTTGTGGGAGAGGTTTTCTCCTACCACGTGGTTTCAGGGGACCAAACTCAGGTTGCCAGGCTTGGCTTGGCAGGAAGGGCTTTCACCCTCTGACCCATCTCCCCCACCCCATTTCTGTGGTCATCTCTGAGGGCTGCTTGGTGCCAAGTACAGTGGATGAATTCAGTGTCACTCCTCAGAAATGGACGGTGTGGGAGACCAAAATACACCACCCTAAAAATACACTTCTTGGTTTTCAGATGACTATTCAGAGAAAGGTTGCTGTAGAGAAAAGAAATGTATGTGGATTATTTACATTAGTAATCGTGAGTGTTCTCAGAGGGGCCCCGTGCTTCCTCGTTTCCTACTGTCACTTGTCCTCTGTGACTACTGAGCCCTCTCTGCACTCTGGGACTCCAAACTCACTTATAGAGTGAGGACAACCTCACTTATAGAGCGCTTCCTGCCTCGCACCCTCCATCTGGGAAGCACAGAAACTTGAGTCATCTAGACCTAATCAAGCGATGCAGGCCACCCACGCGAGTGCCTTCTGTCTGCTAAACTGCCCAGACCGGCGCTGGGCACCTGATGCTCTCTCAACTTTCCTCGGATGAAGTGTCCAACATTTCTTTTAAATGGCCATCTTCCCAAGGCCATTTAAGGCCCCAAGCCCAGGTTCTTTTTCATTTTATTTTATTTTTAATTTTTATGTGTACGAGTGTATTGCTTGCCTGTACGTAAATGCACAATGCATGTAATGGCTACGGAGGTCAGAAGAGGGTCTCCGATCCTTGGAACTGTAGTTACAGTTGTCAGTACTATGTGGGTGCTGGGAACGGAACCCAGGTCCTCTGCAAGAACTGGTGCTCTTAGCCGAGCCAACTGTCCAAGCCCGGCTTGAGTTCTTAAGTCACCGCGCGACCGCACAGCGGGCGCCTCTCAGAACTTCCTCACATCGTTCAAGACACCGTTTAGCTCCGGCCTTCAGCTTCAGAGTCAGATTAGACAAGAAGACTTCCGCCCGCCCCAGAGGCAAAGACCAGCGAACACCACCACAGCGACAGGGCTGCTAGCCCAGAGTAACCACCACAGACCGGCACCCACACTCCCCGCCTCAGGCCCCGCCCAAGTCCGCCTCACGCTCCGCCCAAGCCCACCTCACTCGGTCGCTCCTCCGCCCACGATTCTATCTGTTCAGGCCCCGCCCCCACTGCTCCACCCGAAGCCCCGCCCCAATGCGTACCCACTCTTCCGCCCCGATCAGACCCCGCCCACATCCCCGCTCCGCATGAAGCCCCGCCCCAATCGCGTGCCCATTCTTCTGGCCGGTTCAGGCTCACCCTGAAGCCCCTCCTCACTTGCCTGTGCTGCCAACCCCACAGGACTTTGGGCTAGCGCACGCTCAGCCCGAAGTCCCGCCTACCGTCCCTAACGGACAGACGTGTCTCTGCGCCAATACAGGTCATTTCCTTGCCTTGCGCTCCCTGAGCCCCTCCCCTCCTACCACACTGCGGCCCGCCAGCTGCCCTGCGCGATCCACGCGCCTCTGAGCCAATCGGAAGTGGCCCCGTCTTGGCCCCGCCTTCCAGAGCTGGTGGCGCGCGCCGAGGCGGCCTACTGGACGTGCGGACTGGACCAGTGCGGTAGGGGATGAGCGGTGCCAGGCATTGCCTCGGGGACGCCTCCAGGCGCGGCCCGCGGGCCCTAGTGGTAGGTTCGGCCTCCGCGGGCCGGTCTCCCTCCTGGTCTTGTTTTCACCTCTGCCCCGGCCCACCTCGCCCCCGCAGGAAGCATCTCTTCCCATTCTGTAGTTCATGCTGGCCTCCAATTCACCGAGCACCTGAGGATGACCTTAAAATAATTCCTCTGCCTCCAGTTCTCACATGCTGAAATGCAAACATGAGCCATCACACCCGTCTTTGCATTATACCTTATAGCTACTGAGAAAAGCAATTTTTTTACCCTCTACAAAGTAAATCCAGAGGACAAGGAATGTAGCTTTACCATGCATGTATAAGGCCCTGGGTTCAATCTCCAGAAGCTCAAATGAATAAATAAGTAAAACTTCAGGGAACAGATTTTAAGAACAAACACAGGATGCCACTTTGGGATCAGCTCCTCAAAGAGCATTTAATTTGTAAAGGACTTGGTGAATTGTATCTTCAGAACTTACTTTTTGTAACCGTATTTTGTTTTAATCATTTTAAGAATCATGTATATTATGTGTAGATGTTACCTGTAGTGATCAATGTTGATGTTGTCTATATTAATGTAGATGTTATTTTTAGAGATCTATGTAGATGTTTTCTTTTAAAAAATATTTAATTTTTATTTTTTGTGTATGAGTGTATTGCCTGCATGTGTGTAAGTGCACCCGTGTCATGCAATGCCTGTGGAGCTCAGAAGTCGGATTCCCCTGGAAGTAGAGTTACCAACGACAATTGTTAGCCACCATGTAGGTTCTGGGAAACAAACTTAGATCTTCTGCAAAGTAGCCAGTGCTTTTAATGGCTGAGCCATCTCTCCAACTCCTCTATAGCTATTCTTATTTTGTTGTTTTTTTTTTTTGTTTTTTTTTTTTGTTTGTTTGTTTTTTTTGACAGTGTTCCTTAGTCCCAGCCTGCCCGGAACTCACTATGTAGACCAGGCTGGCCTTTATCTCACTGAGCTCTCCCTGCTTCTGTCTCCCAAGGGCTAAGGTGTATGCCACCACACCCAACTCTATGGCTATTCTTTCTCTCTCAATCTCTCTCTCTCTCTCTCTCTCTCAATATCTCTCTCTTTCTCCCTCTCTCTCTCTCTTTATTTTCTTAATTTTATGTGCATGTATGAGTGTTATGCCTGGGTGGATATAAGTAGGCCCATGTCATGTATTGCCTTTGGAGAACAGAAGAGGGCATTGGATCTCCTGAAACTGGAGTTATAGACAGTTGTTAGTCGCCATGTGGGTGCTAGGATTTGAACCCTGGTCCTTTGCAAGAGCAGCCACTGCTCTTTACCCCTGAGCCATCTCTCCAGCCTCTCTGTGGCTTTCTATGATGTATAACGTTAAGGCAATTCTTATAACAGTTGTTCTTTTGGTCATCAAGTTTCTCTTGTTTTATTTCCTATCACCTTAGAGACTTTATGCTGGTGCCTGAATGCAAATGTGGAGCAAACATTAAGGGCTCTTTGTGTCCTTGGCCAAACTTGGCTCTTTGATAAGCTGTACTGGAATATGAACGGGTCACTACACTGCAGGTTCTTTAAGACTGTGTTTGCCACTTAGCCAAGGGATGGCTTTTGTGAGCTGGAGGTACAGAGAGTGAGGATGCTTCTGCCTACTGACTACAGACATGAATTTACCACTGAATTGGGAGACATTTTTATGCCTTTCAGTTTTCTCTCCCCTTTAAGAAGCATCTGGAACTTCAGAGAGGCCTAAGATATGTTAAATCCAGATGAGTGAGCTTGAAGGGAAGGAGTAGGCATCTTTGGTTTGTTGGGCGTGCCCTGTCATGAAGCCTTGTTCTGGTCCTTCTGAAAGCCAGGCTTCATCCTGTGGGTTGAGCATCTCCTGGGTGCTGAAGGGACAGCAGAGCAGTGGAGACAGAGTGCAGCTCCTCATGGCTGACTGTTAACCCATTTCTCTGAATTCCAGTCCATCATCCTCCCAGTGCACAATGCTGAACAGTGGTTGGATGAGTGCTTGATGTCCGTTTTAAAACAAGACTTTGAAGGAACCATGGAGCTCTCTGTCTTTAATGATGCCAGCAAGGTATTTGTGGGCCTCCTGTTGGGTAATTTAGCTGTCTACAAGCCCCATTTGAGGGAAGTTTGCTGAGTTATGTGTCATACTTG
Source organism: Rhizomys pruinosus (assembly GCA_009823505.1). Taxonomy (NCBI): domain Eukaryota; kingdom Metazoa; phylum Chordata; class Mammalia; order Rodentia; family Spalacidae; genus Rhizomys; species Rhizomys pruinosus. The sequence continues at coordinate 1,330,002 of VZQC01003825.1, read as the reverse complement.
CAGGACAAGTCTATGACCATCATTGAAAAATGGAAAGTGAAATTGGAAGATTCTGGCATCCCTGTGGTCGTTGGAGGCCATGACTCTCCTTCTCCCAGAGGAGGTAACATATTTAGTTTATTAAATTGTAACTCCTAGTTTCTTACTAACCTACAAACTTCATAGTTGCACGTTGTTCCTTCTGGAGAAAAACATCCTGGTGATCATTAGTTCTGGTGATTAGGTCTGCAGCCTACTGAAAACCAACTGGACCTACGTTTCTCATTATTTGATAAAGGCTTTTTGCTGTCTGATCTCTTGTCTCCCAGCTAATACTTGGAGCCAAATTCCATGTGTAGGTGTTAGAGGTGGGGCCTTTGAGAAGTGATTAAGTCTTTGGAGTAGAGACTCATGATTGGTATTAGTGCCTAAGAAAAGGCCTCAAGTGGCTCTTTAGCCTTCTCCCTTGTGAGGACAAAGGGGAAGACAGCTCAATAAACCAGGAAACGTCCTCACCAGACATCAGATCTGCCAGTGCCTTGATCTTGGATGGATAGCATTCTCCAGCACAGAGGTTACTCTGGTCCAAGGCACTCACTGCACTGTTCTGTCTTTACAGACTTGTTGGTCCTAGACACTTCTGTTGATGCAGCCAGAAACTGCTCTTTGTAACTAGCTGTATTCCTTAAGCAGACTTGCATGGTCATCTGTTGCAGTGTGTATCAGTATTTCATTCCTTCTTAGGAGAGAACAATTCAGTTGTATAGATAAACTGTATTGTGTCTATCCATTCTTAGTTGATGGACATTTGGGTTGTACTTTTTGGCTGTTGTCAATGTTGCCAGTATTAACATTCAGGTACAAGTTTTTGTTTAAACACTATTTTCCCCCCTTTATTGGATGTTTGCCTTGGAGTAGGATTGGTGGGGCATACTGCAATTCTGTGTTTACCACCTTGAGGAATTGCCAAACTGCTGTCCTCAGTGGGGCACGGTGTACACTTGCTGGTGGCTCCAGTTTCCCCATATCCCAGCACTTGTTACTTTCTTTTGTAATTATCATTATAGCGTGCTAGTGAGTGTGGGGTATCTCACTGGGGGTTATTTGCATTTCCCAGTGGCCACTGATGCTGAGCCTCTCCCATGTGCTTGCTGGCTGTCCTCTGTCTTCTTTGGAGAAATGTTTGTTCAAGTCTTTGCTTGTTGTTTACTTGAGTCCTTGGGCTTTTCATTGCTGAGTTATAGAAACTATATACATATTTGCATGCTAGAGAATTGTTAGATATATGATTCACATTTTCTCACATTCTTTGCGTTAACTTTTTATTGGGGTTATCTTTTGGTGCACAGAAGTTGTAACTGATGAAATCCAGGTCTTTTTTTTTTGTTTTCTTTTGTGGCACATCTTTTGTTGTCATATCTAAAAACCATTGCCAGAGCAGGTAATGAAGAGCTTGCCACTTTGCTCTTTTTATTTTTTTATTTTATTTATTTTTTGATCTTTTTGAGACAGGGTCTCCCTTTAGTCCTAGCTGGCCTGGAGCTCACTATGTAGACCAGGCTGGCCTTGAACTCACAGAGATCTGCCTACCTCTGCCTCCCAAGAGGTAGGATTAAAGGCAAGCGCCACCACTCCTGGCTTTTTTTTTTTTTTTTGTCATCTTTACCCCTGCATAGAACTCCATTATGTAGATGTACCACATTTTTGTCATCTACTCGTTAGTTGACGGGCATTTGGGTTGATTCCAACTACTCACTATTGTGAAAAGAGCTTCAATAAACATAGATGTGCATGTATCTTTGCAGTAGGATGAGTCTTGTGGGTATATATCCAGTAATGGTATGGCTGGGTCAGATGGTAGGCTCATTCTGAGTCTTTTAAGGGTTCTCCATATTGCTTTCCACAGTGGTTGTACGAGTTTACATTCCTACCAGCAGTGGATGAGTGTTCCCCTTCCTCCACAACCTCTTCAGCATTTGTTTTCTTGTTCTGTTTTTTTTTTGTTTTTTTTTGTCCTTTCAAGACAGGATCTCCCTGAAGCCCCAGCTGTCCTGGAACTCACTCTGTAGACCAGCTGGCCTTGAACTCACAAAGATCCCCCTGCCTCTGCCTCCCAAGTGCTAGGATTAAAGGCGTGGGCCACCACACCCGGCTAGCATTTGTTTTCTTGATCTTAGCTAGTTTTATCTAGTGAGATATCTTAAAAGTGGCTTTAATTTGCATTTCCTTAATTATTAATGATGTTGAACACTTTTTAAGATGTTTCTCAACCATCTTTACTTCCTCACTGGTGACATCTCTGTTCAGCTCTTTACTCCATCTTTTGAGTGAGTCATTTGTTTTATTCTTTATTTTTTGAGTAGTTTATATTATTCTGGATGTTAATGCTCTGTCGGATGTATCACTGGTGAAGATTTCTTCCCACTCTGTGGGTTTTCTCTTTACTTCCTTGATTGTTTCTTTCGCTGAACAGAAGCTTTTGAGTTTGATGAGGTCCCACTTGTCAGCTGTTGACCTTATTTCCTGTGCAGCTGCTGTTTATTTAGTCTTTTCCTATTCCTATCTCTTGTAGATTGCTACCAACTTTTTCTCTGTCATCTTCAGAGTTTTGGGTTTCATGTTGAGGTCTTTGATCCACTTGGAGTTGATTTTTGTATAGGGTGAGAGGTAGGGGTTTAATTTTGTTCTTCTACAAGTGGTGATCCAGTTTTCCCAGCACCATTTGCTGAAGATATAAAAATGTCCATTCTACCCAAATTAATATACAGATTCAATGCAATCCCAATTAAAATCCCCATGAGTTTTTCTTCACAGGCTTGGAAAAAAAAAAAATCCTTAAATTCATATGGAAAGACAAAAGACTCCAAATAGCTAAAGCAACCCTGACCAAAAAATGCAATACAGGGGTGGGGGGTGGGGGGTGGGGATTACCTTACCAGACTTCAAGCTGTACTACAGGGCTATAGTCATAAAGACAGCCTGGTACTGGCACAAAAACAGACCCATTGACCAATGGAACAAAATTGAAGATCCAAACTTGAGCTTCTACAATTTTAGTCACCTCATATTCAAGAAAGGGGCCAAAAAAGCTCATTGGAGGAAAAATACCACTTTGCTCTTATATTCAGTCTTTAATCCATTTTTTTTTTATTTTATTTATTTCTGTATGTGTATCAATGTACTGTCTGCATGCAGGTTTGTGCACCCATGTCGTGCAATGCCGCAGAGGTCAGAAGAGGGTGTCGGATTCCCCTGGAACTGGAGTTCTCCTTGAATTGGAGTTTCAGACGGTTCTCGGCCGCCATGTGGGTGCTGGGGATCGAACCCGGGTCCTCTGCAAGAGCGGTCGGCGCTCTTAACTTCTAGGCCATCTCTCCAGCCCTAATCCATTTTTTTTTAATGTAGGTCTCACTGGAACTCATTATATAGACCACGATGACCTCAAACTCACAAAGATCCACCTGCCTTTGCCTCCCAGACTGCTGAACTAAAGGTGTGCAACACCACACCAGTCTAAACAGCATTTTTTAAAAATCTGTAGACACTATCTTGTTTCAGTAACATTTGCTTTAGAAACCTATATCTCAGTTGGATTGTTTGGTGCTCTTGTTACAAATCAACTAACCATAGATGCGTGGGTTTGTTTTTGTACTCTGTTCTACTCCACTGGTCTCTGGCCATCCTGATCCAGTACCAGTTTTGACTGTTGTAACTTTGTGATGAGTTGTACAGGACTGTCCTCTGAGCCAAACAGATGCCATCTTCAGGAGTTTAGTTGTACCCACTTGCAAAAAGATCATCACAGCTGAGCTTGTTGATTGCTGATCTCCCCTCATTGAAGGAGAGCTGAGGAGCATCCTGGGACTCTTGAACATCAGCCCTCCTCCCAACCCATTGTGGGCAGTGTGGCCCTAATTACATGTGGCCTCAGGGAAGGCTGGAGTACATGTGCCAAGGAAGACCAGAGAAGCTCCATCTGTGCAGCTCTGGGGACCATCATCTCTGCGGGGTAAAGACTGCAGTATGGCCTGAGGGCACAGGAGCGCCTACACACCATAGGGACCCCTCACTGTGTTCCATAAGTAAGCCCAATCAACTCATTGGTTCCCCAGAGGGAACTTTAGTGGATTTGTATCTCAGATTGTCATTGGGACTTAGGTAGGTGGGATGGACGTTGTATGTATCTCCTCCAAGGAAGGAGTTTCAGCAATGTAAGTTTTGTGTCCATCCATCTGCCTTGTACATGCAAGCAATCTGCCATTGAGTTTCACCCTCAGCCAGATGAATGTCTTCTGACTTCCTTGTTTGGATGCTCATTCTTAGATACAGAGACAACTGATTCTTCTTATTGCTCTTACTGCGTCTTAAATTCTGCTAAACCTGTTTATTAGCTTTACTAGGGTTTTTTTGTTTGTTTGTTTGTTTGTTTTGTCTTTTTGAGGCAGGGTCTCACTTAGTCCCAGCTGGCCTGGAGCTCACTACTAGGGTTTTTTGTTGTTGTTGTTGTTGTTGTTGTTGTTGTTGTTGTTTTTTAAGGTGGTGTCAGGTATGGACAGAGACAGAAGTAGTCTTTTCCTTTCTGATTTGGATTTTTTTTTTTTTGGTCTTTTTGAGACAGGGTCTCCCTGTAGCCCCAGTTGTCCTGGAACTCACTCTGTAGACCAGGCTGGCCTTGAACTCACAAAGATCCGCCTGCCTCTGCCTCCCAAGTGCTAGGATTAAAGGCGTGCGCCACCACACCCGGCTCTGATTTGAATTTTTGGAGGTGATATAGCCCATGTTAGTGGCCTGGAACTCACTATGTAGGTTAGGTTGGCCTGGAACTCACTATGTAGGTTAGGTTGGCTTTGAACTCACTATGTAGGTTAGGTTGGCCTTGAACTCACTATGTAGGTTAGGTTGGCTTTGAACTCACTATGTAGGTTAGGTTGGCCTTGAACTCACTATGTAGGTTAGGTTGGCCTTGAGCTTACTATGTAGGTTAGGTTGGCCTGGAACTCACTATGTAGGTTAGGTTGGCCTGGAACTCATGATCTTCCTGCTTAGCATCCTGAACACTGCTTACAGATGTGCCACCATGCCTACCTCCTGATTTGGCTTTTTACATGATGTGATGGTTAATCCTGGGTGTCAACTTGACTGGACTAAGGGTCTTCTGATTGGACCGCCTAAACCCGGATGGCCCACCCCAAATGTGGGCATTACCTTCTGCTGGCAGGCAGTATTTAAGGCCACGGCAGAAGGAGCTGGTCCCTTCTTTTCTCCTGTGGCTTGCCTCTCTCATCTGGTGAGTTTGTCTTGCTGCTGTGATCAACCTTTCGGATCCCAGCGTGTACTGAGACCGGCAGATCTCCTGGAATCCATTCAGGCCTTCAGCACTGGATTGGGACTACTGAGACATCCAGCCTTGCGGACTGAGCAGTTCCTGGATTCTCTCGGCCTTTCCAGTGTGGTGCAGCTACTGTTGGACTCCTTGAACTCTGTCACGTGAGCAAATCAATAAATTGTATATAGCTATATATTCGTCCTGTTACTTCTGTTTCTTTAGAGAACCCTGACTAATATACATGAGTTCTGGGGATCCATTTCGGTCATCAGACCTCTATGGCTAGCACTTTCCCCACTGAGCCATTTCCCTGCCCCTTGCACAGTTCTCATTTAAATCAGTTAGTAGAAGGGAGATAAGCTGTGTAATCATGTTATCTTTTATGACCACATGCTTACTACCTTCACTGGTGCTCCAGTGTTTGTGTAGATTTGAGGTCTTGCCAATCTTTCAGCCTAAACAAGTTCAGTATCTTTTAAAGCTGATTTGCTATGAAGAGATTTGCAGTTTTGGTTTATCTGGGGATGTCTTTGTTTCTTCACTGCTAGAGTGCAGCTTTGCTGGATATGAGACTCTTAGTTGACTATTTCTTTGTATTCTGATGATATGACCTCCTCATTGCTGATAACAAGAGTTTTTCACCTCACTGAGGTTCCCAGGAGTCCTAGTTGGCTTTAACTGTTAAGTCGGCTTTAACTGTTAAGTCAGCATAGCCTAGAGTCACCTGGGAAAGGAGTCTCAGTTGAAAAGTTGCCCAGATTAGATACATCTGTTAAGGATTTGTCTTTGGGGGTTGTCTTGACTGATAGTTGGTATTGCAGGGCCTAGTCCACTGTGGGCATGCCTTCCCTGACAGGCAGTCTTGGATTGTATAAGGAAGCTAGCCGGACCTGAGCCAGAGGGAGAGCCAGTAAGCCTTGTCCTCCATGGTTTCTGCTTTACACTCCTGCTTGATTTCTGCTCTGGGTTCCCTCAGTGATGGACTGTGACCTGGAAGTGTAAACCAGATTAGGCCTTCCTCCCCTAAGCAGTTTTTGGTCAGTGTTTTGATCACAGCAACAGAAAGAAAACCAGACCATCCTATGTAATAGTTAATCTTGGTTGCTGGCTTGACTGGGTATGGAGTCAACCAAAAGGCAAGCTGCAGGCACTCCCGAGGGATCTTCTTGATAGGTTATTTGAAGTGGGAAGATCCACTCTAAATGTGGGCAGGACCTTTAGGTGGCTGCCCAGAAAAGAGAGGTAGAAGAGGGAAACTCTTATTTTGCCTCTTTGCTCTCTGCTTTCAAATTCACCTGCCCTGTCGCTGTTGCAGTGGCTGCTGCCACCACTAGTATCCTTCCCAGAATCCAGCTTCTTTGGGCTTCCAGCATGGACTAGGGCCAACTGCTCTCTAGGAACCCTCCATGCCTTCAGTGCCAGGTTGGGTCTGCTACAGCACCCAGCCTCATGGACTGAGTAACTACCAGGTTCCTGGCTTCTCCAGGGGAGACAGCCAGTGTTAGACTACCCAGACCGCATTGTCTAAGTCGGTCTAATAATCCTGTTATATTCATTCTGTTGTTCTTCCAGAGAACCCTGGATAGTACACCTGTAAGTGACAAGTCATTTCCCTTGAAACTGTTGAGATTTTATCCACATCTATCTCTGTTTTTACTGTTTGGTGTTTTTCTTGTTGGAGTTTGTTTGGCTTCCTAAGTGTTGACTAAGATTTTTAGATGTATCTAGGATGTTTCAACCTTTCAGTCTTCAGTCATTCTTTCTGCTTATTTCTGTTTGGGCATCAGGGGTCACTAGGGAATGTTTTCCTACAGTCTCTATTTTTCTTCATTTTTCTCTTTGTTCTTCAGGTAGAAAAATCTTTATTCATCAATCTTCAAGGTTCTGTAATTCTTCTGCCAATGTAAATATAGTCTTAGGTCCTTTAGTAAAAAACAGTTTCTGCCAGACATGGTGGCATACACCTTTAATCCTAGCACTTGGGAAGCAGAGGCAGGCAACTCTTTGAGTTCAAGGCCAACCTGGTCTATAGAGTGAGTACCAGGACAGCCAGAGCTCCAGAGAGACCATGTCTCAAAAAGACCAAAAGAAAAAAGAAGAAAAAAAAAAACAGTTTTCATTATTATTATTACACTTCTCAGTGTTAGAATTTTTACTTGGCTCTTTATTCTTATTTCTGTATTTTTGTTAATGCTTTCTTTTTGATACACAACATTGTTAGGGCTTCATTTCTTTAATCATGGTTTCCTTTGAATATATCTGTAATGATGGCTTTGACTCTCTGCTTTAAAGCTGATGTCTGGAAACTCACCGGAAGTTTCTGCTGGCTGCCCTTTGTCTAGAGTGTAGGGCATGCTTTCCTGTTTCTTTGGATGTCTTGTTTTCTGCTGAAAACTGACAGGGGAGATAATATGCATTTGATTTGGCTGCTGCCAGGCTGGTTCCTGATACTGCCGTCCTGCTGGCTGATGTTCAGAAGCATGTCACCTGGCATGGCAGCGCATCCTCTTTTTCTTTTTTTTTTTTTTAATTTTTTTTATTAATTTTTATTTATTTCTGTATGTGTACGAATGTGCTGTCTGCATGCAAGTCTGTGCACCCATGTGCAATGCCGCGGAGGTCAGAAGTGGGTGTCGGATTCCCCTGGAGCTGGAGTTCTTCTGGAATTGGAGTTTCAGATGGTTCTCAGCCGCCATGTGGGTGCTGGGGATCGAACCCGGGTCCTCTGCAAGAGCAGTCGGCGCTCTTAACCGCTAGGCCATCTCTCCAGCCCATGTGCATCCTCTTTTTCTGACCTCACCCTCAGCCCCAAGAACTGAGCTGATAGCTCTGTTTTCCCTGACACCATGGGGCATAAATTCCTGCAGAGAATAATCTAGTCAAGCTGGGGCCTCTTTGAAGGGATAGTTCTGAAGGTTAGCATTTGAAGATTGTCTGTCTTCAGGAGGGCTCTTCCAAACTCTCACTTACATCAGTGTCAGGCCTTCCTGGAGCGTCTCAGCCTCTGTGGTAAATCTGCCAGGCTTCTCCTGGGTGCCCCTCCTCTACCCCGAAGTGTTTCAGAGCTCTCTAGCCTGAACTTTGCACAGCATACTGTGGCGGGTGAGCTATGTATACATTTTTGTGGCCTGTGAGCCTGCTTCTCTTTGGTCACATGTTCCAGTCACAGCTCTGTGCTTCAAATGAGACGATAGGAGCTTCTCTCTGCCTAAACTCCCTAAAGGAGCTGAGGGCCCGAGGCTGGTGGGGCAGCAATCCCTGATACCATCTCATCTTGCCTCTTCATATGGGATGCCTGCCCTACAAGCCAAGGTAAAGACTCCTGGGGCCCCAGTATTCTCAGGACACTACTACCAAGGTAGAAGTGTCTGTCCCATGAGGACCAGGGGGAGCAGACGGGAGCTCCTAGTTCTTGGCAGATTCCCCCGGGACCTAGTTCATAGCCCATGGAGAAGTGTCCTGATACCTAGATCACAGCTAGTAGAGAAGTGTCCTGGGACCTAGATCACAGCCTGTGGAGAAGTGTCCTGATACCTAGATCACAGCTAGTAGAGAAGTGTCCTGGGACCTAGATCACAGTCAGTGGAGAAGAGGGAAAGAAGGCTTTCTGAGTTCATGTTAGATTTGTGGTGGTGTGAACCTCAAAATGAGAGGAAAACACTAGGCTTAGACACTCCAGGGCAAGTTTACTTTGGGAATAGCTGGGACTGAGCTCTAAGAGTGAGAAGACCAGCCAACACCAAAATGGTGTCTGGCTAGGCCTTTTTTTTTTTGGTCTTTTTGAGACAGGGTGTCCCTGTAGCTCTGGCTGTCCTGGAACTCACTCTGTAGACCAGGCTGGCCTCGAACTCACAGAGATCCGCGTGCCTCTGCCTCCCAAGTGCTAGGATTAAAGGCGTGTGCCACCACGCCCGGAATTTATTTATTTCTGTATGTGTATCAATGTACTGTCTGCATGTAAGTCTGTGCACCCGTGTTGTGCAATGCCGCAGAGGTCAGAAGAGGGTATCAGATTCCCCTGGAACTGGAGTTCTCCTGGAACTGGAGTTACAGACGGTTCTCGGCCGCCATGTGGGTGCTAGGGATTGAACCCCGGTCTTCTGTAAGATCAGTCGGCGCTCTTAACTGCTAGGCCATCTCTCCAGCCCTGGCCAGGCCTTTTAAGGAGTGTTGTGTGGGAAATCAGGTAAGGAGGAGGAAGTAAGGCCACTGGTTGACAGTTTCTTGAGGGAGTGGAAAATCCCTGTGTGCTCTGCGGTTGTCTGTTGCCTCACAGGCACTGGCCTGGAATGTCCAGCCATAAATTCCAGATTTTGGGGAGAACCAGGCCTAACAGTCCAGCCTTTTGGTTATAATAGAGAAGGGGCATCATATTTTTTCTTTAACTGCTTCCTGCTGATAGGGGGCATAGTCAGGAAAGGAGTGTTTCAGGCTGGTATATCAGGATCTGTTCTCCATCTCAGCCGTTCTCGGTGACTGGGGTTCAGTCCGGATCAGTAGTGGCCAGTCATTGGTGTGTGGTTTCTCCTTCTACAAATGAAAGAAGAAGTTGGTTAAATCTTGTATGAGTGAGCTGTTGGATTTGATCTTGGAAGTGCCCTAAGAGGCATGGTGCCACAGTGCACAGAATTCCCAGTACCAACTGGGGGCCTAGTAAGAGCATTAGCCAAGGGAGGAGCCCTGTCTAAGGTTCTCAATTGGAGGAGGTGGGAGCCTGTACTCTCTGTTGTAGGAGATTGGAAAAAAGTTTTAGTTCAAAGGGCCCTAGAATGAGAGCCAGGAGAAGCATGACAGTGGGTTCTGTGGGGGGCATTAGTCCTAAGTATTTTTGACAAGTTGGTATAGGAGTGGTATTTTTCTTTCTTTTCTTTTTTTTTTAAATTTTATTTATTTTTGTATGTGTATGAATGTACTGTCTGCATGTAGGTTTGTGCACCTGTGTCGTGCAATGCTGCGGAGGTCAGAAGGGGGTCTCGGATTCCCCTGGAACTGGAGTTCTCCTAGAATTGGAATTACAGACGGTTCTCAGCTGCCATGTGGGTTCTGGGGATCGAACCCGGGTCCTCTGCAAGAGCAGTCAGTGCTCTTAACCGCTAGGCTATCTCTCCCGCCCCACGAGTGGTATTTTTCTAGCATGGTGCAGATCTTACCTGTCTCTGAGGTAATAAGGCTATAAGTTATTTTATTATTATTATTTATTTTATTATTTTTGGAATGTTTTATTACAACCATCGATTAGCCCAGATAAATTAATTTTGCTGTTAAGGTCAATTGACGTTTCTGGTCTTAGGGTTCAGTTGGGCTTTGGGGGAAGTGCCTGGCTCCTTTGGCTTATTTCTTCCCAGTTCTATCTACTCAAGGAGAAGCCAGAGGTCCTGCTGACCTGAGATTTGTTTAGCTCTGTGCTGACCCTCCTATTTATAGACTGGACACTGGCTAGAGTCCCTTTAGCGGATCTCCAAGACCTACCTGTAGAGGAAGGCTGATGACTCAGTTACAGGACATTTTGCGAGGTGCCCCCTTCGTCCTCTAGGAGTTAGTTGACTTTAGAGAGCAAGGGGCAAAAATTGTCTCTTTAAATCTCTCTGACTTCCTGGGCATGGTGGCGCACGCCTTTAATCCCAGCACTTTCGAGGCAGAGGCAGGCAGATCTCTGTGAGTTCAAGGCCAGCCTAGTCTACAGTGTGAGTTCTAGGCTAGCTAGGGCTATAGGGAGACCCTGTCTCAAAAAAAAATATATAAATCCCTCTGACCAAATCAGATTGGCGCTTTGAAGTGTGGTTATTAAACATCCAAGAGGGTCAGTTGTATTAATTTGGTATTTTTAATTACTATATAACATGTAGATAGAACTTGATCAAAGATTTAAGCATTTTAAATAAATCTTGACTAGGCATATGCTTTAGTTTCTTTTAATTCTTGGGACCAACCACTCTGACCAATACTAACTTGGGAAGGAAAGGGTTCACTTGCTTGACAGTCCACACCTGTAGATGTCCAGTACGCATACTGAGTTTGGGGAGATTTTCTTATTTCTTCATTGATGTGTGATTAGAGCCATTTCCAGAGACTATAGCGCTGTTTTCTGAGAGCTCTTTACCAGCTTTACCGAGGAGCAGAGCACTCATGTTCTGAAGCATAGTTTAGTCTTAGCATCTCATAGTAACCTCTGTCTCTGCCTCCTTGCTCTGCTGTTTTAGTGTCAGCCTAGAGCATACAGCCCATGCCTTTTCCTTCAGCGTGTTGTATGCCCCACACCTGCAGTGTGGGCATGCTTGCACACTGCCCTCCGGCCTCTGCTTTACGTGCTTGTGATTCCTCAGCACATTGTCACTAGTTCAGCGCACACAGTCCATGCTCTGTGAAAGGGACTTGAACAAAAAGAAAATGTCTTGGGCTGGAGAGATGGCTCAGTGGTTAAGAGTACCAACTGCTCTTGTAGAGGACCCAGGTTCAGTTCCCAGCACCCACATGGTGGCTAAGAACCGTCTTTAAGCCAGGCATGGTGGCACACACCTTTAATCCTAGCACTTGGGAGGCAGAGGCAGGTGGATTTCTGTGAGTTCAAGGCCTGCCTGGTATACAGGCCAGCTGGGGCTATAGGGAGACCCTTTCTTAAAACAAAGGAAAATGTCTCATTTTCCCTCCTGTGGCTCCATTTCCAGGGCCCTTCTTTGTTTTGCGTAGATATAGATCCTTCCAGCTTTTTTTTTTTTATGTGTATGAATATACTGTCTGCATGTAGGTTGGTGCATCCATGTCGTGCAATGCCATGGAGGTCAGAAGAGAGCATCGGATTCCCTGGAACTGGAGTTAAAGACAGTTCTTAGCAGCCATGTGGGTGCTGGGAATTGAACCTGGGTCCTCTGCAAGAGCAGTCGGTGCTCTTAACCACTGAGCCATCTCTCCAGCCCCCCTTCCAGCTTCTTAATGTCTCTTTCTGGCATTTGTGAATGCGGATAGCCTTGTGATGAGCCAGCTCTCACATCACCAGCCTGATTTCCTTCCTGCTTCCTTTCTGACTCCAGGCCACCCAGGGAGGGTGGGCTAACCCCTCAGGAAGCCAACCTGGGGCTCTTGGCCTATCTGCCTTCCTCCTCCTTCCTTCTTACCTCCTCTTTTACCCCCCTTCTTCCCTTTATCTCCCCCTTCTCTGCCTCTTTCCCCCCCACCCTCCTTGCCATCTTCCTCCTTCCTTTTCTGGAAGTTCCTAGAGAAGAGAAGGAGCAGGTGTTCGTGGAATGGCTGCTACTTCTGTACAGATGGGCAGGGTTCCCTGACAGTGCCATGGGTCCTCACCCCACCCAGCTTCCAGACATCAGAGTCCTGGGGGATTAGCCAGCTTTATTGGCTTGCCACCTCTTCTGCCTCCGCTGGATTTTCACATATTATTTCGGACCTTCTGGTAGGTAGTCTAATCTTGAGTAGACAGTATACTTTTATTAGATTTTTCTAGTTTTTTTTTTTTATTTCTTTCTGTATGTGTATGAATGTACTGTCTGCATGCAAGTCTGTGCACCCGTGTCGTGCAATGCCGCGGAGGTCAGAAGAGGGTCTCAGATTCCCCTGGAACTGGAGTTCTCCTGGAATTGGAGTTTCAGACGGTTCTCGGCCGCCATATGGATGCTGGGGATCGAACCCGGGTCCTCTGTAAGAGCGGTCGGCGCTCTTAACCGCTAGGCCATCTCTCCAGCCCCTAGATTTTTCTAGTTTTTAAGTTTTTGTTTTTGCTTGGGGGGAGAAGTCTAGAAGGATGAAGTCAAATTAGTGATGGCCGCATCCTGATCTGACTCTGGAAGGCAGTGGGGAAGCTGGATTGAGAGAGCTGCTGCTCACGTTCAGGTCACTGGCCCACGTTCAGCTGCTCACGTTCAGGTCACTGGCCCACATTCATCTGCTCACATTCAGGTCACTGGCCCACGTTCAGCTGCTCACGTTCAGGTCACTGGCCCACGTTCAGCTGCTCACGTTCAGGTCACTGGCCCACGTTCAGCTGCTCACGTTCAGGTCACTGGCCCACGTTCAGCTGCTCACGTTCAGGTCACTGGCCCACGTTCAGCTGCTCACGTTCAGGTCACTGGCCCACAGTGCTGCTCACGTTCAGGTCACTGGCACACATTCGGTGCTCCTCCCAGTCCGACCTCACAGCTCAATAGACACAAGTAACCTACTTATTTTCACAAATTAATGTCCACTTTGTTTAGTTAATTATTAATTATTAGTTATCGCTTTGAATGCTGCTATGTGGTGAGGAAAGGTTGCAGTGAAGGAAGAAGAGCCTCTGTCCCTGAGCCCTGGGGCCACCTCAGGGAAATGGCCCTGGGTCATTCCTCTGGAGCTCAGGTTGTTATATTACACTGTGGAGCCTGGGGGCCTGCTGAGTTCTCTTCTGTAGCTCTGCTAGTTGCTTTGACAGTAAGTGGATCCCAGCATTGAGACTTCATAGCAGTGTTAACAGTATTTAGATATGTACTCACAGTGGAGCTTGGTAGGTATTGATTCTGATGGAGCTGGGCCCCTGGCACCTTGAAGTTGGATTTCCTGCATGTTACAACCTCACAGAGCCTTTGACCGTCTTGTTTCTAGAGCAGCTCTTCCTTGGTTTCTAGTCACACACTGTTTTTTCTTCTTATATTTTTCTTTTCAGTTTTCTGGAGCTACTTGAAGTAATCTTTTGCGTCTGGACTGTGGGGAGAAAGTATTTAAGGTTCCTACTTTTCTGCCATGTCTTTTTTTTTCTTTTCTTTTTTTTTTTCGAGACAAGGTTTCCCTGTAGCCTCAGCTGATCTGGATCTCACTACACTACATAGACCAGGCTGCCCTCGATCTCCTCAATCTCAGAGATCCGCCTGCTTCTGCCTCCTGAGTGGTGGGATTAAAGGTGTGTGCCACCATGTCCAACTTTGCAGTGTCATTTTAATCATACTCAATTGATAGCTGCTTATAGGACTCTAGGGGCAAAGTGTCTTTTCTTACAATTGTAAAACCATCATCTTGTCAACTTGGGTGGATCATTTTGAAAGACACCTTAAAAGATACTTTTATATTTCTTAATTTTGAAATTTTATGATGTTGGATCAAGGTATGTTTGTTTTTTCTTTCATTTTTTAAGTTTAAATAGTCTTCTAATTGTGCTAAGTCAGGTACCCTAAGGTTTCCATAGACTTGAAAAATGTGTGCTTCATATAATGCTTGAAGTTGGAAAGGGGAAAGTGGGGCAGGCAGGCAGGTCAGTCTGTAGTGGCTGATGGATGTGTCCTCTGGCTAGGAGCTGTATTTTTCTTTTTCCTTTTTTTTTTTTAAATGAACATTTATTTAGTTTGGGTGTGGGTATGGGTGCAGGTATACACATGCTTCTGCACATGTGTAGAGCTCGGGGGACCACTTATGGGAATCAGTGCTGTCCTTCCTCCATGTGGGTTCTGGAGATCAAACTCGGGTCTTCGGGCTTGGGGGCAAGTGCCCTCACCTACAGAACCATCTCACCAGTCCTACTACACCTTTCTCTAAAGTAACACTTCAGTGAGGGCTGCATGTTTTAAGTCCCCAGGTCCCCAGTCCTGCCTATGATGTCCTCACAAACTTTCTGGGGTATAGTCCTGTTGCACTGTTTGAAGTTTTGGAATCATTCCAGGAGTTGAGGCAAATTCATGGTTCAGAGCCACTACTCTAAAATATTTTGAGGAGTAGCATAGTATGTCCCCATTTTTGAAAGATGGTGTTCTGAGGGGGCAGTCTATACAGCACCAGGGCATTTCAAGGGCAGGCAGACTGCAGGCTTGGTTTCCCCTAGAGCACAACTTGTAAGAGCCTGGGTTTGTAGGGCCTGCCACTAGGTCCTGCTCAGACCCAGCATGTCATTCTCCAAGTCTGGGCTCTATAGCATCTCCAAGGTTTTAGAGTAGAACTGAGTGGGTGGGAGGTGAGGAAGTAGGAGAGGTGATTATACTCAGCATATTCCCAGGGTTCTAGAATAAAGGGGGAAAGAGACGAAACTTGCCTCGCTCTCCCCTGCTAGTGCTGTATCTTCTGCTAATGCTACTTGGAGGGGCATGGCTTGGGGTGGAGGCCCTGTGGGCTCAGGTCTCCAGGTCTCAATGCTTTTTTTTTTATTTTCAAGCCTCTCAAGCAGTGGCATTATAGGCTCACGACACCATACTTGGCTTTCCTTGGTGAGTCTTGCATCACTGCAAGCCTCTGAGCAGGGTCTGTCATTGTCCCCAAACATCCAGATACTAATCTAGGTAGCACAGAATAATACTCAGCCTGGGTGTCTTGAAGACCCCAGAGCACTCTCAAAAGATGAACATTTCTGTCAGCTCCCAACAAAAATAGTTTGTCTGCTTCAGGAAAGTTTATACTTTATGCCCTCCCATGCTGAAAGTCTCCTGTCCCAATGCTACTGCCCTTACAGCCTCCTTCCAACATTTTGTTCACCTTGAGTTTGTTGTTCTGAGTGAGGTACAGGGTAGCTGCATGAGCACTGTTGGGCTGCCGAGACCCAGCAGAACCTGGGCTGTCAAGATGCACCTGAGCAGTGCTTCCTCAGGCATGCCATTTGAGGATGCACAACAGCATGAACAGTGTTTAAGAAAAAATTTTTAAAAGATTTATTTATGTTTGTGTATGAGTATTTTGCCAGCATGTACCACATGTGTACAGTTCCTGTGGAGTCTGGAAGAGTGTGTTGGATCTTTGGAACTGGAGTTATAGACACTTGTTAGCCAGTGTATGAATGCTACAAACCCAATCCAGGTCCTCTGCAAGAGCAGCCAGTGCTCTTAGCCACTGGGTTATCTTTCCAGCCTGATAAAATGTATTTTTTATTTAAAAAATTTCCTAAAGGGCTGGAGAGATGGCTCAGTGGTTAAGAGCACCAACTGCTGTTGCAGAGGACCTGGGTTCAATTCCCAGCACTCATATGGAGGCTAAGAGCCATCTTTGACTCCAGTTCCAGGGGAATCCAACGCCCTCTTCTGATCTCCACGGCATTGCATGACACTGGTGCACCAAACTACATGCAGACAGTACACTCATACACATAATAATAGCCGGGCGTGGTGGCGCACGCCTCTAATCCTAGCACTCGGGAGGCAGAGGCAGGCGGATCTTTGTGAGTTCAAGGCCAGCCTGGTCTACAGAGTGAATTCCAGGACAGCTGGGGCTACAGGGAGACCCTGTCTCGAAAAGACCAAAAAAAAAAAATAATAATAATAATAATAAAATTTTTAAAAAAATACATTTTAAGAATAAGGAGATGGCTTAGTCAGCAAAGTGTTTGTTTTGTGAGCATGAAGACCTGAGTTCAATACCCAGAACCTGCATTAAGAAAATCCTGGCATAGTGACAGGCTCGAACCCTGAGTGCCAGGGAGCTGGAAACAGGCAGATGATGCTGGGCTCATCGGACAACCACCCTAGCCAGCTCAGCAAGCTCCAGGCCCATGAGAGCTGCTGTCTCAAAAAGGTGGACAGCATCTGAGGAGTGATAGCCAAGCATGCCCCGAGGCTTCCACTCCATGCACACACATGTATATATGTACATGTACAAAGCAACTGCACACTCACATGAATACCTTTTTTTTTTTTTTTTTTTTTGAGACAGGGTCTCCCTATAACCACAGCTTGCCTGGAACTTCCTATGTAGACCAGGCTGGCCTAGATCTCACAGAGATCTGCCTGCCTCTGCCTCCCAAAGTGCCTAAAGCTAGGTATGGTTTTGTACACCTAGTCCAGGCATTTGGGAGGTTGAGGCAGAAAGCCCAGCCACAACCACATAACGAGTTTGAGCCTAGCTTGGACCACATGAGACCCTACCTCAGAACAAAAACAACCGTAGTAAATAATAGTAATGATTTCTAAAAGCTGGTCCTTTGAAAATCTATTATCTTAAAAGTCACATTATGGGGCTGGAGAGATGGCCTAGCGGTTAAGGGCACCGACTGCTCTTGCAGAGGACCCGGGTTCAATCCCCAGCACCCACATGGCAGCTGAGAACCATCTTTAGCTCCAGTTCCAGGGGAATCCGACGCCCTCTTCTGACCTCCATGGCATTGCATGACACGGGTGCACAGACCTGCATGCAGACCATATATTCATACACATAAAAAATAAATAGGGCTGGAGAGATGGCCTAGCGGTTAAGGGCACCGACTGCTCTTGCAGAGGACCCGGGTTCAATCCCCAGCACCCACATGGCAGCTGAGAACCATCTTTAGCTCCAGTTCCAGGGGAATCCGACGCCCTCTTCTGACCTCCATGGCATTGCATGACACGGGTGCACAAACCTGCATGCAGACAGTATATTCATACACATAAAAATAAATAAATAGCTGGGCGTGGTGGCGCACACCTTTAATCCTAGCACTTGGGAGGCAGAGGCAGGCAGATCTTTGTGAGTTCAAGGCCAGCCTGGTCTACAGAGTGAGTTCCAGGACAGCTGGGGCTACAGGGAGACCCTGTCTCAAAAAGACCAGATAGATAGATAGATAGATAGATAGAGTCACATTAAAGATTGCTTTTGGGCTCATGCTAAGCTCTATAGCTTAGAAGACCCTGGATTTAATTCCAAGTTCAGAGGACGAAAAAGGGGAGACAGAGACAGTGAGAGAGAGGAAGAAGAGGAGAAGGAGGATGGGGACGGGGAGGAAGAGGAAGAGGAAGAGGGAGGGAGGGAAGGGGAGGGGAGGGGAAAATGAGAATGAATGAGACTTGTTCTTGGGCATTGTCAGCTACTTCCCATGCAACTTGTTGCCAGGCCAAGGTAGTGCTCAGAGGTCAGAGGGCAACATGAGCCCATAGCTTTGGGGTGAGGGCTCCTTGTTGGAATTGACCAAACTGTTGCTCTCTGCCTCACTTTCCTTGTGAGTAGGCCAAAGCAGCAGGTGGTGTTGGAGTGAAGCCCACCTGCCGTGCAGCGTCAGGGCCTCTACACTGCGTTTCCTACTGCTGGCCACACTTCTCTGGCCAATGCTGCTGCTCTTCTTCCTCCTCTTCTTCTTCCTCCTTCTCCTCTTCCTCCTCCTCATCTTGTGCATCTGAAAGAGGTTAATATTTTCTGCAAAATATTTCCTATTTTCATTGTCTTTACTTTGAAATAGAAAATTAAACATGCTGATAGTAGAATGTCCGTTTTAGCTTCTGAAACATGTAAATTAGTCTTAACTGTCCTTTGATATTCTTTAGTTGAGAGAAGTTTTGCATCTACTGTCATTGAATGAAAATGCATTTTGGCCATTTAAAAACAAAATAAATTTTGCCTTTTATTAAATGTAAGCTACCTGTCACTGAGCCACATCACGCCTCTGACAAGGACATTGTAAAACCAAGGATCCCCTTTGTTCATGGGAAGGGAGTGAGAATTCATGCAGTTCTGTGTGGCACAGTGGAGACCATTTGGTTCTATGTAAGGATACCTTTTCTTGTAGTATCTTTTTTTTTTAAACAAGAACTACTTTCTTTTTTTTTTTTTTATTAATTTTATTTATTTCTGAATGTGTATGAATGTACTGTCTGCATGCAGGTTTGTGCACCCGTGTCGTGCAATGCCGTGGAGGTCAGAAGAGGGTCTCAGATTCCCCTGGAACTGGAGTTCTCCTGGAACTGGAGTCTCAGACGGTTCTTGGCCGCCATGTGGGTGCTGGGGATCGAACCCGGGTCCTCTGCAAGAGCGGTCGGCGCTCTTAACCGCTAGGCCATCTCTCCAGCCCTCTTGTAGTATCTTAAATAGGACACGTTACCTTGGCCGTTAGGTAACAGATCCAGTCTGTTTTTAGGATCCTGGGTTATTTGAAATGCATTAGGACTCCTTTTTATGACTTCATATCACAACAGAAGCCACACTTCTTTACGAGGCCCCTTGCTAAAGGCAGAGTGAAGCGTAGCCCACTGCTCCTCTCCAGGAGTGAAGAATGTTAATATCTCCACGGAGCTGGGTTTTTCCTGTTGGAGCCATGGTAACAGGCTCCCCTCACAAAGGGTCTGGCCTCCCAAACATGGAGCCCCGCACAAACATTTAACTTTCTTCAAGGCAATAATATTAGAGCAAATTCTTTGTCTTTGCCAAACACAGATTCATTGTGAGAAACTGCCAGTATCCTCAGTGAGATATGCCTGTCTTCATTATACAAATTCATGGATTCAGTTTTTCTCTCAAAACCTGACTCCAGATAAGCAATTTTTGGATCAGAATCCACTCCTACTAATTTCAGTATGCATGTGAAAAGTGTCTTCCTGTTTTTCTTTTTTATGTTGTTGAGATTCTCATGAACCTCTGTTTGCTTTGCTCTGCAAGGACACCCTGGGTTTCCTGGTGCTTGTAAGTCTACTTCAGGGTCAGAGCAGGCACATTGCCTCTTGAATCTGGGGCCATTCTGCCAACTGGTCTTAAACTGGACAGGTTCTAGACATTAATGGTGGAATCTAAGGCCTTATGTGAGTGAGTCCTGCAGAAAGTGCAGTTTGGGGTTGGATCCTGGGATGCGAATGGGTGGGGCAGCCTCCCATGTCCTGCTTCTCAGTGGAAGGACTGCCCCTCCCCACATAATAACCCCACGTGAGAGACCTTACTCCTCACAGCAGAAAGTGAGGGAGTGTCACAGTTGCCTGAAATGTTCAGTTGGCTGCTGTTCCCTCAGGACTGACAACTTTCTTCAGCTTGTCCTAACTTCAAGTACCAGCAAGATTTATTGTTTCAACTCTGCACACATCTATTTTGCTTTGTGTGACTTTTCTTGGTGGCATCAACTCTGGAACCATCTGGTTAATGTGAGTCAGGTGTGGGTAGTCTCTCTTCTAGGAACAGAGTTCTTTCTTAAAACCCCATCAGTGCCCTCTTCTGGGCTGAACACCCCTATAATGCACCTACCCTTGGCACCCAGGCTGAACTTATGTCGCTTTCTGCACAGTGCCCTTGTTTCTAAATCTATAGGGTGAAATTGAGCCTAGTCTAGCCACCAGTCAGCTCCTCCAGAGCACGTGGCTGCACCTGAGGTACCAGACCCCAGTGGCCTCCTTCATGGCTGTTTCTATTTATATAAATTCTGGCACAGTTCTCTCTTTGACTGTTGTCTTTTAAGCTCCCATCCTTTTTAAGCACCATTCATTTATCTGCCGTAGATATATTTTTTCTTTTCAACTCAGCTGTAATATCTTTGAAGGAAAGGATTGTTTAAATATTTTAATAATCACCAGAAAATTACATATATAATTGTATAGTATTGAACATACTGTGTGGCAGCAGCCTGGTGGTGATAAGGCATTACCAGTCTCTGAGACCCTCAGATTCCTCCATCACATTCTCAGTTTGTAAGCCTACTAGGACCTCTTTGTTCTGGGCTCATGTCCCCTGCAGTCTCTGCTTGAGTCCGATCTTTTTGCTCAGTACTAGGGTGAATTGCCTGTATTGCTAAGTCAACCCTCACTCTTCATGCCAGGCGTCAAATATCCCTTTTCCAGTTTGCATTTAGGTAGCCCAGCTCTTTTCTGGCATGGCTAACTGTGACTAAAAGAGTTCTGTTGGGTCCACACTGAGCAGTGCATGCTGCAGTCAGAGCCAAGGGTGCTTTCTCAGACCTGGGCTGGGGATGCACGCCCTCAGGTGTAGCAGATATGCAGTCACCTCACCTCAGCATGGGCACAGTGTTCAGCTAGGACCCATGAGGTGTTCAGACTGGCACATTTACCGTCCAGTCATGGGTGGTAGGCTCTGGGCTACCCCAGCATAAGCAGTGTCTGACTCTCTCCGAGGATATTTTACTTTGTTTACTATTGCTCCAGGCCCCTGCTGTGCCTTATCAATGGACCAGGTATTGTTGGTGAGCATGGACATTGCCTTCTGTTTACCTCCTTTCATTCCTTCCAAAGTGAACTTGAAGTTTGGGTTGCAGTGTGAGATGTCTCTTGCCCTCCTGCAGTATAAACTACATTGGATGTTACACTGTTGAAAATTGAATCATGAAAGAGCTGTTTTCTCTTTTTTTCCAACAGTTGGATATTCTAAAAATCAAGCAATCAAACAGAGCACTGGATCTTACCTCTGCTTTTTGGATTCAGTAAGTAGCTCTCTACTTTCTTTATAATGGCTGTGTAAATGTTGATTGGATAATGGTTATGCATTTTAGTATGGTTCTTATAAATGATTTTATAAATAAAATTAAAATTATATAAATAATTTTAATAAGTTCTGTTATGATCAGCCTCAAAAGTCACATTTGATAGGATGTTGTTGCTTGCTGCAATAGCATTTAAATAACCATGACTCAGATCATATGAAAACATACAGTACTGCAGAGAATATTGAGACATAAAAGTAAGCAGAATCTAGCCGACGTGACACATAAGAGATGATAGCTCATGACAGCTACAGCAAAACACAGCAGAGTCATGGGCCGTCAGGAGTGATTCACATGTGGACAGGAGGGGACAGGTAGACTTGTACCTGCTGACTTGGCTAGTCTAGTGAACAAGCTTGGACAAGGATTCTTCTTTCTCTGCCTCCTGATCACCAGAATCATGAGCAGGCCACCACAGCTGCCCAGCTTTTATGTAGGTGCTGAAGATCTGAACTGCAGCCCTCACATGTGCATACAAGTACTGGAGATCTGAACCGCAGTCCCCACGTGTGGGTAGCAAGTACTGGGGATCTGAACTGCAGTCCCCATGTGTGCATAGCAAGTACTGGGGATCTGAACTGCAGTCCCCATGTGTGCATAGCAAGTACTGGAGATCTGAACTGCAGTCCCCATGTGTGCAAGGCAAGTACTGGGGATCTGAACTGCAGTCCCCATGTGTGCATAGCAAGTACTGGGGATCTGAATCGCAGTCCCCACGTGTGCATAGCAAGTACTGGGGATCTGAACTGCAGTCCCCATGTGTGCATAGCAAGTACTGGGGATCTGAACCGCAGTCCCCACGTGTGGGTAGCAAGTACTGGGGATCTGAACTGCAGTCCCCATGTGTGCATAGCAAGTACTGGGGATCTGAACCTCAGTCCTCAAGTGTGCATGGCAAGTACTGGGGATCTGAACTGCAGTCCCCATGTGTGCATAGCAAGTACTGGGGATCTGAACCGCAGTCCCCACGTGTGGGTAGCAAGTACTGGGGATCTGAACTGCAGTCCCCATGTGTGCATAGCAAGTACTGGGGATCTGAACCGCAGTCCTCAAGTGTGCATGGCAAGTACTGGGGATCTGAACTGCAGTCCCCATGTGTGCATAGCAAGTACTGGGGATCTGAACCGCAGTCCCCACGTGTGCGTAGCAAGTACTGGGGATCTGAACTGCAGTCCCCATGTGTGCATAGCAAGTACTGGGGATCTGAACCGCAGTCCCCACGTGTGGGTAGCAAGTACTGGGGATCTGAACTGCAGTCCCCATGTGTGCGTAGCAAGTACTGGGGATCTGAACCACAGTCCTCAAGTGTGCATAGCAAGTACTGGGGATCTGAACTGCAGTCCTCAAGTGTGCATAGCAAGTACTGGGGATCTGAACTGCAGTCCCCATGTGTGCATAGCAAGTACTGGGGATCTGAACCGCAGTCCCCACGTGTGGGTAGCAAGTACTGGGGATCTGAACTGCAGTCCCCATGTGTGCGTAGCAAGTACTGGGGATCTGAACCACAGTCCTCAAGTGTGCATAGCAAGTACTGGGGATCTGAACTGCAGTCCTCAAGTGTGCATAGCAAGAACTGGGGATCTGAACTGCAGTCCTCAAGTGTGCATAGCAAGTACTGGGGATCTGAACCGCAGTCCCCACGTGTGCGTAGCAAGTGCTTTTCCACTGAGCAATCTTCTGATCTCATTTCTTTTTCTTGTCAACCATGGTATGAACTCACCACAGCTGGTTTCCACACTGTCTGTGGATATGGGTATGAGCTGTCTTCTTTCACATGTGCTCAGAAGCTAGTGAGTACCTCCCGATGATACCATTGCTCCCAGGTGTCTGCAACAAGGAGCAAAGCCCCTGGACTTGGACTGTGACCTTGCTATTCCAGGTTGCCCAGTAATGACATAGGTCAGCAGAAAGGTCACCCCCCAAGTTCCCAAGAATGGAGGATCTGAAGACCTGAAGGTCAGTCACACAGAAGTATTGAGGTGCAAGGGTCGGCCCAGAAGGAATGTGGGTGCTAAGTGAGGGAGACTGTTGCTGTCGGAGAAAGAATAGGACACAGGGCCAAGAGCCTGGGAACTCAGGAAATTGGTCTTAGAAGAATGCTTTTCCATTTCTTTAAGTCATCTTCCATTTCTCTTACCAGCACTTGTGTGCATATATATGTCTGTGCATGTTTGTGTGCGTCTGGGTATATGTAGGCGCATGGGGAGGAGAATACAGCTTTGAGTATCATCCTCAGAAACACTGTCTGCCTACTTTGAGACAGACTCTTGTTGGTCTGGAGCTCATGAGTAGAGTAGACTGACTGGCAGCTGAGATTCCTGTGCCTCCTCAGTGTAGGATCATCAACACATGCCACTGTGCCTGGCTTTTCTACCCGGGGCCTGGGGGTTACACTCAGACCCTCTTGCTTGCCAGGCAAGTTCTTTACCAACTGAGTCATTTCACTCTGCCCCTCACCAGAGTCCAGATCATGTTTGTGGTAATTTGTTAAGTTTGTATTCAAGTTTAAGATAACTATAGCAGTATGTTTTCCTGTCTATGTCCTTGTGTGCATTGTGAATGTCTGGTTCTTGGGTACTGATCTTGCATCCTGTGACCTTGGGGCCAGTTATGGGCTGGTTTTGGCTTGTTTCTTGGGGTTTCCTTTCCATGCCCTCTTCATGTGGACAGTTTTGTTTCTTCCTGACTGAACTGTGTGCCTTTTAGTTCTCCATCTTGCCTTAGCTCCTGGCTTGAGTTCTAGTCTGTGTCCTCTAAGGATTCATGTGCACACATCCCTGAGAGACTCCTGAGCTGGTCCGGTGGCCAGCTATTCCGTGGGTACCAGGACCAGATGTCAGGCCAGTAGTACCAGGGACAATCATTGACTCTGTAGGTCATGCTGCTCTTTACTTGTTTCCATCGTTAACAGGTTGGTCCTTGTCAGATGCACTCTGTCCATTGGTCTTTAAGATACAAATGTTATTGAGGCTAGGCATGGTGGCACACACCTTTAATCCCAGCACTCAGGAGGCAGTGGCAGGTGGATCTCCATGAGTTCAAGACCAGCCTGAAGAAAAAAAAGAAAAAAAAAAAGACCAGCCTGGTCTACATAGCGAGTTCCAGGTCAGCTGGGGCTATAGGGAGATTCTGTGTCTCCAAAAGACAAAAAAAAAAAAAAAAAAAAAAAAAAAAAGTCATTGAGGGTTTATAAGACTTTTCCCCTACATTCTTGGAACTTTTCAGTATATGCAGCGTGGATTATGTCTGGACCTTGGTGGAGCACTTCAGAATGCAGAATCAGGTTTTATCAACTGAAATATTTTCCTTTTTACTCCATTTCTTCTGCTTTGTTTGCAGGCTGCACAGTTGTTGGCTTGTCTTCAAATTATGTCCTTTGTAATTTTTCACTTCAGTGTGAAAAAATACTCTTGACAACTGAAGGGATAAAGGGTTGGTTTTAGCTCACAGTTTAAGGTACAATTTGCCCATCATGATGGGGAAGGCAAATCTCCAGGAGCTGGAAGCAGCTGACCCCATCACATTCACAGAAGAGAGCTGTGGGGGAGCAGTGAAGGCATACAGACCAGTGCTGGGCCCACTCGCCTTCTCCACTGCATGTACTGCAGAGTCCCTGCTCAGGGAGTACTCCTACTTCAGTGAAGACTCACATCACTAAGTAATGAAGAAAATCCCACAGGTGTGCCCAAAGCCCATTTCCCAGGAGATTCTAGATTCTAAGTTGACAGTACTAAGCCTCAGAGCCAATGACTTTCACAGTCACTTATCATATTTGCTGCTCTCATTTAAAAGCCTGGTGTTTTGCCCATGCTCTTAGGTGTTGGGGTGTCCAAGTGAACCCTCCAAGGTGTGAGCTTCCTTGCCTTTTGCTCCATGAGGGTTGCCATTTCCCTCTGGCTCCACAGTCATCATCACTCCACTCCCTGGGTTCACCTACAAATGCCAGTACTTGGGTGTGTTTGTTTGTGGCTCCCTGCACCCTTGGGTCAGACCTGCAAGGTGTGTGGCAGAGGGGTGCACACAGGAAGACCCCAGAAAGGTACCTCTGTTGGGCTCCAGGAGGAGTACTGGATTTGGAGTCCTCAGTCTCTGGGTTAGTTCTCTTTCAGTCTCGGGAGAGAGACAATTTCCCCAGGTCTCCTAGCAGATGTGCGCATGGCCCCTGGCCCTCTGTTTATCTGCAGGTACCAGGCTATGTACTAGAACATATGGTTTGGCAGCTACTGGCTGTTCCTCCCCAGGAGACCCTGCCTAGTTCTGGGCTGTCTGTATTCACGGAGGGTATTAGATGGGCCTTTACAGAATAAGATGGACTTGCTGCACTGTGAGCTACTCTCTTTGGCCTGATATCTGTGTAGTTCATGCTGACTGACATTCCAGTTCATTCCAGCATTGCAGTGCATGCTGCACTATATTTGGCTTCAGAGTGGGTCCAAGTAACACTGAGTGAGAGGATAGCTCATGGACTTCTATCCCTTTTCCAGCCCAGCATCCCCTGTGGGAACCCCTGGGCTCCATCTGACAGGCTGGGTTTGGTTTCTTCCAAGGATGTTCCCACCATTTCATCCAAGTAAATGGTCAGCTTTACCCTTGAGGCCAGGCTGGGAAGTTCATCCCACCGTGCCTTTAGCTCTGGTAGAGTTTCTGGGTAGTCTTGGAGAGAACTCGATTTCCAGAAGAATGCCACCTGTAGCAGAGAGTTGGCATTTCAGTTAACAGGAGATGCCATTCTAGAAGAGCCTGCACACTAGGTTGCTGAGTTAACTGACAGCAGTAAGATTCTCACACCTCTTTCCATTGACCTAAGAATGCCCTGCTGATGGCGTCTGATGGGTCTCTCATTTTTCCCTCCCTTGATTCTCCCCAGGGAAGCACTGACATGTTTGACATTTGCAGCTAACAAAACAGGTCAGAGGTTTGTGAATGTGCCTGCCGGGTGCCCTGAGAAGGTGCTACTGTTGACCCAGGTGGGACCCCAACACCATGAAGCTATTTCAGGCTCCTATCCAGATAGCCAGGAGAGGTACTCTGCCTCCTGAACTAGTTGGGATCCTCATGTCCCAGAGCCATCTGTCTTGAACCTTGTGTATATCCCTCATCCTTCAGTCTTCGGGTACATAGGAAATGTGGGGGGTAGCAGCCCCTGTACCAAGCAGGTTCTCCACACACCATGATCACCAGTGTCCAGTGTGTTGCAGTCTGGCATTTTCTCTAGTAAGAGAAAATAGCCAGTTGCAGAATCAGCCAGGGACAGAGATCTTTTAAATACCTAATTTGCAGTGACTGACTTCAGCTTCTTTTGCTATTATTAAACATTCTGCCCACCTCCTGGGAATTGGAAGTGCTGGCCACTGGCTGATGCAGCTGTTAAAGGTTTTCTCTCTGTTTCCAGCTAGTTAAGCCAGGTGCTGGGAGGTAGGAAGATGCCAGAACAGACCAGGAGATGGAGCCTCCCCTCCATGAAAGGGACAAGAGGAGAACTGACCCACAAGAGTTGCCTTGGGAGGTCTGATTTGCTGAAGTTAAAGGCAGAGTTCTGTATTAGTGTCATCGTTACCGTATTTTCACAGCACACTTGTCAGTAACTTTCTGAAGGCAGATGTTGCCAGCTGGCTAAGGAAATATCTCTATTACATGCCATCTGATTTTTTTTATTGACTTGTCCATTTTAGTGTGAGGCTATTTATAACACAGTGTTGGTATTAGCTATGTAGAGCCCGCTTGAGCTTTTGAGTGACTGCTTTTGGCCCAGTGCAGGTACCTGGTAGGAAAGGATGGTATCTGTGTGGGCTGCTTCTCCACTTGTGTTGTGCCCTGAAGTTTTGATTCCACAGCCAGGTGCTGACTGTTCTCCAAGCTGGGAACAGCTGCTCATAATGAACCTATGGAGGAACTGGCTCCGAAGCCCCTGAAAGACACGGAGTGGAGAAACCTGGCGCTCATGGTTTACTGCCGTCTTTTCTGGTTAGGTTTCTCTTGCCTTATAGCTAGTGCTGTGCAGAGTACCAGAAGTTTTCATGTGAATGAAAGTCTTCATAGGAGGAAGACTTTGGTTTTCAAATTGAAGGAACTCTCCCAAATTATTTTTTATTGTGTTAAAGTGCATTATAATGAGCAAACCTTCCATTAAAATAAGCAGTTAGTAGAAGACTCAGTTTCTCGAAGCTTAGAAGTGATATGGGTGGCATGGGTCTGTGCTGATACCTCTGTGGAGTGTATTAACCTGCCATCTTCTTGCTTAACAGTGCCAACTATGTTTACACTTTAGATAGGCTGGCTGTAGGTTTTACCCGGGAGGCTCCCTGAGAGGGGGGTGACCCACTGCATCCTGCCTCCTCCCTGAGAGGGGGGTGATCCACTGCATCCTCTCTCCTCCCTGAGAGGGGGGTGACCCACTGCATCCTGCCTCCTCCCTGAGAGGGGGGTGGTGACCCACTGCATCCTGCCTCCTCCCTGAGAGGGGGGTGATCCACTGCATCCTGCCTCCTTCCTGGGGGGGGGGTGACCCACTGCATCCTGCCTCTTCCCTGAGAGGGGGGTGATCCACTGCATCCTCTCTCCTCCCTGAGAGGGGGGGTGATCCACTGCATCCTGCCTCCTCCCTGAGAGGGGGGTGATCCACTGCATCCTCTCTCCTCCCTGAGAGGGGGGTGATCCACTGCATCCTCTCTCCTCCCTGAGAGGGGGGTGGTCCACTGCATCCTGCCTCCTCCCTGAGAGGGGGGTGATCCACTGCATCCTCTCTCCTCCCTGAGAGGGGGGTGACCCACTGCATCCTGCCTCCTCCCTGAGAGGGGGGTGGTCCACTGCATCCTCTCTCCTCCCTGAGAGGGGGGTGATCCACTGCATCCTGCCTCCTTCCTGGGGGGGGGTGACCCACTGCATCCTGCCTCTTCCCTGAGAGGGGGGTGATCCACTGCATCCTGCCTCCTTCCTGGGGGGGGGTGATCCACTGCATCCTTTTGTTTTGTTTACCCCACTCTATCCTAGTAGAAAATTATAGGCCATAGTTGAGACCCAAAGCCCAGGGTAGAGTTTAGCTGCTTGGGGACAGGGCCATGTGACTTCAGTGGAGGCTGCTTTCAGAAAGGTTGAAATGAATTGTTCCTATGAGTTTATGTGGACTGCCCCTGTTGATGTCCCTTGTTCTTTCAGCGGTGTTTCTCCTAAATCAGAGAAAAAAAAAAAAGAGTTGGCATGAGCCTGGGTATCTTGGTGCCGTAGCTGCTGCCCTTCTGACGGTGCCTGCAGCCAGCACTCCCCATTTGCTGCTTCCGCCCATACCACTGTGTTATTCTTGGCCTGCGAGAACAGTTCTGACAAGTGCCACCACACTTGATTTTCTTCAAGGGACAGATGATGCAGACAGTAGACAGTGGTGAGCTTTGACATGTTTTCATTTTTCTGTTTTCATGTCAAGGCTCAGCTGCTCCTACAGAGCATCGATTCTAAAGCCTGCTGACCAGGGAAAGTGCTTGTGGAGACGCAGGGTTTGCAGCCCCCTTACTACAGTGTGTACCCTCCAGCAGCACCCGCTGGGTCTCACAGCAGCTCAATGTTTTAATGGTCTTTTGAGTGACTTTTTGCAGCTAGTGGGGATGGCTGACCCTTAGGCAGCTTTTGTGAACCAGGGTTCTTAGACTCTTCCTGAGGAGAGAAAAGATTTGTTTGGTTCACAGTCAGGGAGGTTTCAGCCCATGACCAAAGCCCCATTGTTTACCTAATGGCTAGGATGTGAGGGAGCTAGAGAAAGTGGGAGAAGGTTCCCATCTCCCCTGCAGGGAAGTGCCTCACTGGCAAGGTGACCTCCGTCCACCAGGCCTCACCTCTTCAAGCTTTCACTATCTCCCTATGGTGCTAAGCTTGGACCAAAGACTGACAAACGGAGAGATACTTCAGATCCAAGGTACAGTCCCAGAAACATGTCATTTGCTTTCAGGGATCGTTTGATAGGTTGCTGGACAGGATGGAGCTGGCCACTAAAACCAGACCTGGATTAGAAGCTTGGAGCTTTCTTTTAGACCCATCCCCAACTGCCAGGGAGGAGACCAGGGCTAGAGATTGGACCAGTAATTATCACACCTACCCAACGAAGCCTCTAGACCTCTATAGGCATGAATTTCCTGGGGACAGCAAAGGCTTCACTTGCATATGCCGCATCATCTGGCTGTTCACCCGGGTACTTTACTGTGTCCCTTACAATAAACTGAAAATGGAGTTTGTGTTTCCCCTGAGTCCTGTAAGCCTGTCAGATTATCCAAGAGCTCCACATTTGGAGCCAGGAAACATGGCGTCTGAGTTGGGACAGCCCTGAGGGGCATGAGCCATGGCCTGGGTTCTGTACTACTTCAGGCAGTGTCAGGATTGAACTGCACCGTAGGTCCCAATGGAGGCCCCAAGGGTCACATGGCTGCAGAGTTTCAGGGCTGTAGACAGAGCTCCTCTGCCCTTGAACATTCTCTGGGACAGAGAAGAGAAGCAGGACCACAGGTGTATAGATTGACTGGAGTGAAAGGGGAAGTTCCAGCACGAGTGTAGCCACTCCCAGCCTAATGGGATTCTACACTGTATGGAGTTTGAAGAATAGGTACAGTAGAGGGGAGGGGAGGTTTTATGGAGGCTCGCTCCAGGATTGGAAAGCACTCAGTGGCCCAGCATAGTCTGTTCGGCTCACATAGTAGCAGTGCACTGTAAATGATTTACTGTGGAATCCATTGGTGTGTGGCAGCTGTCTGGGGTGCTGACATCCTGCAGTCTCTGCTTAACACAGTTTAGTTGTGGGAGTCCAGAGAAGGAACCACAGGAAATTGCTTTCTTTGGTGGTTGGAGTGAGGCAGACAGACCTTTGGGACAGCCTACATGGGGGAGGGGAATTAGGCGTCAGAGAGACCTGGCCTAAAGTCTGAAGCTCCAGCAGGTCAGGGCCCAACAACATTGATGATAAAGGAAGAAAACCCACATATCTGGTGTCAAAGCATTGTAGGTAAAAAGCTCTTTGAAGTATGTAAATCACCAGACACTGCTTTTCAGAACAGGCTCCATAAGCCGCTGGGTTTGTGCATTTGTCCTCTATAGTACAGTCTAAGGGTTTAGGCCTGACCACAAGCCTCAAAATCTAGTCTAAAAGCCAAGCACAGGAAGACCTAACACAGGCTGTTCTCTGTGGTGTGTTCTTGGCTGTGGGTTTTGTTGTTTTGTGTTTTTGAAACAGAGGCTCACTTTGTATCCCTGGCTGGCCTGGAACTCACTGTATGGACCAGGCTAGCTTGAACTCAGAGAGATCTGGTTGCCTCAGCACCCTTATGGTTGCTCACAGCCGTCTGTAACTCCAGTTCCAGGGGATCTGACACTCTTCTGACCTCTGCAGGCATTGCATACTTACATACACACATGCAATACACTCAGACACATAAAATAAAATATTAAAAAAATACTGATCTTTCCCAGAACCACTTTCACAGATACTCCATAAGCATTATACCAGTTCTCTGGGCAGCCTTTAGGCTAGTCAAGTTGACTCACAAAGCTAACACATGGCTACCATTTGTCAGCCTGGCACCCATACTTGTCTCCTTCAAGAACACTTGGGTCACCTAGAGTTAGGTGGATTGTGAGGGACAGATGACTATGCTGCATGTAACTGGGCCAGTCCTTTAGTGATGTTGAGTCTTCTGATACCCTGTAACCGAAATGCCAGGAGGTAGAGTTAATAATACTTAAAAGCTGACAGAAAGTCAGTCTCCTTTATAGTACATGATAGATGAATAGAGAGGAAAGGAAACAAAGATATTTGCCTAATGTGTTCATAACAAAATAAGGTCAAAATGCTTTTGACTTTTACAGCCTTATTTCTTTTTTTTAAACACTTATTTACTTATTTATTTATGTGTATGAGTGTACTGTCTGCATGCAGGTCTGTGCACCCATGTTGTGCAATGCACGCGGAGGTCTGAAGAGGGTGTCGGATTCCCCATGTGGATGCTGGGGATCCAACCCAGGTCCTCTGTAAGAACAGTCGGTGCTCTTAACCGTCTGAAGAGGGTGTCTGATTCCCCTGGAACTGGAGTTCTCCTGGAATTGGAGTTATAGACGGTTCTCAGCCGCCATGTGGGTGCTGGGGATCGAACCCGGGTCCTCTGCAAGAGCAGTCGGTGCTCTTAACCGCTAGGCCATCTCTCCAGCCCTTACAGCCTTATTTCTATAACTAGTCACATGATCATACAATTTTAAGCTACCTCCTTCTGCCTTCACTTCATAATGTTTTGCTATTTCATAATCCTTCACCGAGTACCTCAGTGGCACTTGTTCTTTACCTAGAGGTCCCTTTGCTGTCCTGCCTGCACTGGGTTGCTGTGGTTTTCATTGGCCTTAATCACAGCAGGTAATACTAAGACTCTCTAGGAACTCCCTGCACTGCAGATGCAATTCCTAATTGCCATTGTGGAGCAGTCATCTAGTTCCCTGGTAGTCTGGGTCAGTCACCTTCACAGACACCTTTCATCATCTATTGACTTAGGATGTAAGGAGCCCAACGTGGCAGGTAGCATTTTTATTTTATTATTATTATTGCTTTGGTATATAGTTTTTAAATTTTATTTATTTTTGTATGTGTATGAATGTACTGTCTGCATGTAAGTCTGTGCACCCGTGTCGTGCAACGCCGCGGAGGTCAGAAGAGGGTCTCGGATTCCCCTCGAACTGGAGTTCTCCTGGAATTGGAGTTACAGACGGTTCTCAGCCGCCATGTGGGTGCTGGGGATCGAGCCTGGGTCCTCTGCAAGAGCAGTCGGTGCTCTTAACCGCTAGGCTATCTCTCCAGCCCCTGTTTCTTTGGTATTTTTGAGACAGGGTCTCCCTTTAGTCCCAGCTGGCCTGAAGCTTACTCTGTAGACCAGGCTGGCCTTGAACTCACAGAGATCCACCTGCCGCCTCTGCCTCCTGAGTGCTGGGATTAAAAGCATGTGCCACCACGCCCAGCTAAGAACCACTAAAGATGGTTCTTAGCCACCATGTGGGTGCTGGGAATCGAATTCCCGTTCTCTGCAAGAGCAGTCAGTGCTCTTAACTGCTGAGTCATCTCTCCAGCCCCAGCAGGTAGCATCTTAACTTCTGGTCCAGTCGTCGTCCAGTTGTCGTCGTTGTAGCTAGGTAGAAGTATTTCCCCTGCTCCCTGCCTCACCCCTTAAAAGCTTAAACCTTTGTTCATTCTACTTAAAGACACTTTTTTTTAGCTATGAAATTAAACATACCTAAAGAAAAATGCACAAAACCATTTACTGTGAAGCACATATAGGAAGTGGCCGTCGCCAGCCCCTCTGGGATCTGCCCTGCTCCTGGCCTCTTCCCTCTCAGAGGCCCTTCTCTTCTGGCTTTCAGGGCCATACTGTTTTCTGTCTCTCCTTTTAATTGCTGTCTGCGTCTCACTTGGGTAAAGGACCTTTTCTACCCAAGTGGTGAAATTCCTGGGTTTTAGGGAGTCTGTACCTCCAGCTTTACTGGATGATGCCACAGTGTTCCTGAGAGTAACTCTATAACACTTTACACATGTGTGATGAGAGTGTCCTGGTTCTGCATCCTCCACCATGCTTGAATTGCCAGGGTTTTCTGTTTTCCCACCAGTCACATAATTGCCTTTCCTGATGACTGAGGCAGGTCCTGGTTTGTGGACCTCCCCTCCTGAACTGCCTACCCACATTGCTCTCTGTTGTGTTCTTGGCCTGTCTGCCTTTTTCTTGTGTTGGAGTTGCATTACACAAGTTTAAAATGTGCTCTTTACACAGGATGATGTGATGATGCCCCAGAGAGTAAGGCTGCAGCATGAAGCTGCTGTTCAGCACCCAACAAGCGTGAGTACAGCACCTTTTCTGTGTTGTCGCTGCCTTTAGGGAAGTTGTATATATACATAGTGATTCACCCCTTGGGTCAAAAGAATCTGTTCATAATCAGATACTTAGATCAGGGGGGGTTGTGGCTAGAATGTTTCTAAACCCTCAGAAACACATGCTTCTTCTCAGGGGAAACAGGATGGGGAGCTGGAGACACAACTCTAGTCGTGAATACCACCAAGTGAAAACTGGATTCTTGACTTGGCCACAAAAAAGGATTTCAGGACAAGTCAGCATGAAGTAGAGTTTGAGATTATTAAGAAGAGATTATAGCCGGGCGTGGTGGCGCACACCTTTAATCCTCAGGAGGCAGAGGCAGGCGGATCTTTGTGAGTTCAAGGCCAGCCTGGTCTACAGAGCAAGTTCCAGGATAGCTGGGGCTACAGGGAGACCCTGTCTCAAAAAGACCAAAAAAAAAAAAAAAAAAGAGAGAGAGAGAGAGAGATTCTAGGGCTGGAGAGATGGCTCAGCGGTTAAGAGCACCGACTGCTCTTGCAGAGGACCCAGGTTCTATTCCCAGCACCCACATGGTGGCTAAGTACCGTGTTTAAATCCAGTTCCAGGGGGAATCTGACACCCTCTTCTGACCTCCATGGCATTGCACAACATGGGTGCACCAATCTACATGCAGACAGTATACTCATACACCCATAAAAAAAAAAAGAGAGAGAGATTCTAGAACTTGGGAGGCAGAGGCAGGTGGATCTCTGTGAGTTCAAGGCCAGCCTGGTTCTACAGAGTGAGTTCCAGGACAGCTGGGACTACAGGGAGACCCTGTCTTGAAAAGACCATAAAAAAAAGGGGGGGGGGAGAGATTCTAAACATAGATTTAAGTAGGGTATTAATAGAGAGGGGTTTATGTACCCTTGAACTCAGTAAGAGTTGCTTAAAGGACAGAGCAACAGCCCTACATACAGTTGTGCTGGCTTCTGCAGTTACACCATTCAATGGGTTTCTTTTTAAATATTTTATGTGTATGAGCATATTACCTGCATACATTTAAGTGTACCCATGTCATGCAGTGCCCATGGAGTTCAGAAGAGGGCATCAGATCCCCTGGAACTGGAATTACAGATGGGTGGATGCTGGGAATCAAACCAGGTCTTCTGAAAGAACAGCTAGTACTCTTAATGACTGAGCCATCTCTCCAGCCCCATTTAGAGGGATTTCTTTCCTTTCCTTTTTTTCCTTCTGTTCTGTTCCAATCCATTCTTGTCCTGAGGTGCATTGGCCAGGATTACAAGTGAACAAGATAAAACCATAGGTCACAGAGTCGAAGGAATCCTTACTATAGTAGGGAGTTAAGACATATTCTACTATTAACAAAGCTTATAGTCTTAGGAGATTCTCAGAAAATAGAGTAAGGCCAACCTTGAAGCGCATTTATGCTTAGAATTAAGTGTGGCTTGTGGCTGTTTTAACACTGTTACTTGAAATATCTCTGTATAAAAAGAATGTTGTTCTCTACGTGGGCAAGCTTTGTCAGATTTTATTAATTATGCTGGGTTTCTGTCCGCTGGGAAAAACTTGAGCCAGGCTCCTGGGTGAGGGGCTTCTTTCTCCTTTGATGTCCCCTGGTTTTCTCTGTCTTTCTGTCATGCCTCACTTCCCATTTTAGAAGGTATTTGTCACTTTGAAACCGACAGAAAAGGTTTCTTCTGCCCCGCTCCCATAACAGCGTGTTCAGACCTGTGCCCTGAATCCTTTGACAGGATTCCAGGCTGAGCACTACTGTCAGCTTGTCCCCAGAGCTTCACAGCTGCCTGGCGACCCTGAGTTCCCTGGGCGACCGTCTCAGTCTTGTCTGTCCTCACTGTTCCTAACTTGGAGGAAGGGCTCCCTCCTTTTTGCCTTGACTAGCTTAAAGTTTTGGAGGAAATCTGACTTAGTGCCAGTCACTTGTCTTATGATACAGTGGTGTCCTTTCTCATGTGGACACTTACTAGGACAGGCTGCTGCCCCCTCTCGGGGAGCTGAGTCCATGTCCACATGTGAAGTCAAGTTGGACTCTGCTGCCTTCATGTCCATGTTAGTGTCTTGGTAAGCAAGTTTTTCAAAGGAAAGGGTCATGCAACAGAGTCCTGAAGAAAACTCAGTGTTTAACGGCCTCTTCAGGGTGACTGCGTGACCTCCAATAGGAATTGTCTGTTCTTAGGAAATTTGGTGCCTTTTACTTCTCGCCCCTTCTGCCCATCGATCCTGAGGACTTGGCACTGGCACTGGTTCTGGGTGTTTGGGTACAGCCCTCAGGTCTCCCATCCCAGGAGTGGGGAGTTTCCTATCCTGTTTCAAGTCGGAGACTGAAAACTAATTGGAATTGTTTATTTTGCCTAAGTATAAGCATGAGTGGCACAGATGCTATGGAGTATGCCTGTAAGATGAGAGGAAACACCTGACTACCCCGGGAGAGTCCCCCAGGCTGAGGCAGCACCCATGAGGCCCGATTGCAGCTCTTGGGTGGAGAGTATTCTGGGTGTGGTAGTCTGTAGAATAGTCCCTGCCTCACCCTGTCCTTCCCATCCCACTCTACACCCCTGATGTAGCTTCTGGAACCTTGAGCCATCTTTCTGCATGTCGGGATGGTGATCAGCTTTGCCATGGGAGATCACAGAACCACTTTAAGTGTGGAGTTGTGGGGCAGGGGTCAAGGCAGTCCTGGGCATGGCAGGCAGTAGTGTGTGCTAGAATCCAGACAGGAAATACAGACAGAATTTAGGCTCTGCTCCTGGGAGCAGCCAGGGTCCATATAACTACCTCCACTGTGGGGTCTCAGGGCCCCAGGATATCTGCAGGGCTTCTGGGTGAGGTACGTGTGAGTGAGGGAATTGGGGGTCTGTGACTCTGACTGGGTCCTGAAGGGGTCATGAGGGAACAGAGCTAAGGAATCACAACCTGTATGTATACCTGTATGCATACCTGTATGCATAGTGCTCAGTGACCACAGACTCAAAAATGGCTTACAACTATTTCATTTCTTCCCCTTTCTGATTGGGAAAGATGTTAGAAGATGCCTGCCAACATGTGCTGTCATGGAGCCTCTGGGAGCTCCATCCACACCAGGCAGTGGTATTGCTTGGCTTCCCAGAATTCAGGTCGTTGGACCCTCACTCAACAGTTAGGGGTTTCTACCCCAGCCTCCAAAAATGTTGGCAGGTTTCCTCATCACATGGAGAAAGATTGTGTTTCTCTGTCTCTATTTGTCAGAAAGCAAGTCCTCCTGAGTAAATTTCTGTCTCCAGAAAGTTCTCCCAGTGTGTCTGACAATGGAAAACATTGGACAGGAACTCAGGAAAGAAAGGACCAGTACAGCATCAGAACACACTGCCTTGTGTTGAGACTGCTCAGCTGCTGAGGACTCTGGGATGAAGTGCTCTGTGCTCTGCGCATCCCAACACTCATCCTCTATGACACTGAGGCACCCAGAGCTCATCTGTGCCCAACTTGTGAAGAATTTTATAAGTGTTGACATTTTAAGAGCCAAATTCTTCTCAGATGGTCTCATTTCTGGCTTTCATTTCCACCCTAAACTAAGCAGATTGGCTCCACTAATGAAGTCGTTCGCTTTATTTAGAGATGTCCAGGGCTGGAGAGATGGCCTAGCGGTTAAGAGTGCCGACTGCTCTTACAGAGGACCCGGGTTCGATCCCCAGCACCCACATGGCGGCTGAGAACCGTCTGAAGCTCCAATTCCAGGAGAACTCCAGTTCCAGGGGAATCCGAGACCCTCTTCTGACCTCCGTGGTATTGCACGACACGGGTGCACAGACTTGCATGCAGACAGTACATTCATACACATACAGAAATAAATAAAATTAATTAAAAAAAAATATAGAGAGATGTCCAATGATTTAAAAAGTCAAACTCTGTCAGTTTGTCTTAAGTTTATTTCTTTTTTTTTTTTATATGTGTGAGTGTTTTGCCTGCATGTATGTACATGTACCTATGTTGTGCAGTGCCCAGAGAGGCCAGAAAAGGGTGTTGGAGCCCCTGGAACTGGAGTTACAGATGGTTATTAGCCACCACGTGGGTGCTGGAAACTGAGCCCGGGTCCTCTGCAAGAGCAGCCAGTGACCTTAACCCCTGAGCCATCTCTCCAGCCCCTGGTTTGTCTTAATTATGACTTTTCTTGCTCACCTCATTGAATTCTTTGGATAGTCTGTCCAGTGTTCAGTAGAGAACCATATGTTGCATTTTCCTCTCAACCTTAACAAGTGGGAGGGCAGCAGGGGGTGGAGTCTGTTTCTTCTCCTCTTGACTCGGGATGTCATCCTGTAACATAAAATTAGCCTGAGAAAAAGCGGTTGCTGTGATGCAGGGTCTAAAATCATGACTTACAACATCTAATCTGCAGAATTTTTGGATTTTACATTTAGGGCATTCTTTTATCATTAAGCAGCACTAAGTGTGACACTTCTCCCTATCACTCATTTCCTGAACCTTTGTAGCAAAGATCAGTTCTGGAGCTGATAGTAAAGAATGGGGAGCCTCACATGGCCATGCGGGCCTTCTCACCAGGACCCTGAGCAGGGTCACAGAGGGAAGGCACTGTGGTAAACACACCTTCAGGGATGCCAGGGGTGGAGGCAGGAAAGTCATCTACTTATGTGGCCCCCAGGAGATAGGCATGGTGGTCAGCAGCCTCTGGACAAATGGACAACTAGAGGACTGACAGTCCTTTCCTGCATTCTCATGCATAAGATGTATGAATGTCCTGCTGTCAGTTTTCAGAGGATCCAGTGGGCTCCAAGAAGCAGGCACAGGGCTAGAGAGGTGGCTGAGCAGTTAAGAGCACTGGCTGCTCTTGCAGAGGACTAGAGTCCAGTTCTCAGCAACCTCATGAGCTAACAACCATTTGTAACTCCAGTTCCAGATGATCCAACACCCTTTTCTGGCCTCTGTGGGCATTGCATGACACAGGTGCACTTATGTACATACAGGCAAAACATACATATAAGATGTAAATAAACAAAAATTTTAAAAAAGCATCAGGCTCAATATTAGAACTAGGTATACGGACATGAGTCGCAGGCTTTGAGCACAGGAGAGTTGGAAGCACCCACTTTCCTCTCTCAGGGTCTGTCTCCCTCTGGAGGGAGGGGCTTCAAAGATAGCAGAGCCATTGTTTCCTGTCCTTTCAATCACCCATACACCTATGTTCCCAGCATGTACAGCAGCTTTCCACAGCCCTGGTACACATGCATCTTCTGTGGAATCAGGCAGATCAAGAATGCATAAATAACACAGCCCAGACTCAGGGATCAGCAGGTCACAGGGACCATGTTTCAAAGGCAGTCAGAGGTATCAAGTATGGGACCTACATGTTATAGTTCACTATACACATAATTTATATATTAAAAGAAAAAAGACCACCGTGTATGTACATGCAAGTGGCTTTGGTCAGAGGAAGTGAAGAAAGGAGGTGGAGCCATGCCCTGGAAGGGCATGCCTGCCTACTCTGTTTTCATCCTTATCCAGCCCACAAAGACCTGAGATCATAGAATAAAATAGCAGGTCTCAGTATAATACTGGGAAGTCCTAGCTGGTATCCTCTGTGTTGGCCTCTGGGCCTTCTGTGGGTAGGAGGAGCCAAGAATACTTGAACCCTTGGTAAGAATCTCATCTCTGGGGCTGGAGAGATGGCCTAGCGGTTGAGAGCGCCGACTGCTCTTGCAGAGGACCCAGGTTCGATCCCCAGCACCCACATGGTGGCTGAGAACCATCTGAAACTCCAATTCCAGGAGAACTCCAGTTCCAGGGGAATCTGACGCCCTCTTCTGACCTCCACAGCATTGCATGACACAGGTGCACAGACCTGCATGCAGACAGTACATTCATACACATAGAGAAAAATAAATAAAAAAAATCTCATCTCTGGGAGTTGCCTTGAAAGAAACCAGGCTAGACTGAAGGGGGAGGGAGGGACATTGCTTTGGTCAGGTGGAGGAGGGAGCTGCAGCTGGCCAGGCCAGGCACCGTGTGATGTGTTGCCTGGACCTAGGCTCCTGGAGAGTGGAACTGATGGTAGAGTCATCCACATTGGCAAAGCCGAAGATGGAAGACTGGGCTCTGTTTCTCTGCAGCTGTCCAGGTCCAGAGGCCCATCCCCATAGGATTGGTTAGAGGTCCTGGGGTTGCAATCAGACAGGTCACTCTTGGTACCTTTAACGAAGGGATTGTTTGCCACCATTGTTTATGTCAGTAGGCCTGAAGATCTTGTCTGTCCATTCCTCTGGAGTGGACTTTTCTTGTATCCTCATCATGGAGGGAGGGACACTGTCTTGTAGATGACCTGAATGATCTTGAGTCTCTTGCTGCAGCTGATACAGCCACTGCCATACAGGTTGGATATGCCAAAGGCTCACTTGAGTTCCTGTTCCAGCTTGCTCTTGAGCATACTCTTAAGTTCAAGAAGTCGATGGATGGATTAAGCATCCTGGGAGAAGCCTCTACCTATCACACATTAGTGTCAAGATTGTTCTATTTGCTTTTAACCTTTTCTTGTGTTATTGTTAAATGATTTCGACCCTCTCTGTAATTCTCCCCTCACTTCTTTGATGTAAGCACATTCTGTAATGTTTTCCCAGGCTTCAACTCACGTGCTTTCCATATATATATATATATATGGGCCTGTACAAAGAAATGAAAAACAGCCATCAGGACAACCAGCCATCATGAAATAGCCGTAATGGCTTCTCTCCCTCCCTGTCATGTCCTCACCCCTTTAAATAAAGAAGCCTGCACTAAGAGAACATGTGATGCATGCCTGAATAAATCATTTTTGGTAAACAAAGGCTCAGCAGTCTGAGCCTCTCCAGGGAGCTCTGCCCTCTCAAGTTCCTCCCAAGCTTCCCTCTCTAGCAGCTTTTCTCTGCAGCTTACAGTTCCCGAGTAGCAAGGAATGGGCTTGCCACCCCCCCACACCCCTACATTGCTGTAGAAGAGGAAATTGGTGTAGATCTTCTTGATATGGTCCATGTTCTCTGGTAGGTCTTGCAGCATCTCCAGCCACAGTCTGTTGTCTGCTTGCCCATGGTGGCTGGCACTGGAGACTACCTGGTGTTGGCCTTGCATTCATCACTGCCCAGAGCCATAAAAGGAAGCCACCAGCCCAGGTGGAAGTGAAATACAGGCACCTGCTGTTCTGCCAGTCCACAGTTAGCAGCCGCCACTGCCTAGGAAGGAAGGGCAATGCTGGGTTCTCGTGGTGCATGCCTTTAATCCTAGCACTTGGGAGGCAGAGGCAGGCGGATCTTTGTGAGTTCAAGGCCAGCCTGGTCTACAGAGTGAGTTCCAGGACAGCTGGGGCTACAGGGAGACCCTGAGGAAAAAAAAAAAAAAAAAAAAAAAGACGACTCCAGATCCCTGGATGCCAGGTCCTGCTACTTCAGCTGCAAGGCGGACTTACCCAGCCCTGGAGAACTGACAGATCCCAAGGAGACACTGAGGTCTACTGCCTGCTCCTTTGGCTACAAGCAGGAAAGCTTGCTTGAACCTTTGAGACATTCCAGAGACCGGA
The DNA here is from genome assembly GCA_009823505.1 of Rhizomys pruinosus. Taxonomy (NCBI): domain Eukaryota; kingdom Metazoa; phylum Chordata; class Mammalia; order Rodentia; family Spalacidae; genus Rhizomys; species Rhizomys pruinosus. The sequence goes on along the minus strand of VZQC01003825.1, from coordinate 1,289,185 downwards.
GCCCTGGCTTGCCCTCTGCAGACCCACAGACTTTCTCTTCAAGGGACTGTCCTCAGCTGGAGCTAGACCATGTGAACCTCCCAGTTAAGCACCCTTAAACCTGCTGAGAATGTAGAGCTGTAACACTGCCAGCCTCTCTCGGTTGGTGTGTCATTTCTATTTTCTTGTTCAGCTTTCTACTCTTCTGTTTAAATCATCCCTGCATGACACATAAAAACTCCCTGGTTTATTTTCCTTCACTCTTTGTGCAGTCCATTCTTGGAGGGGAAGGCAAGACAAGAATCTGATTAGAGAACTAACTGTCTGAGTGGGGCCGTGAGGGAGTAGGGGCATGTTCTGAGGGGGTGACTTGTTCTGAGAAGGTGGGGCTGTGTTCTAAGGGGGCGGGTTGCTGTAGGGATGTGTTCTGAGGTGGAGAGTGCCATCTTTTCCCCCAGTAGAGAAATACAGGGTCAAGATGCTGCTATGGCCATGTAGGGAAAAGTCTGAGCAGATGGAGGCTGTCCTGGAAGACATACTTTTTTTTTTTCCACATAAATTTATTTTTATTTTTTTAACAAATCTAGACCAGTGTGTCCCCCCCCATTCACCCACCCCACCAGAGCTCATGCATTAAGAGGACACACTTTTAACTCACCTTTATTCAGAGTGATGCTTCCTAAGGCTGATCCAACATGTTCCCAGAGACTATGATGGTGATTTTTCAAAGTGAGTTGTAATTCCTGAAGTGAGTTGTTGGAAATAGTGAGGTGTTTGGAGCCCATATTTGAGTCATCTTAATCTGAATGCATCAAGGGGAGAATGGTAGGTTTTACACACCTCAGCCTAGATGAGGACAGATTTTTGCTACTAGGACACTATGTGCCACTATCCCATGTGGGGTCTGGGCCCTGATCTCCTTTCCCTTTGTCTCCCGGGACTTTTACCTAACTTAACCCAAATTCCATAAATTTTACACATACCTGTTTAAAAAACCTTAAGTTCTGTATGTTGTTGTTTTCACAGATTATTGGTTGCCAAGTGAGGAGAGACCCCCCAGACTCCACAGAGCGATACACACGTTGGATCAACCAATTGGCATCTGATCAGCTGCTGACACAGGTGATAGTCATTGGTTGTTTGTCTCAGCTGTTTCAGGCTAAAGCGGCCAGTTAGAGTCCTCTGGGGTTTGTCCAGCTTCATGCCTGTGACATTCTGTCAGGGTGTGGTTTGTGTCTTCACTCATCCACGTGCTATATTGATGGGACAGTGTACAGTTGGGCCACTCCCCTATTGTACTGAGATCTATGGTTCAGGCCAAGGCAAGCTCCTACACAGGATAGTAACTTGGTGCTGTTGCTCAGAATCTCAATAAGACATTTCAGTCTCTATGTTCTTGTGCAGTGTGTCCTTTACATTTCCATGTGTAATGCCACAGTGGCCCCAGAACAAGCTTTAGCAATGGACAGGCAGAGTAGTTGTGCAGAGTGGAAATAGGAGTGGATGGAAGGTGGCTGTAATGCTGGACACGCTGCTGTGGGACCAGACACAGGGACACTTAGTAGCCACAGTCTAGGATCTTATTAGCTCTGTTGATTGAGGACTTTGAGCATCATTGGGTCAGTGATTGTTTGAAAGATAAGAAGTGAATCCCAAACCCAAAGACAAGAAAAAAAAAATCACAAAAATCAGATCAGAGATTAATGAAATAGAAACAAAGAAAACAATACAAATACAAAGAATCAATGAGTCTAAGAGCTGGTTCTTTGAAAGGATGAACAAGATAGACCTTTAGCCCAGTTAACCAAAAGGAAGAAAGAGCAACTCCAGATCAACAAAACTAGAGATGAAAGAGGAAACATTACAACAGATAACAAAAAGATCCAGAACATTATACGGGAATACTTTAAAAACTTATACTCTACTAAATTTGAAAATCTAAGAGAAATGGATGAATATCTGAAATTGTGGGACTCACCAAAGCTTAACTAAGAAGTGATCAACAGTTTAAACAGATCCATAACATATGAGGAAGTTGAAACAGTAATACAAAACCTCCCAACTAAAAAAAGCCCAGGCCCAGATGGATTTATAGCAGAATTATATAAGACATTTAAAGAAGACCTACATTCAATATTACTTGTTATTTCAAAGGATAGAAGCAGAGGGAAATCTCCCAAATTCCTTCTATGAAGCCAGCATCACTTCAATACCAAAATCAGGCAAAGGTACAACCAAAAAAGAAAACTATAGACCCATATCCTTAATGAATGTAGATGCAAAAATTCTCAACAAAATACTTGCAAACCGCATACAAGCACACATCAAAAAGGTTATCCACCATGATCAAGTTGGTTTTATTCCACAGCTTCAGGGATAGTGCAACATAGGTAAATCCATAAATGTTATAAATCATATAAATGGACTCAAAGACAAAAACACATGGTTATCTCAATCAATGCAGAAAAGGCCTTTGATAAAATACAACATGCCTTTATGTTTAAAGTGCTAGAGGGAATTGGACTGGAGGGAAAATACCTCAATATAATTAAAGCTAAATATAACATGGGGGCTGGAGAGATGGCCTAGCGGTTAAGAGCGCCAACTGCTCTTGCAGAGGACTCCCAGGTTTGATCCCCAGCACCCACATGGTGGCTGAGAACCATCTTTAACTCCAGTTCCAGGGGAATCTGACACCCTCTTCTTACCTCCGTGGCATTGCACGATACAGGTGCACAGACCTGCATGCAGACAGTACATTCATACACATAAAAAAAAATAAGTATGTAAGGAGTGGAGATAGTGGGCAGCCTTGCCAGGTTCTTGACTTTAGGAGGAAAGCTTCTAGTTTTTCTCCATTTAGGATAATGTTGGCTGTGGGTTTGAAAGAGAGGATGGACAGGCTTTAAGGGTCTGACGGCAGTAAGGGAGATCCCAGTACCAAGGATTTTTTTTTTTTTAATTTTATTTATATTGTATGTGTATGAATGTACTGTCTGCATGTAGGTCTGTGCACCCGTGTCATGCAATGCTGCGGAGGTCAGAAGAGGGTGTCAGATTCCCCTGGAACTGGAGTTAAAGACAGTTCTCACCTGCCATGTGGGTGCTGGGGATCAAACTCAGGTCCTCTGCAAGAGCAGTCGGCGCTCTTAACTGCTAGGCCCCGTCCAAGGAATTTAACAGGTGGGATGAGTTGTATTTTGTTGGGGTGATCCTAAAGCCAAGGGCCATGAGAGAAGGGATGAGCCAACCCCAAAGTGCTGCTGGATCTGGCTGGGACTCGTCCCATGCCAGAATGTCATCCATGTAATTATGATAGACATGGAAGCCTCTCTGGAGATGTGGCTAGATCGCGGAGGCCTCTGGCAGGTTGTTGGGTTATTGGCCATTCCCTGTGGTAGGATTGTCCACTCGTATCTAGTGGCTGGGCTGGAGTTATTTACAGACAGCACCAAAAATGCAAAGCGTTTGCAATCATTAGGGTGTAGAGGAATAGAGAAGAAGCAGTCTTTAATATCAATGGCCAGGAGGGAGATACCAGCAGGGATAGCTGACACAAGAGGGAGGCCCCGTTGAGGGCATCCCCAGATGTGCATGGTCTTATTAGTGGCTCTAAGGTCTTGGAATAAGTGCCAGCCCCTAGACCCTTTCCTTATTGTAAAGACGGGGGTGTTCCAAGGGCTGCAGGAAGGGTGGATATGTTTCAGTTTTAGTTGCTCAGCAACCAGTTGTTTTAGAAATTGTAATTTCTCCCTCCACTGCTCAACCCAGACTGGATTGTTAGAGACCCAGTCAAGGCAGGGAGTTTGATATACAGCAGCAACTGTTAGAATTGGGGGTGATCGGTAATAGGGCAGAAGGAGCAAGGGGCATTGCCTAAGTCCTCATCTACCAAGTGTTTTCCCTCTGTGGACAGGGTTACATCAAGGAGTTCCAGGAGATCTCACCCACGCAGGTTGGTGGCAATGTTGGCCACTAGTGGAAGGATACATCCTGTGGTCCCATCTGGGTGTTCCCATGTGTATGTATCTTTGGTAATTAATGCTTGGGAGGCTCCCCAAGCCCCCCACCATTTGGGGCCCAGGGAGAAATACCCAGTTGGGAGGAACTTTTGCTGCCTAAGAATAGTTCTGTCAGCTCCAGTATCAATGAGGCATTTAAGAGGCTTTCCACCTATTTTGAGTGTGATTTTAGGATGCATTCCTTCCAAAATACTAGTGGCCGAGAGAGTCTTTTTTTTTTTTAAGATTTTTAAATTTTATTTATTCTTTATGTGTATGAATGTACTGTCTGCATGCAGGTCTGTGCACCCGTGTTGTGCAGTGCCATGGAGGTCAGAAGAGGGAGTCGGATTCCCCTGGAACTGGAGTTAAAGATGGTTCTCAGCCACCATGTGGGTGCTAGGGATCGAACCCGGGTCCTCTGCAAGAGCAGTCAGTGCTCTTAACTGCTAGGCCATCTCTCCAGCCCCAAGAGAGAGAAAGAGTCTTAACAGTGGCCTTGTTCCCTCTTATTGATGGGGCCAAGGGTTGGTGCCTTCCCCCCCCCCCCCGCCCCCACCCCGAGTTTAAAGGCTCCAAATGTTAGCCTCCTTATCATAGCGGGATTGACAGTCCCGCTTCCAGTAGAAACTAAATGCACTGGGGGCATTTAGTTTTGGGAGGGTCAGATGTCTTGGGTGACAGGGCCTCCTTAGGGCACTTATTTTTCCAATGTCCCTTTTCACCACATTTGAAACGTTTTCATCCTGGGCTCACTGCTACTGCAAAGGCTTGTGCCAGCAAGGCAGCTTTGTGGGCAGCCGTTCCTGTGTCCTGTGTGGCCACCATCCATGTATTCTAATGCTCCTCCTTCAGCCCCTGACAGGTGTGACGGCACTCAGAGGTCATGCTGTCCCAGACTATATTCCAAAGGAGGATATCCCTGGCCCCTGGGTCCGAGATCTTTCTCTCTAGGCTTCCTTTTTCCTCTTAGTATAAAGTCAGAAAGGGGCTCCGCAGGCCTCTGTTGGAGGAACATGAGGGATGAATCTGAGGGAGGTCCTGAGGGAGGTGCCATCTGGTCCCAGGCTTGGAGGGCACAAAGGCACACCTGATCATAGTAACCAGGGGAAGGCCAGCCTGTTGTATGCCTGTGGACCAGTTGCCCTGTCCAAACAGTGTGTCATAGTCCCAAGTTATGTTGCCCTGATTTGCATTCTTTCTAGCCTGTTGTATGCATTCAACCCAGGATAGGGCTCCCATTGCAAGAAAAGTGGGCCTGGTAGAGAGAAACAGCTAATGTCTTGCCAGTCTTGTGGCAGGGGGAGGAGGGGGTTGAGGGTGGCATGGAAACCAGACAAGATGGACTTTGTCCATGGAGTGTGTACCCTATCTTCCTGGACTGTATGCCTTAACTCCTTGAGGTCTCCTGCCTGATAGATATCAGTTTACGGTCCTGTTTCTTGTAGGGGCCGCATTAACAGGCAGGGCCAGGCAACTGGCCTCAGTATTCTTATTTCTTGTCCTACAGAGTTGTTGAGATATGGTGAGGTCCGAAGCACTTGGGGTGATGGTGGGCTTATCAGATATGCCAGGAGGGTCATAGGGAGGTGGGGAGGTACAAAGAAGTAAGCAGGGGGCAGAGGTCTTCCATCTTAAAACTGGACAGGTCCCTCTAGATGTTTTCTATGACTTGCTCAAGGGAGGCCTGGTCTGACACTGGGAAGTCCTCAGGGATGTCCTCGTTGGAGTCTCAGAAGAGACCTCCACAGGAGCTTTAGGGTTGTCCTCTCTTTGCTCCCCTGGGGATTTAATAGGGCCCACACATTGTCGATTGGCAGCAATGATTAGCAAAAAATGGAGGGGTAGGGGAATCCCCTGTTGGATTTCCCTACGTCAGAAAAGATAGGCTGCTCAGGTCCAGGTCTCAGCGTCATATGGGTCCCCAGAAGCTATCCATGGGGCTATGTAACCTCGTCCCAGAATGAGGAGGCCTCCCTTTAAGACAATTTGACCCCTCTATTCAATAATGTCCTAAGCCCGCAGATCTGGGGGTCTCTCATGTGCAGGAGGTTTCCCATTGCTAGAAAAAGAAATGCCTGTGTCCTAGGAGAATGTTCCCAGTGGCAAAGCCTGCTGGGGGATCCTGCCTAGTCCACAGTGAAAGCCTGACCTCAAATTTCAATCAGCAAATGCCCTAACGGCTCTTAAATGGTTGTTGAGTGATGGGGTTTAACATGAAAGAAGAGGTGTTCAAGACAGGAGGTTATTGCCAACACCTGGTCCTGCGGTCAGGGTCCAGTCAGAGGACACAGGACCTTCTGCTCACACCAAAGAGTGGCTTTGATCAAAGAGTGTCAGTTGCCCTAGACCTTAACAGTCACTCCCAATGGCACCAACTGAAAGTAAAAGACAAGGAAGAACCTCGGATCCTCAGAGCAGGACAACAAAGGCTTACCAACCAGTGTCCCTCAAAGGGGAGCACTCACACCCTCCTGCACGTCTCCAGAGTGCCCCATATTGGGTGCCAGCTGCAGGGGTGGAGGGGGCTTCCCTTCTCTCCTCCCCCATCTCTCCATGACTGTATTCAGACCATTGGGCATGGGCCTCAGCCGTGTTGGACAAAAGGGGAAGCAAACATGGGTCTTCTGAGAGGCGGCGAGTACAACAGGAAAAGACACCCAGGAGACTGTGGCATAGGGAAAAGACACCCGGGAGACTGTGCCGTAGAACAGATTGGTTAATAAGGAAGGGGAAGCATTTTTTTAACCAGTTAGGGGAGGGAAGGGCTGGGGCTAGTTCACAGGCTGTAGGGTCATGTGATTTCGGGAAAGCACAGCAGGGAATGAGGAAACAGAAGCTTATTACTACTTGCAGGAACCTAATGTGTAAGGCCATGAGTGAAAGGCCATGGAGGACAGAGGTCTCCTCCTGGGTCAAAATGGTTGAACTCCTGCCAACCTCATGAGGCTTCTGGGGTCTCAGGCCATGCTCACTGTCCCAGGCGGGCACCAAGCCCCACATAAGTCCCGCAATTGGTGAAGGTGCAACCTCAGTTTCAGTGAAGACCCCAGCTTTTTGGAGATGCCAGGACCATGGGACGACCACCAAGAGCAGCAGCAGTTGTGGAATGGAGTCAGCCTGGGCCTGCGAGATGAGCTGTGTGTGCTGTGGACGGCAGAGTTGGAGAAGTGGAGCCGCTGAAACCCCTCGGTGCCCAGAAGATCGTGAGTGAATCCCAGATGTCCAGCCTCGAGCTACTTTGCTAGACTTAGGTTTTGCTTAGGTGTGCCCAATTCTTCCCTTTGAAATAAGACAGTACATGTTTTGGATTTTGCAGGAGCCCACAGTTAAAAGACTTTTAACAGACTGTGAATTTTTTTTAATTTTTTTATGTATATGAGTGTATTGTCTGCATGTAAGTTGGTGCACCCATGTTGTTCAGTGTTGCAGAGGTCAGAAGAGGGTATCGGATTCCCCTGGAACTGGAGTTACAGACGGTTCTTAGCTGCCATGTGGGTGCTGGGAATCAAACCTGGGTCCTCTGCAAGAGCAGTCAGTGCTCTTAACTGCTGAGCCTTAAGTGTTTGGATTTTTTTTTTCAGGACTGTGGGGCTCTTAAGTTTGTACTGTCTAAGCAGAGGCAGGCGGATCTCTGTGAATTCAAGGCCAGCGTGGTCTAAGAGTGAGTTCCAGGACAGCTGGGGCTACAGGGAGACCCTGTCTCAAAAAAAGACTAAAAAAAAAAAAGTTGTACTGTCTTCTGTTGTGATACTTTACTGTTGTGATATGTTAACATCATATCTTGGGGACAAGAAATGGAAAGGTTGTGGTTTAATAGTGATGATGTTTTTGTGACAAGTTTGCAAGGGATCAATTGTGCTGGATAGCTTTCTGGGTTGAGGGAGCCTCAACTGGGGAATTTCTTCCATTGGACTGGCCTATGGCCATGTCTGTGGAGTATTGTCTTGATTGTTGAGCAGTGTGGGAGGGCCCAGCCCATTGTGGCTGGCACCACCCCCTAGGCAGGTTGTTTTATATTGTATAAGAAAGCAGGCTGAGCATGGGGCAGGGGAGCAAGCCAGTAAGCAGTGTTCCTCCATGGCCTGTGATTCATCTCCTGCCTACAGGTTCCTGTTCTGAGTTCCTATGTTGGGCTCCCTCAGTGAAGAACTTTGAGCTAAATAAACCCTTTCCTGCCCAAGTTGGTATTGGTCAGACTGTTTTGTCACAGCAATTAAAAGCAAACTAGAACACTGTCCCATTCACAATAGCCTCAAAAAAATAAAGTATCTTGGAATAAACCTGACCAAAGACATTAAAGATCACTACAGTGAAAATTTTAAATCTTTGAAGAAGGAGGTTGAGGAAGACACTAGAAGATGGAAAGACCTCCCATACTCATGGATTGGAAGAATTAACATAGTGAAAGTCACCATTCTACCTAAAGTAGTATATAGATTCAATGCAATCCCAATCAAAATCTCCATGACTTTCTTCACAGAATTGGGGGGAAAAATCCTAAAATTCATTTGGAATAACAAAAGACTCTGGATAGCCAAAGCAACCCTGAGCAAAAAGAGTAATGCGGGGGGCATTACTATACCAGATTTCAAACTATATTACAGAGCTATAGTCATAAAAACAGCATGGTACTGGCACAAAAATAGACCCGTAGATCTATGGAACAAAATTGAGTATACACCCAAACTTGAGTATACACAATTTCAGCCACCTGATATTTGACAAAAGGTGCCAATAACACTCAACGGAGGACAGGCAGTATCTTCAGCAAATAGTCCTGGCAAAATTGAATCACCACTTGTAAAAGAATGAAACTAAACCCCTACCTTTCACCTTGTACAAAATTCAAGTCTAAATGGATCAAAGACCTCAATGTGAAAGCTGAAACTGGAAATGTTAGAAGAAAACATTGGGAGTAACCTACAAGATACAGGTGTAGGAACAACTTTCTAAATCAGACAGTAGTTGCATAGGAAATAAGGTCAACAATCAACAAATGGGACCTCATTAAACTAAAAAGCTTCTGTATAGCAAAAGAAATAATCAAAGAAATGAAGAAAAACCCCACAGAGTGGGGGGAACTCTTCATCGGTGACACATCTGATAAAGGTTTTAACATCCAGAGTATATAAACTACTCAAAAAACAGAGGACCAAGAAAACAAATGACCCAATTAAAAGATGGGATAAAGATCTGAACAGAGACTTCTCAAGAGAAGAATTAAAGATGGCTAAGAAACACCTTAAAAAGTGTTTAACGTCGCCGGGCGTGGTGGCGCACGCCTTTAATCCTAGCACTTGGGAGGCAGAGGCAGGCAGATCTTTGTGAGTTCAAGGCCAGCCTGGTCTACAGAGTGAGTTCCAGGACAGCTGGGACTACAGGGAGACCCTGTCTCGAAAAGACCAAAAAAAAAAAAAAAAAAAAGTGTTTAACGTCATTAGGAATTAAGGAAATGCAACTTAAAACCACTTTAAGATTTCATCTTACACCAATAAGGCATGATCAAGGCTATGATCAAGAAAACAAAGGCTATCAAATGCTGGAGAGGGTATGGAAAAAGGGGCACACTCCACTGCTGGTGGGAATGCAAACTCATGCAGCCCCTATGGAAAGCAGTGTGGAGAACTCTTAAAAGACTAATAATGAACCTACCATTTGACCCAGTCATACCACTCCTGGATGTGTACCCAAAGGATCCATCCTATAGCAGAGATTCATGTTTATTGCAGGTCTTTTCACAATAGCAAAGACCTGGAAAGAACCCAAGTGTCTCTCAACTGATGTGTGGATAATGAAAATGTGGTACATCAATGGAGTTCTATGCAGCAGTAAAAACAACATCATGAATTTCACAGGTAAATGGATGGAGCTAGAAGCTGTTTGCTATGTGAAATAACACAGTCTCAGAAAAAGAAATGACCTATGGTGTCCCTTATTTGTAGGTCCTAGCACCAAATCCTTATATGTAAGTCAAAGTGGTTAATTTATTAGTAAAAACAATACCAAACTGACTGATATTACTATAGATACAGGTGGACATTTATAAAAACAATACCACACTGAGTGATATTACTATAGATATAGCTGGACATTTATAAAAACAATAACACACTGACTGATATCACTATAGGTACAGCTGGACATTTGCATCTCTGTTTTCCTCAGTTCTAAGATTTATGAGAAAGAATAACTCTTTTTTTAAAAAGTACATTAAGCCGGGCATGGTGGCGCATGCCTTTAATCGTAGCACTTGGGAGGCAGAGGCAGGCGGATCTTTGTGAGTTCAAGGCCAGCCTGGTCTACAGAGTGAGTTCCAGGACAGCTGGGGCTACAGGGAGACGCTCTCTTGAAAAGACCAAAAGAAAAGAAAAAGTACATTAAAATATACATCAACCTGCTATATAGTTTAGGAATATTGTTATATTTCTTCTTACCTTCATGCAACTTTACTTCTAAAATACAAACCTGTTTTGGAATTAACCTATGGTTTATTTTCAGACTTTGTAATTTTGGTATATGAGTGGAGCATGTATACAGATATTTTGGACTCATAAAATTAAAGGGAACAATAACAAAAAACAACAACAAAAACAAAACAAAACAAAAACACTTGTTCAAAGAACTGACCAAAACAATAAACTTCTGCACTGAAAAAGTTTTAAAAGACTGGGAAATGATGCTAGATGGGACTTAACATGTATGGCACAATGCATGAGTTTGGGACGGGGGAGGGGAGACAACATTAAGAAATGTATGAAGGAGATCTCCTCAGACTAGCTCAGGCAAGCGCAGGTAGGTGGACAGCAGCTGAGTGCTTCAGCAAGGCTGATTGTTGATTGATTTCATCTAGTTAATCCATTAATCCAGTTGTCTTTGGCTTGGTTGGCTTTTGTGGCTGTGGGGGCGGAGTTATCCTCCCAGCAGGTATTAAAGGTGGGGTTGTGTGAGTCTTGATCTGAGATCTCCCGAGACCAGCTCAGGCAAGCGCTGGTGCAGGGCTAAAGAGCCCGCCCGCCCACAGTTGGAGTGCCCCCCCCCCCAACTGATATTAGGAAGGCATCTGAAGGAGGCAAGCAAAGCAAGCCTTCAACACAGTGAAGAGGCATTTAGGACCTACATTGGAATACAGGCAAGGAGAAGTTCATATGCCAGGAACACGAAAAAGAGACAGCACAGGAAAGAGGCAGGATAATCCCGCATCAAGCTCTCCCAACCCTATGGAAGATTCCTACAGTGGGATCCCCGTGGAGATGGCCCAGGACACAGATATCAGAAACACAATTGGGAACATATTTAAAGAACTGCAAGATTATAAAGAGCAAATCAAAGAACTGAGAAAAGAGAATGAAGAACTCAAGAAGGACCTACAGAGAGAGAATGACAAACTCCGGAAGGAAGTAGAAACACTGAAAAGATCCCATGCTGAAAAAGACAAGGAAACCAACCAGTGAGGCAAAGAGCTACAGGAAGAGATTGAGAAGCTCTAAAAAGAAGTAGAAATACTAAAGAAATCAGAAGAGGAAATGAAAAAAGGAAATCAAACACTCATCCAATCAAGAGGAAAGGAGTGGAAAAAGCCTCAGAAGCAGAATGGAGGAAGCAGAACAAAGAATATCAGACCTGGAAGATAACACAGAACAACTAAAAACCTCAAGGAAAGATTATGAAAAATTTAAAAATACACAAAAGTGGAACAACCAGGAACTGTGGGACACTATGAAAAGATCGAACCTCCACATCATAGGAATAGAGGAAGGAGAAGAATCCCAAGAGAATGGTATTGATCAGATCTTCAACAGAATAATAGATGAAAACTTCCCCAAACTAAAAAAGGACAAACCAATACCAATACAAGAAGCACATAGAACTCCAAACAGACAAGATCAGAAAAGAAATTCTCCACGCCACATCATAGTTAAAATGCTAGACACCCAAAACAAAGACAAAATCCTTAAAGCCACAAGAGAAAAACAACAAGTGACCTATAAGGGGAAACCTATCAGAATTACAACTGACTTCTCAATGCAAACTATGAAAGCAAGAAGAACCTGGAGCAAAGCATTCCCAGTGTTAAAGGACAATAGATGCCAACCCAGGTTACTATACCCAGCAAAAATGTCAATTATAGTTGAAGGAGAGAGAAAAACCTTCCATGACATAAACAAGTTGAAAGAATACATGTCCGGAAAACCAACCCTTCAGAGAATACTTGAAGCAATTCAAAGAACAGAAGAAAGGAGCAACCAACCCCAGGCACCTAGAAGGAGAAATCAATAAAAGCATAACTGCAGAAGTAGAAACCTAAATCAAAACCGCAGATGGATAATAAGGCAAAAGGAAGCAACACAAACCTATCAGTCATAACCTTAAATATTAATGGACTAAATTCCCCAATCAAAAGACATAGACTGGGAGACTGGATTAGGAAACAGAATCCATCGATATGCTGTCTACAAGAAACACATCTTACCTTCAAGGACAGGCACCACCTTAAAGTGAAGGGATGGAAAAAAATATTCCAAGCAAATGGTACCAAAAAGAAAGCAGGTGTTGCTATTTTAATATCGGATAAAATAGACTTCAAAGTAAAAGAAATCAGAAGAGACAAAGAAGGCCATTACATTTTCATCAAAGGAACAATCCACCAAGAAGATTTCACAATTATGAATATATATGCCCCAAATTCTGGTGCACCAAACTTTATAAAGACAATTCTCCAGGACCACAAGTCACAGACTAACCCCAGCACACTCATAGTGGGAGATTTCAATACCCCACTGAGTCCTTTGGATAGGTCAACAGGACAAAAAATAAACAGAGAGACATCTGAACTGAACGATATGATACACCAAATGGACCTCATAGACCTCTACCGAACATTCCATCCTAATACCAGAGAATACACTTTCTACTCAGCACCCCACGGAACATTCTCCAAAATCGACCACATCCTGGGACACAGAAGAAACCTCTACAAATACAAAAAGATTGAAATAATTTCATGCATCCTGTCAGACCACAGTGCAATGAAGCTCAACATCAACACCAGGACAAGCCCTCCTGCCTACAAGAACACATGGAGACTAAACAACACACTCTTGAATAATGAATGGGTCAAGGAAGAGATAAAGAAAGAAATAAAAACATTCCTGGAACTGAATGACAATGACAATACAACACAACAAAACTTATGGGATACCTTAAAAGCAGTCCTAAGAGGGAAATTTATAGCCCTGGGTGCCTACATTAGAAAAACAGAAAGAGCACAAGTGAATGATCTAACACTACAGCTAAAAGCACTTGAGAGGCAACAACAGATGAACCCTAAACGCAACAGACAGGAAGAAATAACAAAAATCAGAGCAGAAATCAATGAAATAGAAACAAAGAAAACAATACAAAAAATCAATGAAGCCAAAAGTTGGTTCTTTGAAAGAATAAACAAGATAGACAGACCTCTAGCCCAGTTAACAAAAAGAAAGAAGGAACAACTCCAAATCAATACAATCTGTGATGAAAAGGGAAATATCACAACGGACAAGGAAAAGATCAAGAAAATTATATGGGAATATTACAAGAACCTATATTCTACCAAGTTTGAAAATCTAGAAGAAATGGATGAATATCTGAAATCTTGGGAATCACCAAAGCTTGGCCAAGAGGAGACCAGCAGCTTAAACAGACCCATAACATATGAAGAAATAGAGGATGTAGTAAGAAGCCTCCCAACTAAAAAAAGCCCAGGCCCAGACGGTTTCACAGCAGAATTCTATAAAACATTTCAAAAAGACCTACAACCATTATTTCTGAAACTGTTTAGAAGTATACAATCAGAGGGAACTCTCCCAAATTCCTTCTATGAAGCCAACATCACTCTATTACCAAAACCAGGCAAAGATACAACTAAAAAGGAGAATTATAGACCCATCTCCCTCATGAACACAGATGCCAAAATTCTAAACAGAATACTGGCAAATCGCATACAGACCCACATCAAGAAGATCATCCATCATGACCAAGTTGGATTCATACCAGAGATGCAGGGATGGTTCAACATACGAAAATCAATAAACATCATCAAACACATAAACGGAATCAAAGACAAAAACCACACCATCATCTCAATTGATGCTGAAAAAGCCTTTGACAAAATCCAGCATCCCTTCATGCTTAAAGTCCTAGAAGGAATTGGATTGGAGGGATCATTCCTCAATGTAATCAAAGCCATATACAGGAAACCCACAGCCAATATCATCCTAAATGGGGAAATGACAGAAACATTCCCTTTAAAGGTAGGAACTCGGCAAGGCTGCCCCCTATCACCACTCCTCTTCAATATAGTGCTTGAAACACTTGCTAGAGCAATAAGGCAAGAAAAGGATATTAAAGGAGTACTAATTGGAAAAGAGGAAGTCAAACTATCCCTATTTGCTGATGATATGATTGTTTACTTAAGGGATGCAAAAAACTCCACCAGAAAACTCCTAGAAACGATTAACAGCTTCAGCAAAGTGGCAGGATACAAAATTAACCTTAGAAAATCAATGGCCTTTCTTTACACCAAGAACAAGCAACTGGAGAAAGAATTCAAAGAGACCTTCCCACTCACAATAGCCTCAAAAACAATAAGATACCTAGGAACAAACCTAACCAAAGACACCAAAGACCTCTACAACAAAAATTTTAAACCCTTAAAGAAAGAAATTGAAGAAGACCTCAGAAGATGGAAAAACCTCCCATGCTCATGGATTGGGAAAATTAACATTGTAAAAATGTCCATTTTACCAAAACTCTTGTATAGATTTAATGCAATCCCAATCAAAATCCCCAAGAGTTTCTTCACAGGCTTGGAAACAAAAGTTCTTAAATTCATTTGGAGAAACAAAAGACCCCGAATAGCCAAATCAATCCTGAGTGAAAAGAGCTACACAGGAGGGATCTCTATACCAGATTTTAAACTATACTACAGGGCTATAGTCATAAAAACAGCCTGGTACTGGCACAAAAACAGACCTGTTGACCAATGGAACAAAACCGAAGATCCAAATCTGAGCACATACAATTTCAGCCATCTCATATTTGACAAGGGGGCCAAGAAACCACAATGGAGAAAAGACAGCATCTTCAGCAAGTGGTGTTGGCAAAACTGGATCACCACTTGTAGAAGAATGAAATTAAACCCCTACCTCTCACCCTGTACAAAAGTCAACTCCAGATGGATTAAAGACCTCAACGTGAAACCCCAAACTCTGAAGGTGATAGAAGAAAAAGTTGGCAGCAGACTACAAGACATAGGCGTAGGAAAAGACTTCCTAAATCAGACAGCAGCTGCACAAGAATTAAGGTCGACAATTGACAAATGGGACCTCATCAAACTCAAAAGCTTCTGTACATCAAAAGAAACAATCAAGGAAGTGAAGAGAAATCCCACAGAGTGGGAGGAAACCTTCACTGCAGATACATCTGACAAAGCATTGATTTCCAGAATATATAAACTACTCAAAAAACAAAGAAAAAAGAAAACAAACGACCCGCTCAATAGATGGAGCAAAGAACTGAACAGAGACTTCACAAGCGAGGAATTAGAGATGTCTGAGAAACACCTCAAGAACTGCTCAACATCACTAATCATTAAGGAAATGCAAATCAAAACCACTTTAAGATATCATCTTACTCCAGTAAGACTGGCTAGGATCAAGAAAACAAATGATACCAAGTGCTGGAGAGGTTGTGGGGAAAGGGGAACACTCATCCACTGCTGGTGGGAATGTAAACTCGTACAGCCACTATGGAAAGCAGTGTGGAGAACCCTTGGAAGACTTGGAATGAACTTGCCACCCGACCCAGCCATACCACTCCTGGGCATGTACCCTCAAGACTTACGCCACCACAGAGATACATGCACGGCCATGTTTATTTCAGCTCTCTTCACAATAGCAAAGAGCTGGAACCAACCTAAATGCCCCTCAACTGACGAATGGATAGAGAAAATGTGGTACATCTACACAATGGAGTTCTATGCAGCAGTAAAGAAAGACGACATCACGAGCTTTGCAGGAAAATGGCTGGAGCTAGAGGACATCATGCTGAGTGAAGTAACACAGTCCCAGAAAAACAAACGACGAATGGTATCCCTCATCTGTGGATGCTAGTGCCAATTACCCAGTTGTAAGTATTTCTTGTGTAGGGCCCCCTGAGCTTCTGTACAAAGCAGTTGGACATAATGCATTTTGGAAACAACAACAACAACAGAAAATACTGCATCAAAGAACTGACTGAAACAGTGAACTTCTGCTCAAAACAGTCAACTTCCACATGGAGAATATTGAGAAAGACTGAGAAAGAGATTAAAAGCATGTTTGGCAGAATGCATGAGCTCTGTTGGGGTGGGAGAATGGGGGGGACTCGGGTCTAGATTTGTTAAAAAATAAAAATAAATTTATGAAAAGATCTGAAGAACTAAAAAAAAAAAAAAAGCAATGTATGAAATGCACAAAAGCTCAATAAAAAAATCAAGGGGAAAAAAAAAAGAAAAGACAAGCCCGGTCTTGCTTTTTGTAAATTAAGACTTTGTGATGAATATGGGACTGACCTGTCTGGGGAGGTCTGCATAGCAGTTGTTTCTTAAGGCCTCAGTGGCAAGGCTTCTAGAATGGGCTAATCATATGATGTTTAGTGCTAAGGAGGATTGGAAAAGGCTCCGGGCCTCTTCTCAGGAGCCTCAGCGGGCCACACTGTTTGTCTTAGTGCTGCCCAGGCCCAGCTATGGATCCATAGTTCCTTCTGGCTACTTCTGAGCAGTGAGAGGGTGGTGGGGCCACCAAGTTGCTCAGGTTGGGCCTCCCAGGTCTTCCCAGTGTGAGGCAGGCTGAGAGTAGGCCTTGGGGCTGGTTTGCAGTATTGTTTGGTGGTGCCTGGCTACCACACATGATCCCAGATGGTCAAAGCTTTGGGATGGCTTATGCTGCAAGAGCCTCCAGGGGTGGCAACAGCCTGGCTGGGCTCTGCCTCCTGGGTCACCCACAGCTCTCAAACTGGGCTCAGGGACTGCAGTAGTAAATGCTTCAGGCATCTGTGGGACGAATGGAGACTGCTGGAGCCTCTGCTCACCTGTTCCCACTGAGTGATCGTGCTGTGTTGGGAGATGCTGCATAGACAACTGGAGAGACCACTACAGCACCTCTTGTTCACCTCCCCTGCTTATTGATAGCATCTCTGAAATGTGTGGGGGCGTGGTGGCACATGTCTTTAATCCCAGCAGTCAGGAGACAGAGGCAGGTGGATCTCTGTGAGATAGGGCCAGCCTGGTCTACATAGTGAATGCCAGGCCAGCTAGGGCTACAGAAGAGACCCTGCTTCAGAAAAACAGACAGACAGAGGAACTAGAGAGGTGGCTCAGCAGTTAAGAATACTTGTTACTCTTCCAGAATATACAAGTTCAGTTCCCAGCACCCACATAGGTGCTCACAATTGTCCAACACTCCAGTTCCAGGGTATCTGATGCCCTCTCCTGGCTTCCAGTGGCATTGCAAACATGCAATAGACAGTCATGGGTGGGTGGCCCTGGCACTCTGTGCACTGTATGTCACTGAGGTATAGTGTCATGCCCAGACCTCATGGAGGGCAGACAAGGGTGTCAGATCCCCTGGAACTGGAGTTAGAGACAGTTGTTAGCTACCATGTGGGTGCTGGGGACCAAACTCCAATCTTCTGCAAGAGTAGCCAGTGCTGTTAACCGCTGAGCTGTCCCTACAACTCCTAAGATTTCCTTTCTGAGGGCTCTAGATATTCCAGTATGTTTAAAGTCACTGTGATTGTGCCACATGTTCCTCTGTCTGTATCAGGTTCCAGCTCCCCTCGTGTAAGCTCTGTCTTCTTTGCTGGCAAATCTGAAGTCTTCAGTTCTGGTAGAAAGTGTATTGCTGAATGCTCAGGTGGCTCCACTTTCATTGAATCAATGTCGACACTGCTTGCTGTTAGTTTTCCCCTGTGTAGTCTCCTCTGTTCCAGTAGCCCTTCTGGAACATTGGCACTCTTAGTCAGCAGCTTCCCGCCTCCTGCTTCTAGACCTGCCACTGTGGCCCAGGCCCAACACTGCTTCATTCCTGGCCTTTCCTAGTTCCTGGCCCTGGGCCTTGTCCTGGCCCCGTTCCCCTTCCATATCCTGCATCTGCTTCCATTGAACACCATGGGGACACCTGCCTGGACATCCCTTTTATTGTTGCTTTGAGCTAAAGTAGTACCCCAGATGCAGTTCAAATCTAAAAGGAAACATGGCAATATTCTGGGGGATAGCATCCAAACAGAGTCCTAGACACAGGCAGTGGACCTGCTTGAGGAGTTGCCTCCACATACCTCAGCCTTGTGAAGCCAGAGGATAAGGACATCCCTATTGTGAGGTTGGGGTCAGAGACATCCCTGCTGAGGTCAAGGATATGCTGTGGTGCTTTCTAGGGGCCAGCTTTGTAAATTTGAAGGTCTCACCATTAGGCTTAGATCTTTTCACACTGTAATTCATTCATTTGAAGATTGTGCTGGATAGCTTCAGTGTCAACTTGACTCACCTGGGTTGAGGGAGCCTCGACTGGGGAATTGGATCCATTGGACTGGCCTGTGACCACATCTGTGGAATATTGTCTTGATTGTCAAGCAGTGTGGGAGGGTCCAGCCCACAATGAGCGGTGCCACCCTGGGCAGGTTGTTGTGTACCATATAAGAAGGCAGGCTGGGCATGAGCCAGGGGAGCAAGCCAGTAAGCAGCATTCCTCCGTGGCCTGTGCCTCAGCTCCTGCCTCTAGGTTCCTGTCCTGAGTTCCTACCTTGGGCTCCCTGAGTGATGAACTGTGACCCAGGAGATGTGAGCTGAATAAACCCTTTCCTCCCCAAGTTGGTGTGAGTCAGAGTGTTTTGTCACAGCAATTGAAGAGAAACTAGAATAGAAATTGGTACCAGAGAGTGGGGTATTGCTGTAATAGACCTGACCTTGGTGTTTTGGGGAAGGATTGTGGAGGCGTTTGGAACTTTGGGCTGGGAAGATCATGGAATGCCTAAAGATTGTTGCTGTGGAGCTTGGAGCAGTTTTGCTGAAGGAGTTGTAGACGATGGAGGCCTGGCTTGTGAAGTTTCTAGTTTCAAAGGGAAGCAGAGATCATCAGGACTGTTTAATCTGTGGGTTCTGGTCAGCTGGGGCTGAAGAATCAGCTGTAAGTAACAAGAGACCAGAACCTGAAGTGAAATCTTTGTTGTACTTGGAAAATTGTTCTGGTTCAGCTGGGGCTGAAATCAGCTGTAAGTAACAAGAGACCGCACACTGTGGTGAAATCTTCTGGGAAGAACACTTGATGTTGTTGATGAAGAAAAATTTCTTCAGGGTCAGGCATCACAGAAGCTATGTATCCAGAAGGGGCCCGAGCCTCATGTCAAGCCAGGAAGCAGGACTTGGTAAAGTAAGAGTCTCCTATATGTTCGGTGTTGAAAGCATGAAGGGGTCACGAGAGCAGCTGAGCCTGGATATGAGAAGCCAGGAAAGCCAATGGTCAGAGGGGGCCTTGGTTGCAGTGAAGACCCCAGGATTCCAGGGTCAGGAAGAGAAGTCTGAGTTTTCATCAGGAGAGGTCAGGAAGCAACCTCGTTTCAGTGGAGACTCCAGCTTTTGGAGATGCTGGGCAATGGACGACCACCAAGAGCAGCAGCAGGTGTGGAATGGAGTCGGCCTGGGCCTGTGAGATGAGCTGTGTGTGCAACAGACAGCCAGAATCAGAGAAGGGGAGCTGCCGAACCCTTTGAGCCCAGAAGATTTTGAGTGAGTCCCAGGTTTCCAGCCTTGAGAGCTACTTGCTAGACTAGGTTTTGTTTGAGTGTGCTGATTTTTCCTTTGAAATAAGACAGTACTTGTTTTGGATTTTACAGCAGCCCACAGTTAAGAGACTTTAATAGACTGAACTTTAAGTGTTTGGACATTTTAAGGACTGTGGGGCTTTTAAGTTGTACTGTCTTAGGATGTGTTAATGTTACATCATACTTTGGGGATAAGAACTGGAAAGGAGGTGGTTTAATAGTGGATGTGTTTTGTTGTGTCAAGTGACAAGGGGCCACTTGTGCTGGTAGCTTTAGTTGTCAACTTGACACACCTGGGTTGGGGAGCCAGCCTCGATTGGGGAATTGGTTCCATTGGGACTGGCCTTGGGCACATCTGTGGAGTATTTTGCTTGATGGTCAGCAGTGTGGGAGGGCCCAGCCCACTATAATGGTGTGCCACCCTGGGCAGGTTGTTGTGTACCATATAAGAAGGCCGGCTGGGCCTGAGCCAGGGGAGCAAGCAGTAACAGCATTCCTCCTCATGACCTGTGCCCAGCTCCGCCTCTAGTTCCTGTCCTGAGTTCCTACCTTGGGCTCCCTGAGTGATGAACTGTGACCCAGGAGATTGAGCTGAATAAAAAACCCTTTCCTCCCCAAGTGGTTGTGAGTCAGAGTGTTTTGTCACAGCAATTGAAGAGAAACTAGAATAAAGGTGTTTCAAAACAAAGGAGGGGCTGGAAGAGATGGCTAGCGGTTACGACACTGACCGCTTTGCAGAGGACCGGGTTCGATCCCCAGCACCCACATGCGGCCAAGAGACCTCTGAAAAACAGGAGAAACTCCAGTTCCAGGGGAGTCCGACGCCCTCTTCTGACCTCCGCGCATGCACGTCACGGGTGCACAGACTTGCAAGGCAACAATCATTCATACACTAGATGGAAATAAAAAATAATAGTAAATAAAAAAAATTTAAAAACTAAAAAAAAAAAAAAAACTAAAAGAACAAAACAGCTGATTTAGAAAGCAGTGTGTAAGTCCCATGGTATGGGCTTCTGGTGATCCAGTGACCCTGTGTCTACAGACATGAGAGGGCAGCAAGGCCTCCTGCCCACCTGCCCATGGCTGAGACCTTTGGCAACCTCATTTTTCATCCTAAGCTTCCTAATTCTGGTGAGACTGTCGGTACTGGCCTGCAACCTGTATATATTCCTACATAGCTCAGCATTTTCCACCCATTCTAATAAATCAGCATTCGTGAAGTTTTAAACCTTGCACATCTTGAAGTATGGGAGCACCTAAAGCATGTGAGGTACAGGCCTAAGCAAATCTCCCAGCAGGTTAGACAAGGCCGTTCACAGACTGCCTCTGCAGTGTGTGATGAGGAAGGAACACTTTTTTTTTTTTTTTTTTTTTGGTCTTTTCGAGACAAGGTCTCCCTGTAGCCCCAGCTGTCCTGGAACTCACACTGTAGACCAGGCTGGCCTTGAACTCACAAAGATCCGCCTGCCTCTGCCTCCCGAGTGCTAGGATTAAAGGCGTGTGCCACCATTCCTGGCTGGAACACTTTTTTAAATCTCTGCGTCTTACTAAATCTAGAAGCCATAAAATTTTAATTTCACATTAGAGTTTATTCTTATTGTTCCATGATTATTAAAATATTAGAATACTAGAAATTTCATTATCTCTCTGGAGATGGCCTTCCAGCAAGTTATAATTTATAAACAAGAAGAACCAACCACATTAATCTAGAAATGAGTTATATAAACTTTGTTCTTTTTCTCCAAGAAAAAAATCCATTCCAATCCTGCAAGATAACGGCTGAGGTCCATGAAGTTCATGAGGTGTTGTATTCTCTCTTTAACGCAAGAGCGTCTCTTTTTTCCCAGATATTTTATTTATTATTTTTATTTTATGTGTAAGAGTGTATTTCCTGCATGTATGAAGGTGTACCCATGTCATTCAGTGCCTGTGGAGGTCAGAAGAGGGCATTGGATCCCCTGGAACTGGAGTTACAGATAGTTGTTAGCCATCATGTAAGTTCCGGGATTCAAACCCAGATCCTCTGTAAGAGCAGCCAGTGCTCTTAACTGCTGAGCTGTCTCTCCAGTTCTAAGAGGCTCTCTTTCAAAAACAGTTCCTCAGGGGCATCACCCAGAAGGCACCGAAGGGGTCAGCTTCACCTCCCGGCCATGTGTCCTTTAACCTGCTGCTGGTTCTAGTGTCCACTGGCACACTGGGCTCAGAGCCTGTCCCTTCTTGCTGCAATTATGTGCCTGGCCTGCAGATGCAACCACCCCTTTCTGGAAGCCACACCCTGTCCAGGAGGGTTGCAGCTCATGCAGAGGGGTCTGCACCTGTATCCATCAGTCCCCCACCACTATGCCTGCCTTGTCCTGGCTTTCCATCCTCTCCCAGGGGACAGATAGCTGTTCTGTCACCACAGCTTCCAATTCAAGTCTATAGTCTCTCTTTTTTTTTTAAGTACTCACAGCATGTGAAAGCATTCCTTCCGACAGGGTGGCACCGACCTTCCTCCCATATTCCATGATATAACAGAACGGTAGACTTCACCCAGGACATTTGCAGCCTGTAGGCATTGATATTTGTCTCACTTAGTTTTGCATACACTCCAAGGTGCTTGAATAAATTCTTAAGCATGTATTAATTGCATAAAATGTTTGGCCAAGTATACTTACTGTTGGTAAGTGAACCCTGGACCAGGGCGGCGAGGGCTTGTCTGTGATAGCTTGGGGAGCTGGATTATTGGTTTCACATGGAGGGAGTAGAGCCTGGCATGAGGAAGTGATGAAGGCAGCAGGGAAGGGAAGTAGTGTGGCCATTAGTGCCACCAGGGTTCCACTCTCCATTCCCTGTGCTCCTCAGTCTCACCTGTGTGATGCCCCCTCCCTCCTTCCTGACCATTCCCCTCCTCCTGTGCCTTTTCCTTTTCCTTGTTTACCAGCGTGCTCTCACATGACCACCCCTCACACTACCTGTCTACAGCCCCTTCTACACATCCAGACCTCACTCCAGCTGGCTACAACCCCTTATTTCACTAACCCACACCCTTTTTTAACTCCCCATGTCCCTCTCACTTGTCCAGCCCTCCCCTCTTCCCTTCCACTCCCTTCCCTCTTATATGTGCACCCTCCCACCCCCCACACATCTATGTACGCCCTCCCCTTACCCCTCTGCCTTGCTCTTGCTTGTTCACTTCTCATGCTGACTCTACCCAGACAGCACAGTCTCTTGGGCTGGGCCACATGTGGGTCTGTGGTATCTCAGTTACCCTGGTGGGAGAACCTGCCTTGTGATGCTCTGCTGTTGTTGGACTCAGCTTCTTGAGTATCAGTCCCATGAGCATCCTCAGGACCACCACTACTGTAGTAGTCATTTTTCTGTTGCTGTGATAAAGCAGCATGACCAAGGAACTTATAAAAGGAAGAGTTTATTTGAGCTTACGATTGGCAGTTCCAGGGAATTAGAGTCCATTGTGGCGGGCGGCGTGGCGGCTGGATCTGGAGCAGCAGGCCGAGGGTCACATCTTGCAAAGAGCACAGGAAACAGAGAGAGACTGGAGACCACGAGGCTTGTTAAAACTCTCTAAGCCCTGCCCCCAGTGACACACTTCCTCCAGCACGGCCATACACCCCAAGACCTCCAAAAACAGCGCCACCAACTGGAGACAAACGTCTGAATACCTAAAGCCTATGGGGAACACACATTCAAACCACCACAACTACCTTCCCTCAGGTGAGCAGATTAGGTATGGGCCTAAAGCCTTTCAGGGCACCAGCATCAATTCTGAGACACTTCTCTGCTAGTGCACTGTGGGTTTCCCAAGGCCCCTATACTTGAGCTCTCTATGGATTGGGCCTAATACAGCTGGGTTGCATCCCCCATCTTCCTCACTTGCTCCCCAAGTTTTCCACAGGGAGCTGAGATTTGTTGTCTTTGGTCTTCACCCCCTGCATTTGCTCTTCCTGGAGGGAGTTCTGGGAGGCTTTGGGACGCTCGCTCTTCTTCTGTATTTTACATATTCTCCTCCTCCTCCTCCATGTAGATCAAATGAGGCAGAGGCAGGTGTATCTCTGTGTGGTCAGCCTGGTCTACATAGTAAGTTCCAGGCTAGCTGGGGCTACAGGGAGACCCTGTCTCAAAAAGACCAAACCAAAAAAAAAAAAAAAATCAGTTTACTATGCTTTCTGAGCATGCATTCAAGGTAAACAGACCACAGATTGGGAGGGCAGTTTCAGTGCACAGTGCGTCTCTTCTGTTTTCTCCCTTTTCCAGCATGAGCTGGTTTCCCTCAAGCAGTGGCTCTACTGAGGCTACCCTGCATTTTATAGCCCTGCAGTCCTCATTGCTTCCCGTTTGGTCATTTGGCCATTAAGTGCCCAGTAGGTTAATCTGTAACCCTGTATAAGTTGCTTCACGACAGGATATGGAATCATTTCCTAAGAAACCCTTTTCTATGGAGTTTTTTTTTTTTTTTTTGTATGTGTGTATTTTTGAGACAGGGTCTCCCTTTAATATCCTCTAACTCACTCTGTAGACCAGGCTGGCCTTGAAATCACAAAGATCCACCTGCCTCTGTCTCCTGAGTACTGGGATTAAAGGTGTGCGCCACCACACCCAGCGGAATTTTTTTTAATTTTATTTATTTTTTATATGTATGAATGTACTGTCTGCATATAGGTTTGTGCACCCATGTCATGCAGTGCTGCGGAGGTCAAAAGAGGGCGTCAGATTCCCCTGGAACTGGAGTTAAAGATGGTTCTCAGCTGCCATGTGGGTGCTGGGGATAGAACCCAGGTCCTCTGCAAGAGCAGTTGGCACTCTCAACCGCTAGGCCATCTCTCCAGCCCCCCTCAGCAGAATTTTAAACTGGCCTTATTTCACTAAATGTCATGTTCTTACTTTATCCATAGTGTAGGAAGTCCCAAGGCCTTAGAACTTTTTACTGCTATATAGCAGTCCATTGTGTCCCATCCCTACTTTGGTAGACACCAGGTCCTCTCTGCCCTTGGGGGACTGTGAATAACATGGCCTTGAATACTGGTGTGCACTGTTTGTGTCCCTGTGTCCAGTTCTTCTGTGTCTGCACACACGTGGAATTGCTGGTGCCATGGCAATTCCTAGTCTGTTTGAAGGATCCCCTTACTGCTTTCCACATGGGCTGACAAGTCTGTACTTCCACCAGCAGTGCAAATATTTTGTCTCATTCTGTCTTGTTCTTGGGTGTGTATGGAGGGTGTTGACAAGATGGACACAGACTGACACTGTTAAGGCATGACTAGGAAGAGGCAACCCTGAAGATCTGTCTGCTTTCCCCTGTGGTAATGTATTGTCTGAAGTGGTTCTCTGTGGCAAGGTGTTGAGGAACTCTATAGTCCTCTTTCCCACTGTCCTAGGGAATTTGCAGAGTGCGGATGCAGAGCCCCAAGCCCGTCGGGGATCTGTACATGTAGACAGAGGCCAGAGCTGTGCATTCTTGTGGCCTAAGACTACTGTTCCATAGAGAATGCCAGTGGCCACCCAGTGAGCTCATGGCCAGAAGCTGGTACCAGCCACTTACTAGGCAGGGAGCTAGTGAGGGTGGCTACCACATCCAGGCTTCATGTACTGGGGCCACCTAGCTGACCCCTATTACAAATTAATGAGCACTAAATTGTGCTCATTGAGTGAAGTGAATGATTACTCTGCAGCAGTTTTAGGAGGAGAATATGTAAAATACAGAAGAAGAGCAAGCAGTCCCAAAGCCTCCCAGAACTCCCTCCAGGAAGAGCAAATGCAGGGGGTGAAGACCAAAGACACCAAATCTCAGCTCCCTGTAGAAAACTTGGGGAGCAAGTGAAGAACATGGGGGATGCAACCCAGCTGTGTTAGGCCCAATCCATAGAGAGCTCAAGTATAGGGGCCTCGGGAAACCCACAGTGCACTAGCAGAGAAGTGTCTCAGAATTGATGCTGGTGCCCTGAAAGGCTTTAGGCCCATACCTAATCTGCTCACCCGAGGGAAGGTAGTGGTGGTCCTGAGGATGCTCATGGGACTGATACTCAAGAAGCTGAGTCCAACAACAGCAGAGCATCACAAGGCAGGTTCTCCCACCAGGGTAACTGAGATACCACAGACCCACATGTGGCCCAGCCCAAGAGACTGTGCTGTCTGGGTAGAGTCAGCATGAGAAGTGAACAAGCAAGAGCAAGGCAGAGGGGTAAGGGGAGGGCGTACATAGATGTGTGGGGGGTGGGAGGGTGCACATATAAGAGGGAAGGGAGTGGAAGGGAAGAGGGGAGGGCTGGACAAGTGAGAGGGACATGGGGAGTTAAAAAAGGGTGTGGGTTAGTGAAATAAGGGGTTGTAGCCAGCTGGAGTGAGGTCTGGATGTGTAGAAGGGGCTGTAGACAGTGTGAGGGGTTGGACATGTGAGAGCACGCTGGTAAACAAGGAAAAGGAAAAGGCACAGGAAGGAGGGAAGGGACATCACACAGGTGAGACTGAGGAGCACAGGGAATGGAGAGTGGAACCCTGGTGGCACTAATGGCCACACTACTTCCCTTCCCAACCTCAAAGCTTAGTGGCATAGAAGTTTGTTGCTGTGGATCAGTTTTATGGATAAATGCCCTCCATTAGTGGGGCTTCAGAGACCCAGGGCCTGGGCTAGATATCATCCCTCACACCTCCCTCTGCCATTCTGACTGGAACAGTTGGGTCTGGCCCTGTCTCTGCACACAGCCAGTTTCTGCTATGCTGGCCATGGTCTAGTCAGTGCCATTTCTAATAGGCATGTTCCCTGCCCTGAGGCCAACCCAGTGGCCACAGTCTCTGGGGTCATAGCCACTTGCATGCCCCTCCCCCCACCTTCCTGAGAAGATCTTTGCCCCATGTCCTTTCACATCTGCTACTTGCTCCTTCTCAGCCCTGGCCAGGTCTCTTTTCCTTAACTTTTGGAGAGCTAACATTTTTTATTTTAACAATATCCAGCGTCAGTTTGTGAATTTGTGTTCTACTTTAGAACACTCTCGGCCATCCCCAGCATGGACACCCGGTTCCAGCACCATTGGTGTCCCCTCTGACATCATCAGCATCTGTCAAAATTAGTTGGGTGAGTCTCTGTGTCCCCCCGCTGCAGATTCGCTCTGTACATGTCCTTGCTTCAGGGCCGTACTTAGCTGATGTCACTTTACAGTGACTGCATCACATTGTTTAAGTGCTGTAACTTTTTTATTATCTTAAATTTAGAATCAATTCCCACAAAATATCTGAGATGGTGTTGAGTATTTAGACTAGTAGGTAGACTATTCTCATAATGCGGTTAGGCATTCTTTAATCTGGGAATTATTTTGTGGTTTTCATTGTAAGTCATATACATTTTTTTCAACTCATCTAAGTATTTTATACTTTTATCATAAATGGTATCATTTTTAAGTTTCAGTTTCTCACTGTTGCTCACATGCTGGTGTTGGGTGTTGTAGTCACACTGTCTTCCTAGCATTGCTGACACAATCTCAGTGCCGTTCATTTGGCTTTCATATACTGGTGTTGGGTGTTGTGGTCACACTATCTTCCTAGCATTGCTGACACAATCTCAGTGCCATTCATTTGCTTTCCACACTTTTTTCCTGGATAGAAGTGACTGCAGTGCTGAGAGGCAAGAGAGCCTTCTTGGAGTGTGATCTCAGGACAGAACTCATTTTTCACATACAAGAGCGATTCTGGCCATTATTCCAAGTATTTTGAATATGCTCAGAGGTTGTACCTTGACTTTTGTCAAATACATTTTCTGTATCTTTTAAAATGATCTGGTGGCTTTTCCCTCTTAATTTTATGGTTTTTTAAGTTTATAGAATGCATTTTTTATTCTAGTACATTAAACAGTATGTATATAAAGACAAAGCCAAAGTTATTATAAAACAGACACACATATAACCGGTAGGCCAGCTGTTATAATACTAAATTACAAATTTATAGTTATGTTCTCCCCCTAGAATTCAGAAGGGCTTTCTTCCCAACTTTGTCAGCTATTTCAAAATTGAAGAAAGTTAAACAAGTGGCCTTGTCTCATCAGTTTTCAGTATGAAACAGAAAACTTATATATGATTGTATTTTCATTTGGCTATATCATATGGTGGGATTATTTTTAATTTTATTTTTATTTTTATTTTTATTTTTATTTTTATTTATTTTTTTAAGGGATTCTACAATATAATGACACAGTTGTTTGCAGATAACATTGATGTTACTCAGTATGTCATACAATTAGGTAATTGGTGCATTTTGCAAGTATCTATGTCCAAATTTTGAACAACCCAAGGTTCCCATAGTCCAGTTGGAGAAGCTTGTATGCATAGGCATGTTGATCAGTTAGGAGTCCAGACTATATTCCTGTAGTCTCACGATTCACCCCTATCTCTCTGCAGCCCTTACAATCTACCACACCTCCTCTTCCGCAGTTTGTTCCCTGGGCTTTGGGAAAGGGGCACAAGTGGGTGAGAAGAAAACAGTCTAATTTCTTTGGAGTTGTCATTTTAGACTCCAGTCTGTTCAGGTTGTTTCCCTTCATTGGTTGACAGCTTTTCCAGTGATACCCTTTTTAGTCATACTAACAAAGTACAAGCTATTGGATGTACAGGCATTTAAGCAGTACCAATTATTATGTCAAGCTAAGCTGTGAGCATAGACACAGATGCTTGGATGGTATGCTAATCCGCAAACTGTGGTTTCTCTATAAAGGGTGACAAGTTCTTATTGTGGCTTATAACATCTCCTAACCACTAGAGGACATAAGCTTGTGGCATCCGCTGTGAGTTATTCCTCCAAGGAGAGAGCTAATAGACTAATAGATTTGGGATATATATATATAGACACTTGGCTGCCACTGTTGCACAGTATCTCCAGGCTGTTGAGGTGTAGCTGATATTGACGGAGGAGTCTTGCTTGTCTCAGGGAGACCAATATTTTGCTGTATTGCTTTAGTGGCCTTTGGTAATGCTCTCTGGCATTTCAGAGGCCAGTTGTACGCTAGCAAGTGATGTCTCATAACATTTTTCATGCTCACACCAGGTCTTCGACAACAGGGACTTACTGCCTTTCTCCTTGCATATATCCCACTTATAGGCAAAAGGCCTTTATAATTTGGGGGGGGGGGTTGAATCCCCTAGCCAACATCTCCTAGGCAGAATAATTCATTGCTGATGTCAGAGCTTTCCTGTACTAATATATTTTGCTTAATTACACAACTTATAAACACTTTACTATTGAATTTGGCTCTAGATAGAGAAATATCCTTTCACAGTTCCTATGCCTATCAGTCAATTAATAAAGGGTAGTTATGCCTGTTTTATAGGAAATTACCACTGTAACAATTGGCTCTAGTTTACAGTTAGGGAGTGGTTTCATTACCATCATGTTTTTCGTTTTCAAATAAAGGGGAGAGGTAGGAAGGTTTCTCAGTGTCTGGAAGGTAAACTTCATTAGGGCCCATTATAAACAATTAACCCCAATATTATTCAGAGAGATGCTCAGTGTCTGTGACTCAGGCAGTCTGAGGTTCCTCTTTCTTTAATATTCAGATGGGTCAGCCTCTCTGCTGGCATTTCCCAGTCCATCTTGCGCCCCTTCGTTTCATTCCATTGCTAAATGTCCTGGTGTAGCTTGTTTATAATGCCCCTTCGCCTCCTTAGTGCCTGTAGTGTCCGCAGTGTGAGGTGGGCTCTGACTGACTTCTCCTTTAGCCACTCCGCTGTTGGCTTGTTCTTGCCGTGCAGCAGGTGATGCAGCAGTGTGCCTGGGTCTCCAGGTCAGCCCTTGGCTCTCCCGGTGCCGCTGTCCCTTCCCATCCCTAGTTCCTCCTATCCTTACCACATGGCCTTTTCCCAAGCCAAAATTTTTAGTAAAATGTTAAAGTTAAGAGGTTAAAGCAGCAGATGAATTTAATTTTTACTTAAAATGTATAAGACAATTGTGGTGGTGCAAGCCTTTAGTCCCAGCACTCAGGAGACAGAAGCAGGCAGATCTCTGTGAGTTCTGTGAGTTCCAAGCCAGCCAGGGCTATAGGGAGACCCTGTCTCAAAATGACCAAAAAAGAGGGGGCAGTATAAAATGTGATTAAATTAAGGTAGAGAATATCAGTAAGATAGTTCACATTCTTTTTTCATGCTGTCTTCCAGAACTTGTGAGTTTTATACTGATGTGTTTTCCCTGGAGAGCAGCCTTGTTTGCCATGGCCATGGCTGGTGGCCACAACTCTAGCCCTCATGTGGAGGGCTGCCCCATTTTTCTGGTCTTGTGACCAACCGTGTGCAGGTGTCCAGCTGCACAGTTCACTCACCAGAAAATATCTAGGGATGTTTTGGCAAATAAAAATTGAAAACAGGAAGCTCGGTTTTTGCTTAGTAATATTTTCCAAATACCAGCATGAAATCCTTTTCCCCCTCCCTCTGATGGCCAAAGGAAATATACAGAGCACAATTTGGGGGGAATGGTGTTAAGTATTGGTGCTCAGAGGCTGTAGAGCTTCACATGGCATTTACCCACATGCTGAGCCCCCTCCTGGGAGCTGGTGCCTGGTGCTGGGCCATGCTGTGTGCTTCCACATTGCCTCATATTTGCTGTGTCTGGTGAATCCCCTCTGTGGCTGACTACTGGGCCCTTTTACACCATCCTTATTCTTTGTGTGTCTGTCCCTATGGAATGGGCATCTCTATGATAAGAGGCCCAGAGCAGCCAAGAGATACAGGAGGAAAGGGACAGGTAGCTGTTGCACATTTCCAGGCCCAGATGTGGGGCCCATGGTGCTGAGAGACTAGGACAAGGTTGGCTGACCCAGCATAGCACTGCTTTCACAGCATTGAGTTTAAAAAGCTCAGCCCGGGCTAGAGAGATAGCCTAGCAGTTAAGAGCACCGACTGCTCTTGCAGAGGACCCAGGGTCGATCCCCA
The DNA here is from genome assembly GCA_009823505.1 of Rhizomys pruinosus. NCBI lineage: Eukaryota > Metazoa > Chordata > Mammalia > Rodentia > Spalacidae > Rhizomys > Rhizomys pruinosus. The sequence goes on along the minus strand of VZQC01003825.1, from coordinate 1,258,461 downwards.
GCACCCACATGGCGGCTGAGAACCGTCTGTAACTCCAATTCCAGGAGAACTCCAGTTCCAGGGGAATCTGATGCCCTCTTCTGACCTCTGCGGCATTGCACGACACGGGAGCACAAACCTACATACAGACAATACATTTATACACATAAATAAAATGAATTAAAAAACATTTAAAAATAAAAAATAAAAAAATAAAAGCTCAGCCCTTGGGCTGGAGATGTAAGCACTGGCCATCTCTATTCAAGGGCCTGGATTATATCCCCAGCACTCCCAAGTACCCCCACACAACCTTGAAGCTTGTCTAAGGCAGAAATGGCAAGTCACAGGGCTGAAGGATGAAGACAGGTAAGGCTAGCTAGAAGGAAGTAACCTGAGACTAGGCAGAGAGAGGCTGTATGTCTGGTCATTCTGTGACCTCAGCAGAGAGAGGCTGTATGTCTGGTCATTCTGTGACCTCAGCAGAGAGACAGAGTGTATACTTGGTCATTCTATGACCTCAGCAGAGAGAGGGTGTATGTCTGGTCATTCTGTGACCTCAGTAGAGAGAGGGTGTATGTCTGGTCATTCTGTGACCTCAGCAGAGAGACAGAGTGTATACTTGGTCATTCTATGACCTCAGCAGAGAGGCTGTATGTCTGGTCATTCTGTGACCTCAGCAGAGAGGCTGTATGTCTGGTCATTCTGTGACCTCAGTAGAGAGAGGGTGTATGTCTGGTCATTCTGTGACCTCAGTAGAGAGAGGGTGTATACGTGGTCATTCTGTGACCTCAGCAGAGAGAGGCTGTATGTCTGGTCATTCTGTGACCTCAGCAGAGAGACAGAGTGTGTACTTGGTCATTCTATGACCTCAGCAGAGAGAGGGTGTATACCTGGTCATTCTGTGACCTCAGCAGCTGGGCGCTGGGAACCATGGGGACTGTCCTCCTTGCTTCTCTTTGGGTCTGCTGTGCTGAGAGCCGGGACCATGTGTGCACCTCACATTCAAGTACCCTTCCTGGCTGTGCATGATTTCTTTAGATCCCTGCTGTGTGGGGCCCTGTTTCTGGCCTGTGTATAAGAGGTTGCAGAGTAAAGAACATGCTTAGGGCCTATCTGAATTCAGCTTCACCTCCCACTAGGCAACTCACTGTAGTAAGTGGTCAGTTCCACAGTGAGACAGGCCATGGAGAAAGCACGTATGTGAAAGCACAGCCCAAGGACACATGGCAGGGTGCAATTCCAAGTATAAAATGGTGCCTTATTCAAATGCAACATGTCATTATATAGGCAGTGTGACATCACCTCCCAGGGGCCAATCCCAGACCTTTATATCATCACATCGTCCCAATTTGTGGGCATAAATAGAGAAGTCCTCTGACCCTCATTTGTGCCTCTGGGATATGCTGGCTGGAATGTTAGCTCATACACATACCTAAGCTCAGATCAGACATGCCCACATCTCCCCACTTTTGTATTAGCTTCCACAGCTCAGAAAGCATCATAGAAGTAGTGGTCACTTATCTTTGTGTGGCCCAAATGGTCATGGACTGCTCTGTACAAATACTAAGACTAATCAGTTCCCAAATAAAAACTTAATACAGAGAAAACCAACTCTGTAAATACAAGCAACATTCACACAAACCCAATTAGCAAACATTTGTGGCTAGTTTTACACAAACAGGGAATTTAGTTGTGCCCCAAAGTCTAAAGTCCAGCTGGAAAGGCCTGTACATACAATTATGCTGATCAAATAAAAGTCCAGTCTGTATTTGCTGTGATCTCACAATTTACCCCCCACCCCTGCAACCCTTACAATCTGGCTTGTCCCCTCTTCTGTGAGGGGTCCCTGGGCCTTGGAGAACAGGGTAAGAGAGGCTGAGAAGTAAAATGATCCATTTTTTTAAAATGACACATCACACCCTCAGGTCTGTCCAAACTTTGCTTCCAATGGGCTAGTGGCTCATCCAGGGGTTCTTTTTTAAAAAATTTTTTTTATTTATTTCTGTATGTGTATGAATGTATTGTCTGCATGCAAGTCTGTGCACCCGTGACGTGCAATGCCGCGGAGGTCAGAAGAGGGTGTCAGATTCCCCTGGAACTGGAGTTCTCCTGGAATTGGAGTTTCAGACGGCTCTCAGCCGCCATGTGGGTGCTGGGGATCGAACCCGGATCCTCTGCAAGAGCGGTCGGCGCTCTTAACTGCTAGGCCATCTCTCCAGTCCCAGGGGTTCTTTTTTTATTGTTTTTTTTTTTTTTTTAGTCTTTTCGAGCAGGGTCTCCTGTAGCCCCAGCTGATCCTGAATTCTCTCTTGTGAGTACCTGGCGCCTTGACTCACAAAGATCACCTGCCGCTGCCTCCTGTGCTAGAATAAAGGCGTGCCCACCACGCACCGGCTTTAACCGTGGGTTCTATTTTTAATTCTACATAATAAAACACAAAAGGCAAGAAGTACAGGCACTTAACAACATTACCACCCATGACATTGAATGGGCAAATCCAGTTTGGAGTTAGTTATGAATGAGCTAATTTTTTAGACCAACATTCTCTGGGCACAGGAATGGGGGTCGGAAGAACTTCCTGCCCCTGCCCCATGAGACAACAGCTCGTGACCCAACTTGACTACACTGATCTGGGGCAGAACAATAGTCGAGTAAATATGTATACAGGGGAGAGTGAATTGCAGGGGTTCTGGAATTGGCCCATAAGAGGATGACACATCTACCTATAAAAGGTTGGAAACCTGCCTGGCCGGTGTCGGGCGCACACCTTTAATCCTAGCACGTGGGAGCAGAGGTAGGCGGATCTCGTGATTCAAGGCAGCCTGGTCTACAGAGCAAGTTCAGGGGACATCCAGAGTTCGCAGGGAGGACCCTGCCTCAAAAGACAAAAAAAAAAAAAAAAAAGTGACCTGCTACATATAATAAACGGTTCTTCATTAACACCTGACAAGATCTCTGGGTCCATTACTTTGCCAGTGTGGAGGCTGAAGCAGGCCTGAGTCTTGAGTGTCATGTGCTAACAGGGCTGGATGGATGTCTATCATACCACCAGCCTGGTGTGCTAGTGGTTTGGCTGGATGGAGACCCAGCAAGTCACCAGCCTGGAGAGTGAATTGCTGGTAATGTAGCATAAAGAGAGCCAATCAGGTGCTAGGCTGAAATTCCAGGCCTGAGATCTATCAGCTCCTGGATTGGTAAAGATTGGCATGGTCAGACGGGATGGCAATCCAACATCCCAGGCTAAGAACCTGAGAGGCAGTAACCACTCAGGTTGGGCTGCAGACAACAGCCTAGTGGCAACATGTGCTGATGTGCTAGCCCCTGGTAGCTGAGAGCAGCTAACCCCCACTTCCCAGCAGAAGAGAGTTACATCAGACTGTAGGAGTGTGTACTACAAGTCACATTATGGGCACAGACACAGATATTTAGATGGTATTTTAGTCTAGGAGTTGCGAGGTGGCAATAATTTTCTACTGTGGCTTTTAACATCTTTAGCCACTAGAGGGTGCAAGCTTGTGGTATTAATCATATGCCACCATGCCCAAGGAGCGGGCTATACATAGCCAATTAGATTTGGGGGGGGTGTACCAATATTAGGCTGCCACTAACTGCTCTGTTTCCAGGCAAGTGATGGAGCTGATGAGTCTGGACTCAGGAGACCATTTTCTCCCAGTGGTCTGTGTAATGCTCTCTGGGACTGTTAAGATCAACTGTCCATTTGCAAGGCAGGTGAGGTCTCAATATAATTTTTCCTTTTTATGCCAACATCAGTCATCTTCAGCAGTAGGGTCTTGCCATCCTTTTTTTTTTAAACTTTTTAAAAATTTTATTTATTTCCGTATGTGTATGAATGTATTGTCTGCATGCAAGTCTGTGCACCCGTGACGTGCAATGCCGCGGAGGTCAGAAGAGGGTGTCGGACTCCCCTGGAACTGGAGTTCTCCTGGGAATTGGAGTTTCAGACGGCTCTCGGCCACCATGTGGGTGTTGGGGATCGAACCCGGGTCCTCTGAGAGCGGTCGGCGCTCTTAACCGCTAGGCCATCTCTCCAGCCCGCCATCCTTTTATGCATGTACCCCAACATCACAGGCAAATAGCCTTTGTTTTCAGGTGCTTTTAGAGCCTCTTAGCCAACAGCTCATTGTTAAAGTAGCCCATAGCTGGTACCAAAAGCTTTTTTATACCCATATGTCTCACTTGACCATAAAGGAAAATTCAGAGGTAGGGGATTAATCCAAAGAGACAGGCACAAATGTCCATGCCACCATACTTTTTTTTTATTAAATTTTTTTTATTTATTTTCATATGTGTATGATTGTACTGTCTGCATGTAGGTTTGTGCACCTGTGTCATGGAATGCCATGGAGGTCAGAAGAGGGTGTCGGATTCCCCTGGAACTGGAGTTAAAGACGGTTTTCAGCTGCCCTGTGGGTGCTGGGGATTGAACCCGGGTCTTCTGCAAGAGCACTCAGCACTCTTAACCACTAGGCCATCTCTCCAGCCCCGCCACCATACTTTTTGGTTCTTTAGACAAATTAGCTCCCCTACTGGTACCAGAGCTCTCCTTTATTAATAAGTTTTATTTTACCATTAAGCTTTTAAAGAGTTTTATGATTATACTTTGCTTTGGTACCTTTTAATTTTTACTTTTTATTCTTTTTGGGTGGGGTAAAAAATATACCTCCAACAGATCTCATGCCCATTAGTCAGTTAAAAGAAGCAGCCAAGCAGGTCCCATAAGGAATTACTACCATTATAATTGACTCTTAACCCAGAGGAACGCCAGTAGGGACGGTTAGTTGGGTAAATTCTGTGCCTGTGACTCAAGTAGCCCAAGGTCCCTTCATGAGTCACCCTGTGTGTTGGTGCCCTGCAAAGTGGCCTTTTTTCGGATTTCTCCCATTTCTCTATGATTTTCAGATGGGCCAGTCTCTCTGCCAGTATAGTTCCTGATCCATCTTTTATAGTCCAAGGACAGACACTTCTCGCAGGCACAGAGATTTGTCATGGCTCTGTCTATGGGAATACACAAGCAAACCTTTTTCCCATAGTTAATAGTGGATTGGGTTTTTTTTTTTTTTTTTTTTTTTAATTTATTTATTTCCGTATGTGTTATGAATGTACGTCTGCATGCAGGTCTGTGCACCCGTGTCGTGCAATCCGCGGAGTCAGGAAGAGGGCGTCGGATTCCCCCTTGGGGGAAAAAACCTTGGGGAGTTCTCCTGGAATTGGAGTTTCAGACGTCTCTCGGCCTCACATGTGGGTGCTGGGATCGAACCCCCGGTCCTGCTGTAAGAGCGGTCGCAGCATCTTCAACCGCTAGGCCACGCTCTCACTCTCCAGCCGGGTTGTTTTTTTTTTTTTTTCCATTGTCCCAACATTGTACCCTGCCATAGCACCAATGGAATTAATTATGGCCTGTCAGAGGACTCCAATGTTTATAGATTGGAGTTGTCATTTATGATTTTAAAATTGAAAAATTGACAAAAAGTTCAAAGTAGAGAGTGCTCTGTAAAATGCATCTCAAAGGGAACTATATTCCCCTCCCCCTTTTTGTATTTGTTCCATGAACAGAACAGTCTCCCTTCGATTTTTGACTTTTAAATTTTGATCTATAATATTTAAAACGCAGGAGTTGCATTACATACACAAAGACAGGAACCATGTTGTAAAAGTCTGCTAAAGTCCATCCAAACGTGTCTTTTATGGAACTGTATACTGTTGGTTCAAGAGGCAAAACCCAGTCTTTTTGAGTCAAATTATCTTTGTAGGCAAAGGAAATTTTACAGGTAATATTTGTACAACATAGAAAAAGGTAAGAGGGCTGGAGGGATGGCCTTACCAGTTAGGAGTGCGGACCGCTCTTGCTGAGGGACCTGGGTTCATAATCCCCAACACCACACATGGCAGCTGAGAACCGTCTGTAACTCCAATTCCAGGAGAACTCCAGTTCCAGGGGAATCCGACAACCCTTTCTTCTGACCTCCACGGCATGCACGACATGGGTGCACAGACCTGCATGCAGACAGTACATTTCATACACATTACAGAAATAAATAAATAAAATTTAAAAAATAAATAAATAAAAGAGAACACTTATGTACATTACTCCCAAAGTTGTCACTGGGAATCTAGTACAAGTTAGGAGTATATTAAATATTTGTATCCCAAATTAGTTTAAGCATGTTACTGTATTTATATTGAAAATATTTAGCCAATTTTATTTAATGACCACATCTTAATTTTTTTACTAAATTTTAAATACCATATAACATGTAGATAAAGCTTGGGTAAAAACCAGACATTTTTACATAAACTTTGACCAAATATAAAATTTGATTTTTTTATTTTTATTATTTTTTGTATGTGTAGAATGTACTATCTGCATTGTAGTTCTGTTGTGCACCTGGTCGTGCAATGCCACGGAGGCAAGAGTCGGTCTCGGATTTCCCTGAACTTGGAGTTTTCTCCTGCAAAATTTTTGGAGTTTACAGATGGTTCTTAGCTACCCTGTGGGGGCTGGGATCGAACCCGGGTCCTCTGCAAGAAGCAGTTCGTGCTCTTAACTGCTAGGCTATCTCTCCAGCCCCACATTTTGAATTTTGCACTACTTGGCTGAATGATGACCTTAGAGAAACCAAGCGTATTTATATAGTTTCATCCTTTACCTAGCATAACAAACTTTTACACCTTTATTACTTGTATAGACTATTTTATTATCTCTATAGAAATCCTTAGTAAAGTACTTTTATATGTAAAGATGGAACAGTTATTATAAACACATCATTCTAAAGTATAAACTTTAAGGTGTCTTAGTAAGTTTTGGAGCAGGTTCTAAATGACTAATTTTCTTTAAATGTTTAGAGATGTTTACTCAGGCTTGGCACAAAACTCGTTTACTCCAAAGATTGTTTATACCTAGTGGTTAAATATCCTACATAAATAATACATATGGGCTGGAGAGATGGCCCAATGCGCTTAAGAAACCCAACCTGACTGCCCTTGCAGAGGATCTGGGTTCAAATCCTAGCACCCACATGCTGGCTAACAACCATCTGTAACTCCAGTTCCAGGGGATCCTACAGGTACTGCATGACACAGGTGCACTTACATATGTGCATATAATACAAAAAATAATAATAAAACACATTTGAATATAGACATGAATTGTGTTAGAATTGCATTTGAAATAGAAGTAATTATTTTTTTTAATTTAACTTATATCATTAAAGACTAAGAACTCTATTGTAATTTCACAGTTTTAGTTTACACAAGAACCTATTAAGAGGTTACCTAAGGGCTGGAGAGATGGCCTAGCAGTTAAGAGCGCCGACCGCTCATGCAGTGGACCCAGGTTCGATCCCCAGCACCCACATGGCGGCCGAGAACCATCTGAAACTCCAATTCCAGGAGAACTCCAGTTCCAGGGGAATCTGAGACCCTCTTCTGACCTCCGTGGCACTGCACGACACGGGTGCACAGACTTGCATGCAGACAGTACACTCATACACATACAGAAATAAATAAAAAAAATTTTTTAATTAAAAAAAAATTTCTAAAAAAAAAAAGGTTACCTAAAATTTTTGTCTCAGGTCTTGAAGGAGCATAACCAGCAGGTAGCACTATACACTCAGTAAAATATTTAATTGGTACTATACATTTGTATTTTTATTAGTTACCTTTAATAAAGACAAATAAAATATAGATAAACAATAATAACCTTTGTTGAGATTAGTTTATCTATTAGTTGTTTATCTGTTATTATTGTTTTATAAACAATAATAACCTTTGTTGAGATTAGTTTATGTATTAGTTGTCTATATATTGACAGACCTGAGTCTGGGACAGAAGGGCTAAGTTCCATCCCAGGGTCAGCCTTTTAATGACTCCAAACAGTATGTAAACATACATTAATAATTTATATAAGACCAATTAAAAATTGATAATACTAAAAGGTATAGTTTTGTTGCTTTTTTTTTTTTGGTCTTTTTGAGACAGGGTCTCCCTGTAGTCCCAGCTGTCCTGGAACTCACTCTGTAGACCAGGCTGGCCTTGAACTTACAAAGATCCACCTGCCTCTGCCTCCCAAGTATAAATAGTTTTTTTTTTAATTTTATTTATTTTTGTATGTGTATGAATGTACTGTCTGCATGTAGGTTTGTGCACCCGTGTTGTGCAATGCCGTGGAGGTCAGAAGAGGGTCTCAGATGCCTCTGGAACTGGAGTTCTCCTGGAATTGGAGTTACAGACGGTTCTTAGCCGCCATGTGGGTGCTAGGGATCGAACCCAGGTCCTCTGCAAGAGCAGTCGATGCTCTTAACCACTAGGCTATCTCTCCAGCCCCACAAGTTGAATTTACCCATACTTGTTTATAGTTGACTCTATAATAGGCAGGAACTTATAAAGTCATAAGAGATTAAATATAAACATGCACTTACACATACATGCACACATAGTTTTCAAGGTGGCCCGTAGGGAGAAATTCACATTATCGGTGGACACTAAAAGAGAAACCCAGAACAGTTTTTTAAAAATCTCCATTTATATTGGACCAAGATTTTTAGTTTACGTTGTTAATAGCTAGGAAGAGGCAGTTTATTTGAGCCAGGGTTTCTTTGCAGCAGTTGTCTTGAAACTCCATAGGTGGACTGGGCTGGCTTCAAAATCCCATAGAATTCCACCATCCTCTGCCTCTAGAGTGCGGAAATTAAAAGCCTGTGTTACCAAGTTAATTTTAAAAGATAGTTAAAATAGATTTAAACATGAAATTCAGATGAATTGTTACTGGAGAGCAAGTGTGCTTAAAGCCACCACTGGGAGTGCAGCTCGAGGGCTGGTGTGCACACAGCGGGGCTGGCGTGCACACAGCGGGGCTGGCATGCACACAGCAGGCAGGTAGGGGTTGCCGGATCACAGGCCACATGTGGCCAAGAAGCCTGCAAATTAAAAAAAAAAAAAAAACACTTTTCTTTTTCTAGGGTTTTTTCCTCCCCCAACAGATTTAGTAATGCATTAAGGTTAACTCCTGAATGAAGACTTTAAGGTGAAACAAATTTAAAAGACCAGAATATGTATTTTAAAAGATGTTTAGAGTACCCAAGTTTATCACCAAAAGCATTTGTATTTTGATTAGGCATGCCAGGGTAGAATTTAAAACAATAGATTGTGTACACAAAAATTAAGAGAAAGTTTTTAAATAGCCATACTGGAAGTCATCTCAAGACAAAGTAACAGCTAAGGACAATATAACCATGTAATATTTTTGCATGGAAGTATATTAAATTCTAATGTGGGAAGATCCAGTTTGAATTAGGGGCTAGTTCTCAGCACCCCTCAGGGCACCATGTGGGAGTCATGGGATTTCTCTGACCCCTCCCCAAGAAGGAGCAAGCAACATGGCCTAGGCACAAGAGAGGCCCCAGTCTTCCATGTTGGGAGTTTTATATACCCCTACCCCCAGAGTCCCAGATTTCCCTGCATTCCTGTGGGAATGTCAGCACCACAGGAACCTTGCTGTGCGGCTCAGCTTCACTCTTAGCTACTCCCACTAAGTACACAGCTGCTTTGGTGATAAGCCCATCTCAAAGAAATAACCCACTGGCTGTGAAGGAGTCCTAGGTGTGAAGGGGTGACCACCACAGGTGGGACTGGAAGTTCAGGTACTGGTTTTCTGTGCAAAGATTTAGAGACATGTGTATAAACATGTGAGTCACACCTTTGTGAGCACAAGTGTCTAGGTACATGTATGAGTGTTTGAGTCTGTGTGTTCTCATATATCATCATTTCTGTCTGTGTGTGAGCCTTTGAGACCATGTGGCTGCTTGTGTGTATCTCTGCATGTGTATGAGAGCCCATGTCCGAGCCAGTGGCCCATTGGCAGATGGGCCCTAAGGATGGGGCTCTGCAGGCCAGCTTGCTCCCCCACACCAGACAGCGTGGCCAGAGCTAGGCCAGTTTGCTCCTAGAAGGCACAGCTAGGCAGGGCCAGGCCTCCTGGAAGTGTCTGTTCAAATACATTCTGAGGTCCCAGGACCCCTACACAAAAAAGCACAGAGACAAAGTGAAAGTAGCTCAAGTAACTTGTAATTTGGCAAGACAGCTTTTACTTCTTGCTGGAATGTGTGCTGTGTCATTCACACCAAGCAAGCACACCCAAGCCAGAAGTTTGATAGGTTTTCATCCTAAGCAAGAATATTGTCTCCCCACTGCTGGGGTCCAACCTCACAATCGTTCACAGTTGCCTAGTTCTACAAGAACTGGCAGCAGAAGAAAAGAAGAAAGGGAAAGGCATGGCTGAAAGGGGAGGACGACTGCCCAGACCATCAGACTCCAGGAACGCAGCAAAGCTTTTGCTTAAAGAAGTTTTACAAAATGTCTAGGATTAAAAGATTTGAACTTCTTGTCATAAGCAAAAGTTTTACAGTGTTTGACAGAAAAGATTGAAATTTAGATTTCTTATAGTTCCATGAGCACTGTTGAGGTGAGCACACCCCCTGCTTTCAGCACTTTTAAAAAAATTATTTTTATTATTTTTATTTTTTGGTCATTTCGAGACAGGGTCTCCCTGGATCTCACTCTGTAGACCAGGCTGGTCTTGAACTCACAAAGATCCGACTGCCTCTGCCTCCTGAGTGCTAGGATTAAAGGCGTGGGCCACAACATCCAGCATTATTTTATGTTTTGCCTGCATGTATGGAAGTGCACCTATGTCATGCAATGCCCACAGAGGTCAGAAGAGAGCATTGGCATCCCCTGGAACTAGAGTTACTGTCAGTTGTTGGCTGCCATGTGGGTGCTGGGAACTGAACCCTGGTCCTCTGTAAGAGTAGCCAGCTCTCTTAAATGCCGGGCCATCTCTCCAATCCTGCTTTTTTCTTTCTTTTTTTTTTTTTGGCTTTTTTGAGCCAGGGTCTCCCTGTAACCCCAGCTGTCCTGGAACTCACTATGTAAATCAGGCTGGCCTTGAACTCACAGAAATCTGCCTGCCTCCCAAGTGCTGGGATTAAAGGCATGCACCTACACACACACACTCACACACACCCTTCCCCATGCCTTTAGTATTTTTAAGAAGTGCTTTTAATTGTAAAAGATACCATTTTAGCCTTTTTAAATTTTTATTTTTTTATGTGTATGAATGTACTGTCTGCATGTAGGTTTGTGCACCCATGTCGTGCAATGCTGTGGAGGTCAGAAGAGGGCATTAGATTCCCCTGGAACTGGAGTTCTTCTGGAATTGGAGTTACAGACGGTTCTCAGCCACCATGTGGGTGCTGGGGATCGAACCTGGGTCCTCTGCGAGAGCAGTTGGCACTTCCAACCGCTAGGCCATCTCTCCAGCCCCCATTTTAGCCTTTTTAATTTTTCTGGTGTACAGCTCAGTGGCATTAAGCATGTTTACATCATTGTTCGGCTGTTACCACCTCCATCTCCAGAGCTTTCCATCTTCCCAAACTACGACTCTTCCCACTGATCCTAGCCCTTCCCAGGCCAGGCCTTTTGTCCTCCTTGTTTCTGGGTGCCATGTCTCTGATACAACAGCTGTCAGAACCTCCTCCTTTGCAGCTGAGTCAGATCCCAAGGCATGCCTGTGTTACTTGCTCATCATGCCGGGTGGACGCAGGCTGCCTCTCCCTTATGGCTGCTGTGAGCATGAGTCTACAGACATCCATTCCAGACCCACTTTCAGTTCTCGGTGTACACCCACAGGAAATTGCCCTATCATATGGTAATTCTATTTTCAGTTTCTCAAGGAACTACAAAACTCTTCACCGGTACTTGGAGCCAGGGCTGTGTTCCTCCTCATCCTCACAGGGCTGTGTCCTTCTCATCCTCACAGGGCTGTGTTCCTCCTCATCCTCACAGGGCTGTGTCCTCCTCATCCTCACAGGGCTGTGTTCCTCCTCATCCTCACAGGGCTGTGTCCTTCTCATCCTCACAGGGCTCTGTTCCTCCTCATCCTCACAGGGCTCTGTTCCTCCTCATCCTCACCAGTATCTGTGCTGTTTTTGTGGCACTGAGGTATGTGTCACTGAGGTTTTGACTCACATTTCCCTGGTGATAAGCAGTGTTGGGCGTGTGTGTGTGTGTGTGTGTGTGTGTGTGTGTGTGTGTGTGTTGAGCTTCACTTCAGCTTCTGTGGAGAAATGTCTGCCCATGACTTTGTCCATTTCTAGTAAAGCTGTTTATTGATGCCTAGAAGCCTTGTCAGCATTTACACACACACACACACACACACACACACACACACACACACACAGGGTCTGAGGAGGTTTTTAGGCTGATTATAGCCTTTGAAGAGCTTCTCCCCATCCTCACCCTACCACCACATTATGAAAATTATGTTTTATTTAAATAGTAAAACATTGTATTTAGACAGGGAAAGGACAGAAGTGGGTGCAGCTGGAGGTGCAGGTGGAGGTCTACAGAACATCTGGGAGGTGATTTGGGGAGGATACGTGGTAACCTTGATAACAGGATGGAGAGACCAAAGGTCATAAGACTTTGGGTTCTTTGGTAACTTATCACCTGCCCTTCCAGTGCTAGAAAAGGGTCTGACCAGAAGGGGTGTGTCTGTCACTGCAAGTTTAGGAAGTCCAACTGCCAGCAACAAGTCTTGGGATGGGCCATCTTGCAAAGGTTTGAACCACAGCAGCCTTCACACAAGTTCCACAGAAGATGCCCCAGGTGAAAACATACAGAAACTCCATAGTCTTCTCTCCAGCTTCATCACCTGAGGGTGACAGAGTACCAGTGGGTGTTGAAAAGATTGCCCTTCTCTAGATTAAAAAAGAAAAAGCAGAAAGAAGAGGGTGGAGTACCACACACCTGTAATCCCAGCACCCAGGAAACTGAGGCAGCAGAACTGGAGTTGGAATCCAGCCAGAGCTATAAAATGAGACCTTGTCAGGAGCACCAGCCCCAGGGATGGGATATGGTGTTGAATATGGCTCAGTGGTAGAGTGCTTCCCAACTGAACATGTGAGGACGTAGGTTCAATGCCCAGTACTGTAAAAACACAAAACACCAAAAACACCAACCCCGATGCTTTTGGCCATCATTTTTTGAAGGCTCAGCTCAGGGGTCTGAGGCCCCCTGGCCAGTAGGGCCGCATTTCCCAATGGACATCAAACATAATTCTTGGTGAGATATTCAGAGGACTCCTGAGAGGGCAAATGGTGTGGGGGGTATAGAATAGCATCCATGTAATGGCCAGGCCCCCAGGATCCTCCAGAGGAGCAGGGACAGCACAGCAGTGCACCCCACCCCCAGTCCCAAAAGGCCCAAAGCTGCCCAGCCCAGGTAGAGGGCTTTGGAGCATTAGCCCTTGAAAGATTTTAGAAGTCCTAAATGATGGAATGGACAGTCAAGCAGACTGGGGTACAAACCAGGACTCTGAGATAGAGGTAATTCCATTGGTTGAGTTCCAGAAAAGCCTTGGAATCCTAGTCTTCCATACAGATGGTGCACTTGGCTCTATTGAGATAGATAGCAGGCTGAGCAGGACGACGAGGGCGATGACACAGGGCTCTAGTGGCCTGTGAGTCATGGGGCATCCAGCAGAGTCAGATACTTTGCACTGCATCTGGTCAGTGCTCTGTGCCACACAGGACATCCACAGCCCCTCCCTCCTTATCTGTACCACAATGATGTTGTTTCAATAAAGGTGGTCACCCTCTGCATGGGCAGGGCACAGGACACCATTGCATCAACTAGTCCACCAGGTTTAGGGAGATCCCAAAGACTACAGGCCCACAGAGGCCATGGTGAAGTCAAAGAGCTACAAGAGTGACCACAAAGATCCCAGGTCAAATGTCTGATGCAGAGGCCTTTAACTTAGATGGTTTCTGTGTATGGTGCATGTGTGTCAATTTGTGTGTGGTTGTGAGTGTGTGTGTGTGCGCGCGCGCGCGTCACGCATTGGGAGCTTTCTAATCACCTCATCCAGTGAAGATTGCCTGTCCGGGAGCTGTCGGCGACCCTTCCTGGGGACTGCTGTCCCCTTGTGCTCTGTGGAGCTGGCTCAGGTATCACAGGACCTAGAGGAAGGGGCCACAATTCTACAAGCTGTGCAGGGCATCTCTGGTCTTCCTGTCCTCCAATGGATGAAGGAGCTCTGCTCTTATCTCTGTCACCTCAGTGAAACCCTCCAGGCCCAGGCCTGGCATCCTGATGCCCCCCATGAGAACCAAAGAAGGTAGAGACCCTTGTACTCTGAGGATGCCAGCAAGCCCAGCCTGTATTCCCTGTATCTCCAAGGCAGTGCAGGCAGAAGAGAAGTGTGAGGTGACTAGGTGCCTGGCACCAATTTCATTCTCATAGGCAGGTGGTTTGTTGTCTGCTCTGGGTTCAGGCATCCCTGAAACTGCCAAAGCTTTGCTTTCTTCTAAGGGAGCTTTGGGCTTCTTATAATGAGTCATGGTCCTAATAGCATCTCCTGTGTCCAGAGGGAAACCATGACCCCCCAGGTCAGTGATCAGTTTCACGGCCTCTGGTTCTCCCAGTCCTCCTTGCCTATGTGGACTTGCTGTGGTGGTAAGAGGGGAGGGCTCAGCATGTCCAGGCAGGCTCATTTCATTTCTCATCAGGGTCCTGAGTGGGGAGGGGTTGCGTGTGCTTAGAGCCACCACAGCCGGGTTGCAGCCCCACCTGGGGACATTTTACACCATGACAGGTAAAAACATGGGATTAGTTCCAGAACAAATAAATGGCAGTTTATGAGGTGAAAGAGGCAGTGACTGGCAAGTTTCTGAAGCATTCGAAACTGGGCAAGTGCTGTCTTGTTGGAAACTGCTTAAAAATTCCCAAACAGAAGCCAATTCTCAGGTTCGTGTTTGCCTGAAGGGCCAGAGTCTCAGGGGCTCTGCACTTAGCAGACACTGGGCTTGGGAACAGTGTCATTGTGGAAGGAAGTGACTGCAATGAATCAAGTCACAAGTAAGCTGGATAAATCTCCAGGACCTGTTGATTGCACTGATTGGCTCTTCCTGTATTGACAAGTCCACTACCAGTGCATGTGTTGATGTGTGGTCTATAGTCCTGTACATATAGCTGCATCTCTCTCTCTCTCTCTCTCTCTCTCTCTCTCTCTCTCTCTCTCTCTCCCCTCTCTCTCTTTCTCTCTCTCTTTCTGTGTCCATTTGTCTGGATATAGGTATGGTACCTCTGTACATGTCTGTGTTGTCAGAAATGTGTGTGTGTAGTATTGTAGACTGATGCCCTCTGCTAGGCTTCACTCAGCTGGAGAAGCTGTTTAAAATTGAAAGGTTTACCCTTCTAAAAATTAATATATAGTGAAAGTGAAAGTGACTCCTCCTTGCAAGATTTCACCACAGTGATGGTGGTCTCTTGTTATAGCTGATTTTCAGCCCCATCTGACTGGCATTGGTTGTCCCAGTAAAATAAAGGTTTCACTTCAGGTTCTGGTCTCTTAATCATAGCTGATTCCTCAGCCCCAGCCAACCAGAACCCACAGATTCTCAATTCAAAATATCACACAAACATCCCTGTGAAACAGGTCCATATATTAGACACTGACTCAAAGCATATACTGCCTTAGATTGTAACCATTTACCTTTGAAGCTTAACAAACCAGGCCTCCATCGTCTACAACCCTTTCAGCATAACTGTTCCAAGCTCCACAGCAACAGATTCTAAGCACCCCATGGCTTTTCTAGCCCAAAGTTCCAATTGATTCCATAACCCTCCCATAAACAACTGAGTGAGGTCTGTCACAGCAATAGCCCATGGTCCTGGTACCAATTTCTGTTCTAGTTTGCTTTCAATCCCTGTGACAAAACACTCTGACCAATACCAACTTGGGGAGGAAAGGATTTAATTTAGTTTATATCTCCTGGATCACAGTTAATCACTGAGGGAGCCCAAAGTAGGACCTTGGGGCAGGAACCAGGAGGCAGAAGCTGAAGCACAGGCCGTGGAGAAATGCTGCTCACTGCTTGCTCATGTATTGGTCACTTTTCTGTGGCTGTGACAGAAATACTATGACCAAGTGAACTTATAAAAGGAAGAGTTTATTTGAGCTTACAGTTCCAGGGGAATTAGAGTCCATCAAGGCGGGGAGGCGTGGTGGCAGGAGGTAGAGCAGGAGCAGAAAGCAGAGGCCACATCTTCAGGAGGCCCAGGAAGCAGAACTTTCCTACTGGGTCACTAGGGGTGATAGTGAGTGGAATCATTCCCACTTCCACCCCTTGATTCCCGGACCTGTGAAACAGGCCATATATTAGACACTGATCACTCATTCAAAGCATATACTGCCTTAGATTGTAACCACCACAGCCCAGCTGATTTTGTCATAGGCATTGCCTGCTCCGGGCACCTCTGCAGTGCTGGGTGGCGACTTTGCTGCAAAGTCTCCAGGCAGAGGACTCAGGAAGGGCCCCAGCATCCAAGAATGCTGCAAAGCCTTGTGTAGAATGAGTGACTGTTCTCAGGAGAGGATAGCAGATGCCAGGATTCCCTTCTGTGCACCCGCTCTGGCACATGCTTTGTGATTTCTGTCTGAATAAAGGCTGGAGAAAGGGACAGGCGCCACATTCCTGAGAAAGTTGGGGTGGCTGCAGGTTCTTGTATAATGTCATGTATTACTCTGTAAGAATAAACTTTTGTTTGTTGTTATTGAGGAGGAAGGTCTCATGCTGTAGGCCAGGCTGATGTGGAGCTCCGTGTGTGGCCCAGAGTGGCCTCAGGCTTTTGCTCTTCCTGCCTCAGTTTCCCAAGTGCTGAGATTCCAGGCACCACACCCAGCCTCAAAAGTGTTTTAAGAAATCAGAACTGGTGAGCTTGCTCTCAAAATAGTTTGAGGTCTCTGCAAATTAGCACTCTGCATTGTGTGTAGAATTGCAATTCTGTAATTACATAGGTTCTTCTCAGATTTTTTTCCCATAAAAATACTCCTTCAGGCTGGAGAGATTGCTCAGTGGTTAAGAGCACTGTCTGCTCTTGCAGAGGACCTGCATCAGATTCCCAGCACCTACATAGCTGCTAACAACCATCAGTAACTCCAGTTCTAGGGGGATCCAGCTCCCTTTTCTGAACCCCCCGGGCATTGCCCAACACTGGTGTACCTACCTACATGCAGGCATTACACTCATACACATGAAATAATTTAAAAATATTTTTAAATATTCCTTCAAGATAGAATTAGATCTTTTTTAAAGATCTAATTTGAAGTTTTGTGCATTTCATACATTGTTTCTCACTTCAATCTAGACTCATCTCCCCTTCCATGCCCCCCACCCACCCAAGTTCATGCACCCTGCCATTCCTGCCCTGTATCTTTTTCTGATTCTTTTCAAAGTTTTTCAAAGTAGAGGATTATTCTTGGGAGAACTTTACTGTTTCAGTCGCTTCCCTGTCCCAGTTCCTCTGCTGTTGTAAGAACTAGATCTTTTGCTGACTAGAAAAATAACCTTGTCTTTTAGTTTGTTTAAGAAATTAAGAAAATAGGGGCTAGAGACCCTCATGGGCATTGCACGCATGTGGTACACTTACATACATGCAGGCAAAACACATAAAATAAATACAAGGAAAGAAGAAATTAAGACAATAGAAGATTTGGGGCGAGATGATAGACTAGAGGCTGCCTTTGTGTGAGCTCCAGCCGTGGAACTCCTGCATATGGAAGGAGTAAAAGACTTCATCCAGAAGAAAACCAGGCACTCCTGCTTGCAGAACAAGCCCCCAGATTGCACAAGTCTCAAAACAAGTTATGAGCTTGGGTGAGACAGACCCCTCTAGCATCATGTTGTGTGACTTTTCCTGGGGAGAAATGAAAAAAACATTTATTCACTACCCCAGATATGACACCACAGACAAAGAAGGGTTCACCTGAGGCTAGTCTGGTGAACCAGTGAGTGTGGGCAACTCAACTGGCTACCTCCCTGGAACTCCCACCCCAACATGGTGAACAGCTCTTGACATCTGTATCCCTGGAGTTTCCTGTACAACTTGCAGTCAGCTGTACTTTGTCTCATGTCCCTAGTGACTTTATAACTTTGGGGATGTGCCTTGTGAACCTTGTTGCTTCCTGAGCCCTGTAGGTTAGTTAGCATCTTGGGTCTTAGGAGCCTCCCTCTTCCCTACTGGAGGGAAAGTAGCTTGAGAACAGAGTGTTAGTCCACCTTTCCACGCTGCATGAAGAGCAGTGGCCAAGTGCAATCTTGAGAGGGGTATTAGTTACTCTTCTGTTGCTGTGATAAAACACTGATAGAAGACCAAGGCAACTTATAGAAGGATTTATTTGGCTTATGGTTCCAGGTTAGAGTCCATAATGGCAGGGAGGCATGGTGGCAGAGGTGGCCCAAGAAGAAAGCTGAGGGATCACATTTTCAGGCAGACACAGGAAGCAGAGAGAGACAGAAAATCTGGCAAGGTTTAAGAACACTCCAAGCTTGACCCCAGTGATGTGCTTCCTCCAGCATGGCCACACCTCCTAAGGTTTCATGTCCCTTTCTAAACTGCCACAAACTGGGGACCAAATATTCACAGAGCCTATGGGGGACATTCTTATTCAGACCACATAGAGCCTGTTCTTCAAGACTCAGCTTCCCTGGGAGCCCAAGAAGTTACCTGGGAAGCTGGAGTTACCTGTGACAGGTTAAGAAGAGTTCCAGGAGGCAGTCATGGAGAACAGTTAGTAGATGCTGACTCACCAGAAAGTTCAGACATAGAAACCCAAACAGCAGGGCAACATACCTCTTCTAAAGTAGCCTAATGTAATGCATCAACAGTACTGAGATGAGTAAAATGCCAGGCAAGCAGTTCAAAACACTTGAAAGACAACAAAAGATGAACCCCAAACCCAACAGACAAGAAGAAATAACAAAAATCAGAGCAGAGATTAATGAGGTAGAACCAAAGAAAACAATACAAAGAATCAATGAGTCCAAGAGCTGGTTCTTTGAAAGGATAAACAAGATAGAAAGACCCTTAGCCCAACTAACCAAAAGAAAGAAAGGAATGCCAAATCAACAAAATTAGAGATGAAATGGGAAACATTACAACAGATAACAAAAAGATCCAGAACATTATACGGGAATACTTTAAAAATCTGCACTCTACTAAATTTGTAAACCTAAAAGAAATGAATGAAAATCTGAAATTATGGAACTCACCAATGCTTAACCAAGAAGAGATCAACAGTTTAAACAGACCCATAACATATGAGGAAATTGAAACAGTAATACAAAACCTCCCAACTAAAAAAAGCCCAGGCCCAGATGGATTTACAGCAGAATTATATAAGACATTTAAAGAGAACCTACAACCAATATTACTAAGTTACACCAAAGGATAGAAGCAGAGGGAAATCTCCCAAATTCTTTCTATGAAGCCAGCATCAATTTAATGCCAAAACCAGGCAAAGATACAACTAAAAAAGAAAACTATAGACCCATATCCCTAATGAATATAGATGGAAAAATTCTCAACAAAATACTTGCAAATCGCATACAGGTACACATAAAAATGGTTATCCACCATGATTGAGTTGGTTTTATTCCAGAGATGAAGGGGTGGTTCAACATACATAAATCAATAAATGTCATAAATTATATAAATGTACTCAAAGATAAAAACCACATGATCAGCTCAACTGATGCAGAAAAGGCCTTTGATAAAATTCAACATGCCTTTATGTTTAAAGTGCTAGACAGAATTGACTGGAGGGAACAGCTCAACAAACCCACAGCCAACATCATTCTAAATGGAGAGAAATTAGAACCATTTCCCTTAAAGTCAGGAACCCAACAAGGCTCCCACTATCTCCATGCCTTTTCAATATAGTGCTTGCTAGAGCAGTAAGACAAGAGAAGGAAATTAAAAGAGTACTAATTGGAAAAGAGGAGGTCAGACCATCCCTTTTTGCAGATGACATGATATACCTACAGTAGGATGCCAAAAATTCTATGAGAAAACTAGAAATTACTAAGTTTTTTTTTTTTTTTTTTTTTGGTCTTTTCGAGACAGGGTCTTGTCTGTAAGCTCAGCTGGCTTGGACTCACTCTGTGAACCAGGCTGGCCTTGTGAACTCACAAAGATCTCCTAAGACCTCCTGCTACTCCCAAGTGCTAGGATTAAGGTGCATGCCACCTGGCCCGCAGAAAATGACCAAGTTTTAAGTAAAGTGGACAGGTACAAAATTAATCTACAGATAGCAGTGGGCCTCCCTATATGCCAGTAACAAACAAATTGGAGAAGGAGTCATGGAAACCCTTCCATTTCAAAGCCTCCAAAAAAGGAATAAACATGACCAAAAATATTTAAAGATTCTACATGAAAAATTTTATATCTTTGAAGAAGGAGATTGAGAGAAGACAAGAAAAAGATGGAAAAAAAAAACTCCATGCTCATGGATAGGAAAGAATTAAATTAGTAAAAATGACCAATCCTTCCCAAATTTTTTAATGATATATATATATATAATACTAATAGTATATATATATAGATATATGTCGTGTAACAATCCCAAACAAAATCCCATTGACTTTTTTGCACAGAATTAGAAAAAAAAAAATCCCTAAAATTTATATAGGAAAAAAAAAGACCCGTGTTATAGCCAAGGCAACCCTGAGAAAAAAATAATAAGCAGGGGGAATTAATATACCCAGGATTTCAATCTCTACTTTATAAGAGCTATACTTATAAAAACAGCATGGTACTGACATGTAATTAAGGAATGTAAAGTTATTTTTTTTACCTGTATACAAGCTTCCAGCTAAATTGTGAGCCCCTAAAAATGTTTTGCACTTAACCTATAGTTTGATTTCAGACTTTGTAATTTTGCTATATGTAAGGAGCAAAGAAAAAATAAAAAACTAAGAGTAGAATCCTGAGCATCAAAGGCTGGGGATAGAATCTCCCAAAGCACAGATTGAAGTGTTTGCTGCTTAGAGTATGGGAGTAGCAAGAAGGCCCTTTTATGCTCAAGAGAAAACAACATTGTTTTAGTAAGCCTTTGTTCAAAGCATAAAGTACAAGCTCTTAGCTGTGAATTTGATGTAATGAAGTAACAGTATACTAACAAGGATAAGGGTATTTTTATAACAAAGCATACTATAAAACAAGGCTATATGGGGATGCTTTATACAGTAGAAGCAGGAAATGATGAAAATTATATAAAAGCACAAAATTTTAGCTAAATAAAATGAGCAAACCCTGAGAACTAATACCAACATGGTAGCCATAATGAATAATTTTGTAGAGGGTATGCTTTGAATCATTAGTAAGAGGGGTTGGATTTTAAATGTTTCACCAAAAAGAAAGACAATGGTAAAAAGTGACATTAAGTAACTGAATTGATTGATTTATTGATAAAGTTTTTGTGACCAAAAACTTACCTATTTAGATTTCTTTTTTTTTAAAAAAAATTTTTTGTATTTATTATTTATATTTTAATTTTTTTAATGTTGATTGAATGTACTGTCTGCCTGGCAAGGTCATGGTGCCCCGTGTGCGTGCAATGCCGCGGAAGGTAGAAGAGGGTCTCGGATTTCCCCTTGGAACTGGAGAGTTCTCCTGGAATTGGAGTTACAGACGGTTTTTCTTAGCTCGCCATGTAAGAAGTGGGTGCTGGAGATCGAACCCGGAGTCCTCTGCAAGAGCGTCGGTGCTTCTTAACCGCTAGGCTTATCTCTCCAGCCCCCTATGTATTCTTTAGGAACAAAAGTCTCACGACATTTGATAATCTGAATATTTAAGAAACTTTAGAAACCTTTTGTTTTATTTTTTTTTATTTATTTTATTTTATTTATTTTGATTTATTTATTTTTTTGTCTTTTTCGATGACAGGGTCTCCCTGTAGCCCCAGCTGTCCTGGGAAACCTCCACTCTGTAGCACCAGGCTGGCCTTAAACGCCACAAAAGGACGCCTGCCCTCTGCCTCCCAAGTGCTAGGGGGATAAATTTTTGGTGCCACCATCATCGCCTTTATTCCTTTTTTATTATTTTTTATGTGTATGAGTGTACTGTCTTGCATGCAGGTTGGTGCACACATATCGTGCAATATCGTGGAGGTCAGAAGAGGGTGTCAGATTCCCCCTGGAACTGGAGTTAAAGACGGTTCTCAGCTGCCATGTGGGTGCTGGGATTGAACCCGAGTCCTCTGCAAGAGCAGTCAGTGCTCTTAACCACTGAGCCATCTCTCCAGCCTCGAAACTTTAGAAATCTTAACTAGCTTAAAGGACAACTCTGTGTGTGTGTGTGTGTGTGTGTGTGTGTGTGTGTAGTTTTAATGTTGTTTGATTTAGAAACATGTTCAATAAAACTTGTTAAATTAAAAAAACAAAAATAGCTTTGCCAGACAGCTCAGCTGCCACATCACCGTTCGTGGTAGGGGATTGTGGGAAAGGGAAGCAAGGTCTTCTGTGCACACAGGTGTGTGGCCTGTGCCAGACCAGCTCAGCTGCCACTCCACGTCTGGTAGGGGATTGTGGGAAAGGGAAGCAAGGTCTTCTGTGCACACAGGTGGGTGGCCTGTGCCAGACCAGCTCAGCTGCCACTCCACGTCTGGTAGGGGATTGTGGGAAAGGGAAGCTAGGTCTTCTGTGCACACAGGTGTGTGGCCTGTGCCAGACCAGCTCAGCTGCCACTCCACGTCTGGTAGGGGATTGTGGGAAAGGGAAGCAAGGTCTTCTGTGCACACAGGTGGGTGACCTGTGCCAAACCAGCTCAGCTGCCACTCCATGTCTGGTAGGGGATTGTGGGAAAGGGAAGCAAGGTCTTCTGTGCACACAGGTGGGTGGCCTGTGCCAGACCAGCTCAGCAGCAGGGTACTGGGGTGCAGGCTAAGCAGGCAGCCCCCCACCCCACCAACCCCACCCCCACCAACTGGAATTCCAGAGGGAGTGTTCAGTAAGCCCTACAACCAACCTAGAGGAACTGGCTGGCAGCAGTTCAGAGGGTGTCATAATGGTTGTTACCTACCCAGTTCTTGCAGAATAGAAAGGGAAGAGTGAGCTATACCTCCCAATATATAACCAGAATTGAAAGTCTGAAACCTAGACAAGTCAACACTCCATAAATAAAGAGAAGGAATCAGGGAAAGCAATCCTTCAACATGGTGAAGAGGCATTTGAGATTTCCATTGGAATACAGGCAAAAGGAAACCCACATGTCAAGAGCACAAAGAAAGAACAATATGGGAAAAGCAAAGAATAATTCCATTATAAAGTCTATTGAACCTATGGAGGATTCCCACAGTGGGACCTCCCTGGAGGTAGCACAGGACACAGATCATAAAACAGTCACAGATATATTCAAAGAAATCATAGAACTAAGGGGAGAGAATGAAAAACTCAGAAAAGACCTAGAGAGAAAGAATGACAAATTTCGGAAAAAACTAAAAGGAGAAAATGACAAACTCCGGAAAGAACTAGAGGGAGAAAATGACGAACTCCAGAAGGAAGTGGGAACACTGAAAAGATCCCATGCTGAAATGAAAAAGGAAACCAACCAGCGAAGCAAGGAGCTGCAAGAAGAGATTGAGAAGCTCCAAAAGGAAGTGGAAATAGTAAAGAAAACACAAGACGAAATGAAAAAGGAAATCGAACACTCATCCAATAAAGAGGAAAGAATGGAAAAAAGCCTCAGAAGCAGAATGGAGGAAGCAGAAAAAAGAATATCAGACCTGGAAGATAACACAGAACAACTAAAAATCTCAAGTAAAAACTATGAAAAATTTAAAAAATACACAACAGTGGAACAACCAGGAAATGTGGGACACTATGAAAAGATCAAGTTGGACGTGGTGGCACACGCCTTTAATCCTAGCACTCAGGAGGCAGAGGCAGGTGTATCTTTGTGAGTTCAAGGCCAGCCTGGTCTACAGAGCCAGTTCTAGGACAGCTGGGGCTACAGAGAGACCCTGTCTCGAAAAGACCAAAAAAGAATGGAGTTCTATGCAGCAGTAAAGAAAGATGATATCGGGGGCTGGAGAGATAGCCTAGCGGTTAAGAGCACCGACTGCTCTTGCAGAGGACCCGGGTTCGATCCCCAGCACCCACATGGCGGCTAAGAACCGTCTGTAACAACAATTCCAGGAGAACTCCAGTTCCAAGGGAATCCGAGACCCTCTTCTGGCCTCCACGGCATTGCACGACATGGGTGCACAGACCTACATGCAGACAATACATTCATACACATACAAAAATAAATAAAATTAAAAAAATATATATATATATATAAAGAAAGATGATATCATGAAATTTGCAGGTAAATGTATGGAACTAGAAGATATTATGTTAAGTGAAATAACATAGTCCCAGAAAAACAAAAGACGAATGGTATCCCTCATCTGTGGATGCTAGCACCAAGTACCTAGTTGTAAGGCAAACTGAGCAACATTAATGTTATATTCCTCACACTCTGAACACAAGTGTTCTCTTATATTATGAATCCCTAGACAGGTTCTAGAACTAACCTACAATTTATTTTCAGACTATGGATTTTTGGTATATGATGGTGGGCATATATACATATTTTAGAGTAACATAAAGTAAAAATGGAAAAAGGTGAATCAAGAAATATGATATGGAAATAACGTTTGTTTTCAGATGATACAATTTTAGTATAGGTGTGATGTATCAGGCTGGTGTAACGTAGCCTTTCTGGGTACTTAATGACCATACTTAATACCCATACCAATTTGGCCAAGGGACCTAAGGGATAACATTGTTCCTTGCCCTCAGAGGTCAACTAAGTCTCAGGGGACTATGCATGGGGCCATTTCTTGAAATGTCCTCCAAATGTGAGTCACCAGTCTTCCTGTGCAGGGAGGTCTTAGGGATCCATAATGGGACTTCAGCCAGTGTCCAGCCTGTAAAGAGGAAAGTCTGCTCATGCTTCAAAAAGAGAAGCCTGAGACAGGCGTGGTGGCACACGCCTTTAATCCTAGCACTTGGGAGGCAGAGGCAGGCTGATCTTTGTGAGTTCAAGGCCAGCCTGGTCTACAGAGTGAGTTCCAGGACAGCTGAGGCTACAGGGAGACCCTGTCTCAAAAAAAGACCAAATTCAAGAACATGTTTAAAAGATCATACACCATGATAAGATTAGTGGATGCAGAGATGGCACACAATATACAAATCAATAAAGGTAACAGCACGTGGACTATGGGCAGAAATTGCAAGAGCATCTCAATAGTTCAACATCTCTTCATTTTTGTATTATATATATTTTTTATACAAGATTACATTACAAATCAAATCTAGGCCCGTGGCCCCCTCCCTACCCCACCCCCATCCCACCAGAGCTCATGCAGTCTGCCAAACATCTTTTTAATCTTTTTCTCAAAATTCTCGATGCAGAAGTTGACTGTTTTGAGCAGAAGTTCACTGTTTCAGTCAATACTTTGATGCAGTGTTTTCTGTTGTTGTTGTTGTTGTTGTTGTTGTTGTTGTTGTTGTTCTTTCCAATATGCATCACTCCCAAATACTTGGACAAAAACTCAGGGAGCCCTGCACAAGAAATACTTACAACTAGGTAATTGGCGCTAGCATCCAGAAATGAGGGATACTATTCGTCGTATTTTTCTGGGACTATGTTACTTCACTTAACATATCTTCTAGTTCCATCCATTTACCTGCAAAGTTCATGATGTCATCTTTCTTTACCACTGCATAAAACTACTTTGTGGGGACTGGAGAGATGGCCTAGCAGTTAAGAGCGCCGACTGCTCTTGCAGAGGACCCAGGTTCGATCCCCAGCATCCACATGGCGGCTGAGAACCGTCTATAACTCTAGTTCCAGGAGAACTCCAGTTCCAAGGGAATCCGACACCCTCTTCTGACCTCCGCAGCATTGCACGACATGGGTACACAGACCTACATGCAGACAGTACATTCATACACATAAAATAAATAAATAAATAAATAAATAAATAAATAAATACTCCATTTTGTAGATGTACCACATTTTCTCTATCCACTCGTCAGTTGAAGGGCACTTGGGTTGGTTCCAGCTTTTTGCTATTGTGAAGTGAGCTGCAATAAACATGGCTGTGCATGTATCTCTGAAGTAAGATGAGTCTTGTGGGTATATACCCAGGAGTGGTATGACTGGGTCAGGTGGTAAGCTCATTTTGAGTCTTCCAAGGGTTCTCCATACTGCTTTCCATAGTGGCTGTATGAGTTTACATTCCTACCAGCAGTGGATGAGTGTTTCCCTTTCCCCACAACCTCTCCAGCACTTGGTATCATTTGTTTTCTTGATCCTAGCCAGTCTTATCAGAGTGAGATAATATCTTAAAGTGGTTTTAATTTGCATATCCTTAATTATTAGGGACGTTGAATATTTTAAAAGATATTTCTCAGCCATCTCTAATTCCTCACTTGTGAAGTCTCTGTTCAGCTCTTTGCTCCATCTTTTGAATGATTCATTTTTTTTCTTCTTTGTTTGTTGAGTAGTTTATGTATTTCTGGAAATGAATGCTTTGTTAGATGTATCAGCAGTGAAGGTTTCCTCCCACTCTGTGGGTTTTCTCTTCACTTCCTTGATTGTTTCTTTTGATGTACAGAAGCTTTTGAGTTTAATGAGGTCCCATTTGTCAATTGTCAATCTTAATTCTTGTGCAGCTGCTGTCTGATTTAGGAAGTCTTTCCTAAGCCTATGTCTTGTAGAATGCTGCCAACTTTTTCTTCTATCACCTTCAGAGTTTTGGGTTTCACGTTGAGGTCTTTGATCCATCTGGAGTTGACTTTTGTACAGGGTGAGAGGTAGGGGTTTAATTTCATTCTTCTACAAGTGGTGATCCAGTTTTGCCAACACCATTTGCTGAAGATGCTGTCTTTCCTCCATTGTGTCTTCTTGGCCCCCTTGTCAAATATGAGGTGGCTGAAATTGTATGTGCTCAAGTTCGAATCTTCAGTTTTGTTCCATTGGTCTATGGGTCTGGTTTTGTGCCAGTACCAGGCTGTTTTTATGACTATAGCCCTGTAGTATAGTTTGAAATCTGGTATAGAGATCCCCCCTGTATTGCTCTTTTCACTCAGGGTTGCTTTGGCTATTCAGGGTCTTTTGTTTTTCCATATGAAATTAAGGACTTTTTTTTCCAAGCCTGTGAAGAAACTCTTGGGGATTTTAATTAGGATCGCATTGAATCTGTGTATTAGTTCCTTCTACCTTCTTGACCACACTACCAGCTTCTTGAGCCCCCCCTTTTTTTGTCTTTTCGAGACAGGGTCTCCCTGTAGCCTCTCCCTGTCCTGGAACTCACTCTGTAGACCAAGCTGGCCTTGAACTCACAAAGATCTGCCTGCCTCTGCCTCCCAAGTGCTAGGATTAAAGGCGTGCACTTTTTGTAGACAGACCTTTAGCTTAGTAGTTTCTACACTGGAGAGGGTTGAGGGTGCGACAAGAACCATGAGTAAAGGAAGAGGGGGGAAGAGAATAGTAGTCCTTGAGTTTTTGTGAATGACACCTTCACTATAAACAATGGGAAGGAGAGTCAACCAGGCAGCCCCCCGGGGCAGCAGTGGACAAACAGCAGCTCTGGTACCTGCTCAGAGCATTAGACAGGAGGGGAAGGCCACTGACCCACTGGGCCCTGGCTGCCTGCACAGCTCCTTCTGGGGCATCTGCTTTCTTCTTTTTGGTTTGGATCTCCACCCTCCCCCACAGAGGAGTCCCTTCCAATGAGAAATGGCAAGAGCTGCAGGTGCAATTGGAGCCAGAGTCTCCAGGACCTGAGGACTCCTGGGAGGCACAGGTCACTTGTGGCACTGAGCAGTCATCTTCCTTTTCCTCTTAAAGAAACAGCAGCACTTTGCTTCTTCCACTAACTTCACCTCAGCCTGAACTGTGATTGGT
Source organism: Rhizomys pruinosus (assembly GCA_009823505.1). Classification (NCBI taxonomy): domain Eukaryota; kingdom Metazoa; phylum Chordata; class Mammalia; order Rodentia; family Spalacidae; genus Rhizomys; species Rhizomys pruinosus. The sequence continues at coordinate 1,230,666 of VZQC01003825.1, read as the reverse complement.
GCATTGGAGTGGGTTCCAGTGGGATCACCAACACTCAGCTCTCCATTGGTTGAGCTAACCACCTGGCTGATCCCTTACGGCGGTCTGCAGCCAAGAGAGATGTCACATATGAGGTACTGGTCTGCCGGCTGGGCTGAATTTCCCACTCTCCTTGATGCTACCATGATGCAGTCTGATTTCCAAGAGGCTGTTGCTGTGATGGCTGATCCCTGTGTGTGTGGCTTTCTTGTGTTACTGCAGATGCACCAGAATCTACATGAACTGATCCTACTGGAGTAGGAATAGACCTTCCAACCCAATCATAGGCATAGTCAAAGTTGTAGCCTTTCCTTTCAAAAAGATCTGTGAAAAGGGTCCATAAATATTCATAATCAGGTTTTTCAAAGAAGTCTAGTAGCCTGACATAATGAAGGTAGGTTGCCATCTCCTCTGGAAAGTTCTCACAGAGCGCTTCAATTGAAGTATTCCTTTTGGTATCACCAATTTTTTGATATCTCTCTTTTAATGTATCAGCCTTGAGTCCTTGCCAGGGTAGGCTGCTGTGGAGGAAATAGAGGAACATATGGCCTAGGGCTTCCAAATCATCTCTTGGGCTTTGCTCTTTGCCAAGATGCGTGTTTGATAGACATGTATCTTGCAGTTCCGGTTAAGCTTTTGTGCTCCCTGTAAGGTATGTTTTTTAGTTTCAGGATCAATGTATTCCTTGGCCAGTCCAAAGTCCATAATGTGTATTACATGTTCTTTCTTATTGCCTTGTTGGCCAATCAAGAAGTTCTTTGGTTTGACATCTCAGTAAGTGAGATTCTTTGAGTTATATATTCCGTTTGAGAAAGCAACTGGATGGCTATCATTAACACTGTCTTCAAAGCAAACGTTCAGTCGCAGAGGTCAAACAGGTCCTCCAAGCTAGGGCCAAGGAGCTCCAGCACCATGGCATTGCATTTCCCACATGGCCCAAGTACACCTGTGGGAGGCCTTCACCTGTACGGCAAGCAGTTTATAAAACCTGCACTCTAGCTGGGCGTGGTGGCGCACGCCTTTAATCCTAGCAGAGGCAGGCGGATCTTTGTGAGTTCAAGGCCAGCCTGGTTTACAGAGTGAGTTCCAGGACAGCTGGGGCTACAGGGAGACCCTGTCTCGAAAAGACCAAAAATAAAAATAAATTTAAAAAAACCTGTACTCTAAATGAAGCCGTGGAGCACGTGACTTTATTGGTTCCAATTTGATTGCTACATATTCGTTGGTGTAGAGATTTTTACCTACTCTGAGCTCTCCGAAGTTCCCACACCCTGTCTTCTTACCAACCCTGAAGTCGGCTCCCACCATGAGAACTCCAGAGGATGTTGAGGTGCCAGATGGTCGGAAACAGTGTGGACTCCTTTGTGCCATAGTTTTAGTTGTCCGTTGTCTTTCATCCTTTCCCTACTAGAATGGTCCATGATCTACACCAGTCTCTGAACAGTGAATAGCCTCAGTGTATGTACTTCTCTTCAACACAGAAGTATGTCCAAATCAACAGCAATCAGAGAATGAAAAGGAGTTTTGGCACCATTTTTATGCTTCTAATGTATCTCCGGGAGATGAAAAACCATTAATTAGTTCTGAAGAGCATGTAGTCTGTAGGTCTCAGGCATAAGAGGACATTCTGTAACCTGGATCAGCCGCGTTCTGGGGCTCCAACGGGGTGGGTGCGGTCCCCTCCCTGAGAGGGGACTGCTCTTCTCCACCACCCTGTAAAACGGTGGCTTTGCTTTCCCAGGAGCTGGAGGGAGATGAGGAGGCGGAGGGGAGGGGGAAGGCGAGGAGCAGAGGGGTGGCCTGAGCCGATTGGATGATCTTTTTGATGTGGGTCTGTATGCTGTTTGCTTGCCCTGAAGAAACCAGGAATACAAGAAACATGGCCCACTGTAATAAGGCCAATACCAGACTTAGAATCCAGTTGAGATTTGTATATAGTTCTTCATCCTGTAGCTTTGCTGACCTCATTTATTTTGGCACAGATCATGTTTATGAGAGAGGGAGAGAAATATCTTGGAGTTTCCTACTTACAGAATAATGTCATCTGCAGATAGTTTCTTTCCAAGCTGGGTCCCGTTTATTTATTGTCCACTTAAATGGCTAGAATTTCCATTCATGGTGAAAGGGTGGTGAGAGCAGACATCCTGTCTCGTTCTTGACCTTGGGGCAACCATCCAGTATTTCACGGTGTGAAGCATGGCGGTGGTTCTCTAAGCAGTTCCCTCTTCCCCTGGCTCCAATAGTTTAATCATGACCGAGTGCTGGGTTTCGTCTTGTTCTGGTCTATGGTACATTTGTCCTGGGGTCAGCACCACTTGGTCATGAGCACCACATGGTCCTTTCATATGACAACGGAACTCGATTCCCTAGCATTTGGTTGGATTTTTGCACCTACATTCATAAGAAACATCTTTGTGCTGCTTTTCCTGTGATGCTTCTGCCAGGCTTTGGTATCAGGTGGTGCTGGTCGTATCGAATGAGTTAGGAAGTTTGTGCAGATGGGTGTTAGTTCTTCGAGCATTCTGCAGTGTTCACCAGAGAGCCACCTGCCTGGGCTTCTTTGTGGGAGATGTTCTGACAATGTGGACATCTTTAAGTCTCAGGCATTGGAGATGATTTGGTTTTCTGTCTTGATGCTCATGTCCCTCTGTGAAGCTGCCTTCAGCCTCATTATCTGGTTGTCGCTGGTTCCCTTCTGTGCTTCTGGTTTCTTTTCTTGCAACTGAAAGCAGTTTACTGTGTATTCTCTCGCACATCCTCACTGTCCTGCATACAGAGGTCCCGACACACTCAAACATGAGCATCAGCCAGGAATAGGACCTGGGAGTGAGCTGGGTCGATTTCCACTGTCAGTCGTGGACCAGTCTCTGTAGGATGCTTTAAACCCTTGTTCCACAAAGAAAGGACATGAAATTGCTTTATCACTTTCTTAACTGCTCGTGGGAAACACACTGTAGGTTGTTTCTAAGAAGCTATTCTTTTTCTTTCCTGTTTTGGGACAGGGACTCCCCATAGATAAGCTGTCTGTGCTAATTGCTCTAGGTATTCACCTCGCATGGCCCCACAGTCATCATGCCCACCTGGTTCTGCTCTCGAGCCTGGTTTTTCCACGTTGGCCCATTTGATGAAGGAGGAAAGGTAAGTGCCACCTGGTAGGACTTGGGCTCCCTGTGGGTTCCCTGGGTGGGGGCAGCTCCTATCCTGCAGTGCTCTGTGGGCTCCTGCAGGGCACCTCTGGTGCTGGGGTCCAGGAAGTCTCCGGTGGGGCCTGTAAAAACAGTTTGTTGACTGCAGTGATTTCAGTGAGCACGCTCTGGTGCACACCTGCTTTGCTGCAGCTCCTGGCTTTGGGCCAGGTTACCTCATCCTGGATCAACAGCTACTGGTGGGAAACTGCAAGTCAGAAAGTGTTGGCTGGGTTGTTTGAGCCCCGTTCCTGTTGGGCCCTGGCAGGGGTGGGGTGTGAATCTTCACCTGAGAATGAAGAGCCTGGTCTGGGTTGTGTCCTTGGGGAGCTGCCCACCAGGCCTCCCACTCTGAAGAGCCTGGTCTGGGTCATGTCCTTGGGGAGCTGACCACCAGGCCTCCCACTCTGAAGAGCCTGGTCTGTGTTGTGTCCTTGGGGAGCTGCCCACCAGGCCTCCCACTCTGCTGCCCTCCAGCCACTGCCTGGCAGTGCTGAACATTCTCATTCCCAGACAGCATCTCTGTACCTGTAGCCTGACCCCAGCCTGGGCTAAGCATGGACCTGCTTCCTTAGACCTTTTTGTATCTACCTTTTGAGGTCCAAGTTTGAATAGCTGTTGGATTTCTAGTCCAAAATGCTCCCCCACCCCCACCTCCTCTATTTGTGGGGCTGTGATGTAGCGCAGAGGCTTGCTTCAGCACCTTTGTTACTTGGTATGTTGGTGTTTATTATAGTGGAGGAGGAGGAGGAGGTGGGTTTTCACCGTGACACTGGTCCTGCTTGGGAACAGTGAGGCTTCACCTTCCTCCTGCCCCTGCTTGCTTCCCGTTCCTGGATGGGCGCCGCCACCTTCTGCCCCCAGTGATGAAGTGCAGCCTGTTCCAGACTTCTGGAGCGGTGGGGGCACTCTTCCCTTTCCGGCTCATCCTCCCCTGATCTCCCCTGCTCGGCATCTCACTTAGGGCATCCTTGAGTGTCAGGGTAGATTCTTTGTTTTTTTGAGGCGAGGTCTGGCTGTGATGCTGCTGGACTTATCAGTCCTCTGAGCTCAGTCTTCTCACCAGCTGGGGCCACAAGTGCTACCACACTTGACTTCCAGCAAACCTCCTTCCACATCATCTGACCTAGGTCAGCATGCAGCATGGTGAGCGCTGTCCTCTGGCTTTTACAGGGTGTGCCGGAGGACCTCCTCTTCTTCTATGAGCACCTCAGGAAGGGGGGAGGCGTCTTCCGGGTGGAGCGCAGCCTACTCCTGTACCGCTACCACCTGCATGCCGCCACACACTCCGTCCTTGAGTAAGTAGGTCACATCAAGTTCTAGGAACACCTGGGAAACCCAATGACACGCAAGGTGCTGGTGTGGCCGGGCCTACATCACTCATGAGGCTCAGAATCAGGGGGACATGGGGCGTCCCACTGAGGTAAGGGTGAGATTGGATTGCATTGTGGTACCTTTGAAGGAAGGCCTTCAGGGCTGCTGGGTGTTCAGACCCTTGGGGGTCAGGAAGCACTAGGCTGGGGGAGGTAAAGGTTGTGCCTCAGGTCATCGGAAGGCTTTCTGTCCCCTTTGTTCTCATCTGCTCCAGGCTGGCAAGGCTCACCCGGAGGCCCTGGGGCAGGTTCCATAGGCTAACAAAACCCCCTCCTGGCAGGGGCTGCCACAGCTGGCCTCTCTTTTTTCTAGCTGGCTGGCCACCCTTGGCCCTCTAAATCCACTCAGCGGAGATGTGGGACTGGGCTTGCTCACAGGGCTGCTGTTCTGAGCCCAAGCTGAAGGTGCACTTAGGGTGAAAGAGGGTGAGCTTGTAACTCTCCAGTCTGCACTGTGTGAGATGAGTTTGCTTCTTCATTGCTGTAACAAAACACTTGGACCAAATTGGACCAAAACCAATTTGGGGAGGAAAGGGTTTATTTATCTTACATCGCCCCGGTCACAGTTCATCACTTAGGGAGCCCAAGGTAAGAACTCAGGGCAGGAACCTGGAGGTAGGAGCTAAAGCACAGGCCTTGGAGGAATGCCTACTGGCTTGCTCTCCTAGCCCATGCTCAGCCTACTTGCTTGTTGTTGTTTCTTTCTTTTTCTTTCTTTCTTTCTTTCTTTCTTTCTTTCTTTCTTTCTTTCTTTCTTTCTTTCTCTCTCTTTCTTTCTTTCTTTCTTTCTTTTTTTCCTTCCTTCCTTCCTTCCTTCCTTTCTTTCTTTCTTTTTTGTCTGAGACAGGGTCTCTCTTTAGTCTCAGCTGGCCTGGAGCTCACTCTGTAGAGCAGGCTGGCCTTGAACTCACAGAGATCCGCCTGCCTCTGCTTCCTGAGTGCGGGGATTAAAGGCATGTGCCACCATGCCCGGCTCAGCCTGCTCTCTTACACAATACAGAACCAACTGCCCAAGGGTGGCACTGCTCACAGTGGGCTAGGCCCTCCCACATCACCCACCAGTCAATTGTCCAGTGGAGGCAATTCCCCAATTGAGGCTCCCTCAACCCAGGTGTGTCAAGTTGACACTAAAGCTATCTAACACAGTCAGCTATCGATGAGCCATGAGTAGGAGACTATCCCTGGGAAGAATTCAACCCTGTGGTTGAAGGGTAGACCTGGAGTCATGTACTTGGAGCTTGGAGGTGGTGGGAGCTGTGCTGTCAGCCTGGATGGAACTGCTTCAGTAAGAACCCCTTCCTAGGCTCTAAGACATCCACTACCCAGGCTCTAGATTCTAGCATCCAGCTAACTCTGGGCTCCCTGGACTATGGACCTGTGCCATTCACAAGACTCCACTTCTTGTGCAACAGAACCTGCCCCTGCCACATTTGAACTTCCTCACAGCCATAAAGGCATGTCTTGCAGGAGTTTCTATCGGGAGGCAGACCCAGAGCTGGGATCTGCTCCCAGGAGAGTGTTCAGAGGACATGGCAGCCCTGAAGGTCTCTGAGGATCAAAACACACAGTGAAACCCACAGACAGATGAACTGTGAGCATATGGATTCACCAGTCTTCCCACCAGTGGCCAAGCAAAGACTTGGAAAGGTTCCAGCAGCCCTGCTGCCGAGGACCCAGTGGTCAGAGCTGCGCAGTCAGCTGCTGGGCGTGCATCTTCATGGGTTGTGCAGGGTGTGTCATGGCTGCTGTCTTGGTTCCCTCAGGGTCACCCAGGCTCTGTGACAGTGTCATGAGCTGGTGCCCTTCGAGCATGGACATTTGTCTCCCAAGACTCTGAAGGCTGGTCACCGGCAATATCTTCCCACTGTGCCTTCAAATGTTGAGAAGGTTGACAGACTCTGGTCACCTACCAGAGATTGCACATCCCCAGTGCCATCTCTGGGGGAGGATTTCAACATAAGAATTTCTGTAGGACTAAAACACGTGACCCACAGCAACCACAGCATTCTGTTAGAAATCAATGGGGATGACGGGTGTGGTGGCGCACGCCTTTAATCCTAGCACTCGGGAGGCAGAGACAGGTGGATCTCTGTGAATTCCAGCCTGGTCTACAGAGCTAGCTCCAGGCCAGCTGGGACTAAAGAGAGATGCTGACTCCAAAAAACAAACAAACAAACAAACATACAACAAAAATCTAAAAAAATTTGGAAATTAAGCAGCCAAGAGAAAACCACAAAGGAAATTAGAGAAAAATGACTGACAGAACACTTATATATCACAGCTAACCAACTTTATAACATCACTTTATGGCTATAAAGGAGCATGTGAAACAACTATAGCATCTCCACCTTCTAGTATTTAACGGTAAAGATGACCGACCCAACCATATTGATTTTAAAAGTAAAGAAAATACAGTTACCAATACTATCCATTCCACAGGCATTTTAACCAAAAAATAAATTTAGTAATTTAACTTCCAGTGGACTTTACTCCTATGCCTACCAAATGCTTAAGGAGGAAGCTGCACCAAAGTGCTTCCCAGAAGTGAAGAGGGAGCGGAGCTGGGTGCTGGGAGGGAAACCACTCTCATGACGTTACATGTACAAAGGCCTTACAAGACAATGAATTGCAGACCAGCACCTCACACTACGCTGATGCAAGCCTCCAGTACTTTTCCACCAAGCCAGGTTCAGCTGTACATGTGGACAGACAGACAGCAAGAACACAAGCCTGTTTAAAAACTCAGCTAGTATGGTTCACACATGAACAGAAGAAAGGAAAAAACCCACATGATCAATCCTGTAACGTAGAAAAGGAATATGACAACATGTTCCTAATAACTAATGATGTGTTAGATCCCGGGTTTTGGCACAAAAAAACTAAAGATGTTTTGTATTGTTTTGTTTTTAAATCTGAGCAAATAGCAGGGAATGTAGCTCAGTAGCAGAGCAATAACATCTTTGAGGCTCAAGGTTCAATCCCAGTACTGCCAAAAAACAAAAATCTCGGGGCTGGAGAGATGGCCTAGCGATTGGGAGCGCCGACCGCTCTTACAGAGGACCCGGGTTCCATCCCCAGCACCCACATGGTGGCTGAGAACTCCAATTCCAGGAGAGCTCCAGTTCCAGGGGAATCCGACACCCTCTTCTGACCTCCGCGGCATTGCACGACACGGGTGCACACACTTGCATGCAGACAGTACATTCATACACATACAGAAATAAATAAAAAAAAATTTTTTTTAAATCTCAGAAAACTAGAAATAAAAGGAAATTCTCTCAGTCTGATAATACTACAAAAACCTACAACTTTCTGTTTCCTGGGAGACTGAATGGTCACCCAAGATGAGGAGCGAGGTGGGGGTCTGTTCTCACATCTTGTACTTGATTGACTGGAAGTTGGTCCGAACAACACAGACACTGCAGCATTGAAGTACGGCATCCCCATTTGTTGATGGCCAATCATTCAATAAGTTTGCCAAATTCAAGTCCAGCTTGAGTAGAAACATACCTAGAGACTAGCAGTCAACAGCTGGAAATTGCAGTTAAAAAAAAAATACAATCCCATCAAAATTAAAATACAAGTAAATTTACCAACATTTCTGTATATCCTCTGCCCTGAACATGAACTAGTCTGCTGGCTTGCAGGCGGGAGGCCTTGGGGAGGTGCCATGCTTTACAGAATTTGGCATAGTAACACAGCCAGTAGCACTGTGGAAACGGATCTTGTGGATCTAAGGTTCACTTGGAAACTCAGGAGACCTAAATAGTCTTGAGGAGTTGACATCTGGCAGGAATGATTTCAACGTCGGTGGAAGCCCCCCTATCTGGAGGTATAGCTGCAGCACAGAGAGGTCAGTCAAGGAGGACCCTGGAAGCCCACTCATCCAGAGCTGATTTTCCAGCATCTCCAGTGCCACTTGTGGAGGAAAGAATTTTTCCAACAATTGGACAAGTGAATATCTTACCAACAAGTGAATCTGCTCCTCTCACTATGCAGAGATGATTCAGGAAGTCTTAGATTTAAACACAGAAGCAGCTAGAACCACAAAGCATTCTGAGGAAAACATCAGGGCTAAAATTAAAAGTTGGGGCTGGCAACAAGTGCCGTAGAATACATCAAACTGGGTAGCCATTGAATATGGACACATTGGACTTTATAAAAATTAAATGCTCATAAAAGGAGCATTAGTTGGGGATGCAGCTCAATGGTACAGTACTTGCCTCGCCAGCACAGTCCCTGGGTTCCCTCCCCGGCACTGCAGCTTCCCAGTACTGAGCCAGGTGCAGGGATCCACACTCCCAGTCACTACTGAGCCAGGTGCAGGGGTCCACACTCCCAGTCACTACTGAGCCAGGTGAAGGGGTCCACACTCCCAGTCACTACTGAGCCAGGTGCAGGGGTCCACACTCCCAGTCACTACTGACCCAGGTGCAGGGGTCCACACTCCCAGTCACTACTGACCCAGGTGCAGGGGTCCACACTCCCAGTCACTACTGACCCAGGTGCAGGGGTCCACACTCCCAGTCACTACTGAGCCAGGTGCAGGGGTCCACACTCCCAGTCACTACTGAGCCAGGTGCAGGGGTCCACACTCCCAGTCACTACTGAGCCAGGTGCAGGGGTCCACACTCCCAGTCACTACTGACCCAGGTGCAGGGGTCCACACTCCCAGTCACTACTGACCCAGGTGCAGGGGTCCACACTCCCAGTCACTACTGACCCAGGTGCAGGGGTCCACACTCCCAGTCACTACTGACCCAGGTGCAGGGGTCCACACTCCCAGTCACTACTGACCCAGGTGCAGGGGTCCACACTCCCAGTCACTACTGACCCAGGTGCAGGGGTCCACACTCCCAGTCACTACTGACCCAGGTGCAGGGGTCCACACTCCCAGTCACTACTGACCCAGGTGCAGGGGTCCACACTCCCAGTCACTACTGACCCAGGTGCAGGGGTCCACACTCCCAGTCACTACTGACCCAGGTGCAGGGGTCCACACTCCCAGTCACTACTGACCCAGGTGCAGGGGTCCACACTCCCAGTCACTACTGACCCAGGTGCAGGGGTCCACACTCCCAGTCACTACTGACCCAGGTGCAGGGGTCCACACTCCCAGTCACTACTGACCCAGGTGCAGGGGTCCACACTCCCAGTCACTAACTGACCCAGGTGCAGGGGTCCACACTCCCAGTCACTACTGGCCCCAGGTGCAGGGGTCCACACTCCCAGTCACTACTGACCCAGGTGCAGGGGTCCACACTCCCAGTCACTACTGAGCCAGGTTCAGGGGTCCACACTTCCAGTCACTACTGACCCAGGTGCAGGGGTCCACACTCCCAGTCACTACTAACCTAGGTGCAGGGGTCCACACTCCCAGTACTGAGCTAGGTGTGATACTACACATTTATAATTCTTTTTTTTTTTTTACAAATTTCCTTTTTTTAAAATTTTATTTATTTTTGTATGTGTATGAATGTACTATCTGCATGTAGGTTTGTGCACCCGTGTCAGGCAATGCCGCGGAGGTCAGAAGAGGGTCTCGGATTCCCCTGGAACTGGAGTTCTCCTGGAATTGGAGTTATAGATGGTTCTTAGCCACCATCTGGGTGCTGGGGATCAAACCCGGGTCCTCTGCAAAAGCAGTCAGTGCTCTTAACCGCTTGGCTATCTCTCCAGCCCCCACATTTATAACTCTAACCACCCAGCAACACAAGAAGAAAAGGCCAAGAGCATTTCGGTTCTTCCCCAATCGTCCATCTACAGGTGAATGATCAATTCTTAGAATCTAAATAAAACCACTGATGAACACAGGAGATTAAATCCAGAACCTGCGTGGTTAGTAAGAGAAGCAGAAGCAGATCACTGTGTCCACCTCTGCCCATTCTCCAAGGATGCACCGGTACCTGTCCGCCTCTGACCTCTAACTGGCACCCTTAAGGTTCCCATGGTTTTCCTGGTGTGAGCTACTCCTGAGTTAAAATTTAAACCCATGTTTCTCCAAGGCTGGGATTCCTTCCCACTGTCACTACTGGCGGTGGAGACTGAGTGACAAAGCACTGTGGTGCTGCAGGTGCTCGTGGGTTGGTTCTACTGGCTGACTACACAGTACACTCCTGGCTCCCACCCTCATCCTGCAGCCCTTGTGACTGCCTTGGGATCAGGCAGGTGCTTGTGAGGGCTCCTTCCCATGATGGTCTGCTGTGGCACTTGTCACCTGGGTGGTGATCGCAGCCCACCCAGCAGGCTGTCGTCATGTTCCTGGACAGAGCAGCCTGTGTGTGCAGAGCCTTCTTCTTTCTGTTTGTGTGGTAAGCTTTGCCACCCACAGCACAAAATAAGTGATCTAATGTGAGTTTCTGTGTTGGATTAAAGTCTTTGAGCTGTGAGCTGCAGCTCCTCCTGGGGTAACAGCTTTAATTATAACCTGAGGCTTACTGAAGAGTTTTGTTTGTCCGTACTATCAAAAGTCCTGGGATGGCAAGGCCTTGATTCTGTTTTTTAAGCTGAGAGCGGGCTGTGTTTGTGTTGTTTTCATTTTTGTGTGATGTACTTCAGACACAAAAGGAGGCGTAGGAGAAATCAAACATGACTCATATGCATGAGCTCCCGAGCCTAGTATGCGGAAATGTCATCCTGCTCACACTGAGGCACGTGCAGCACAGGCCCTATGCTGAGCTGCTTGTCAAGCTCTCCCAGCCTGTACTGCGCTGTCGGCTCCCCAGCATTGCAATCGAGGTCTGTACAGAGATGTCTCTGATCGTTTCCCAGTGGCAGTGTGGTGCTGGATTTGTGCTTTATCAGATGTTTGGAGGGAAGTAGATAAGGCACTTTACTCATGTGAGGACGTAGCGACAAGATGTTCCTCAGAACAGGGACAGAGGCCCAGACATGACACCAGCAGTGTCCTGAGCCCTGGCACCAGCTCAGGACTGCCCATGTTGACACACTGCTACTGTGTCCCCAGCAGAGCAGCTGGGCTGTCCCTGGCCATCCGTGGGGGCTGGCCTGGGCCCGGGGCAACTCTTAGTCAGGCTGTTCCTTTTTCTAGTCCCAGATGCTGCCAGCAAGTAGCCATGCCTTCCTCTCCTGGGGGCTTCTGGAGCCCTACCAGGACCCCTCTCCCTGAGACTACCATGTGCTAGTGCAGTGTGGTATTGCAACTTCTCAGAAAGCCCCAGAAGTGCAGGCATATGAGTCCAGGAAAGCAGGTTACCTGCCTGTTGAGCCCAACCCTAAACTGAAGCCGTGGCTGCTGCTTAGCAGGAAGAGGTGTGCCAGGCACCAGATGGGCCCTTTCTCTAGGCCAGTGTGGGGTGCTTCTAACATGTCCCAGATATCTGGCAGTTTATGTATCCTATATAACTGCCTACATTGGCCAAAGACTATCCCCTGACTCCCCCACCCCCCAAAAAAGCCGGGCATGGTGGGGCATGCCTTTAATCCTAGCACTTGGAAGGCAGAGGACAGCTGGGGCTGCAGGGAGACCCTGTCTCAAAAAAAAAAAAAAAAAAAAAAAAAAAAACCCCACAAAACAACAACAAAAACCCAAATGTGTCAGGAGGCCAGGGGCCTCAAAAGCACAGACCCCAGCCTAGAAGACATGTAATTCCTGTGTAGAACCACAGGTCTAGAGGACATGCTTGTAATTCCTCTGTGGAAACACAGGTGCCACACTTTTTCAGTCTTCGTGGTACAGCAGTCAGGCAGGGTTGAGATTTTCTCCCATGGGCTCAGTGGACTCAGCCATGTGGGCTGCATGAATAAGCACTTGTGCTTATTCCCCAACAGTTCTCTGTAGGAGCTGCTGTTGCAGACATGTGTACTCACCTCTGAACATGTACATACATGTTTATGCAGAAACATATACATGCAGAAATAAACATGTTTAGTTACAGGCACATACTCAGAAATGCACATGTGTAACTATGGTGCATTTACCTCTGGGCATGCACACATATGTACACAGAAATGCACATATGTACTCATTGTACACATGCACTCAACTATGAATATACACACACAAAAATGGACCTGTGTAATCACTGTCTATATAGACTTACCTTTAGACATGTACACATGTATGTAGAAATGCACGTGTGCACATTGCACACATGCTTACATAGGCTTGTACACATATCATGCCTTGCTCAAGCACCGACTAGGATAGAACCCTTGCTGTTCCCCCAGCTGTGGGTACAGGCTCTCAAGTGAGTCTCACAGGGTCAGGTGAGGACAAGCAGCCCTCAGGGAAAGGCGTTCCTTGGGGACCCTGAGCTGGTGGGGTGCCTGGAAGCCCTCATCTCTCTCCTGGGTGGGCTGCATCCAAGCAGGTCTCCTGCAAGAGTCCCTGCTAGAGGCAGAAGGAACATTCATGGTCAGGAAGGGATGGGCAGTTGGCCTGCTGGTGTAGCACAGGGCCAAGCAGATGCTGGTGCTGCTCAGCCTGTGCCTGGAGCCCTCCCTGTCCTTGTCACTCACACCAAGTAGACTAGTGCAGACAGGCACGTGCATGTCACTGGTACTCTCTGTCCTGTTTCTGCCTCTGACCTACTAGCCACCCTCTGCTCCCATATTGAGATTGTCTGGAACAATCATTCTCAGGCTCTAATGGATAGAAATCTGAAGGGCCATTTTGTCAGAAGTCAGGGTCCTTCCCTGGGTGAAATGTCTCATCCTTGTGTGGAGCCTGGGCTGTGAGGCCTTTGTTCTTACTCTTGTGCTTTTCCATTTCCTTGGATGATAAAAAGCTGTGAGTGTGTGGCCACAGTTGGGATATTCTGCTTGTGAATCTGTCTCAGAAAGGAGGCACTAAAGCCAGAGGGGACTGGCTGGGGTTCAGGGTTAAGATGCTGTTTACCTATGTGGTCCTTAGAACCCCTAGAGAATCCCCTACCAAAGCCACTGAGCTCAACACAACCCTAATTAGAATGTTTAACATGGGCAGCCCAGGAAATGCTGAGCAGGCAAACATGCTGTGATGTGGGGAGTAACAAACACTGCAGACCATTATGTTAGGGCTGCCCTGTGCACAGAGCAAGCTGCAGCCCCAAATGCAAGTGAGATGCCACCCACAGGACCAGGGTCCTGGTGTATGGGCAGGGACACATCCCTGGGGTGCCTGGCCTAAGCTGGGGAACAGCAGGTGAGTAGAGTCCAGGGGACATGAGAAGGACGTGCGTCCATCAAGGGCCAGGTGGGGGGGAGGTCCGCCTGTCCCCAAAAGGGACACCTCTGGGATTGTCTGAGGGAAGGGACCCTGAGACAGAAAATTGTTTCCTGGTGTAAATGTTACTTTACCCAGCCCTTCTTGTTGTTTTGTTTTTTTTTGGTCTTTTTTGAGACAGGGTCTTCCTGTAGCCCCAGCTGTTCTGGAATTTACTCTGTAGACCAGGCTGGCCTTGAACTCACAAAGATCCACTTGTCTCTGCTTCCCAAGTGCTAGGATTAAAGGCGTGTGCCACCACGCCCAGCTGACCCAGCCCTTTCTTATGTGTGGTGACTTCTCTAGGATTTGGATCTGGCTTGTTGGGTCCACTGCTCTCCCTTTTGACATTCTAACTCATGAGGGCTGGCTTGACATATAGAATTTGGGGCCAGAGAAACAGCCAACCTTTCCTGTACACCTAACCTCACTGAGCTAGGTGTGGGGCCTGAGGCTGTGTGTAGCTCAGTAATATGCTAGCAGTGGAAACATGAAGACCCAAGTTTGATTCCCCAACACGCACATAAAAAGCTGGAAGTGGCAGCACACGTATCTGTTATTCTAGCGCTGGAAAGGAAGAGACAGGGACCTCTGAGGCCTGCTGGGCAGCCAGGCTGGCTGCACTGGTGAGCTCCAGGGTTAGAAATCCTGTCTTAAAACTAAGGTAGAGGCAGAGGCAGGCAGAGTGCTGTGAGTTCAAGGCCAGCCTGGTCAACATAGTGAGTTTGAGGCCAGCTGGGGCTAAGGGGAGACCCTGTCTCAAAAACACCAAAAAAACAAACACAAAAAAAACTAAGGTAGAAAGCTATTTGCAGTGGTGCACACCTTTAATCCCAGCACTTGGGAGGCAGAGGCAGGCAGATCTCTATGAGTTCAAGGCCAGCCTGGTCTACATAGTGAGTTCCAGGACTGTAGGGCTATAGGGAGACCCTGTCTCAAAAAGATCAAAACCCCACTAAGGTAGAAAGTAATAAAGATACCTGATGTCACGCTGGCCTTTGCACACACCCCCACACGTGCTACAGAGAGGTCCCACCCATCAGGCTTACATCTCCCAGGGTCCTACTTGGAGAGCAGGACTAACAAGAAGGCGCCCAAAGCTTCGCAAAGGGCATGCGAGTTCTGTGATGCCTCCTGGTACCGCTAGCTGTGGTGGGCTGTGTGGGGCGCAGTGCCAGACCTCCCTCCCTCGGGCATGCTCTGGACTTGGTGTGCTCACTTGCCAAGCAGGGTGAGCCCAAGTGTACATGTGCTTTCCCTGGGCTGAGCAGGTGAGGTGGCTGTGGACCCCATGGCACCTGGCCAGCCCTAGCTGTTCCCACAGGATGACCATCTGGACTCACCGTGTCCACTTCCTGGAGGAACGGGTCTTGCCCTGCTGGGAGTCCTTTACTATCTGGAATGCAGGCAAGCAGGGGCGGAGGCTGTACCGCAGCCTAACTGCAGCCAGCCGGCTCAAGGTAGGCCCCTCCCCTCCTCCTGTTGACCATCACCGTCCTGACCCATCAGCCGGCACTCATCTGACCTGCTGTCCCACATTTCCCCCAGGTCATGGCCTTCTGTGATGTGGACCAGAACAAGATCAAGAAGGGCTTCTACTGCCATGAAGACTCACAGGTGTGTGGCGGGAGCACAGGCTCCTGGGGAAAGGCCTTCCACACGTCTCCCTGAGACCCACTTGGGCTATGCAGATGTAAGGCAGCAGATATAGCCTTACTCCCCAAGGTCTACAGGGCCCCTGGGAGCCTGGCCCTTTCCTTGGGGAGACCCTCTACATACACCTGTAGTCTGGGCCTCAAGGTTGGCCCACCAGGGTTGGTTCTGCATGTGACTATAAGTTGACTGAGGGTGCCAGAGACCAGGGTACATCCACTCATTCTTCCCTAATTGGCCCAAGACCCCCATCAGCCACAGCTACTGTGGAGGGCCCTGGCCAGCACAGGCCCCAGGGGTCCCTTCTGTGTGGAGTCCTAGTGACTTATGGCTGGCATCATCTCTCTAGGAACGGCCCAAGCCACAAGTCCCCATCCTGCACTTCCGAGCTGCCCAGCCGCCCTTTGTCATCTGTGTGAAGCTGGTGAGTGCTGGCTGTGGCTGCAGGGGTCCTGGGTGCCAGGCTCTGGGCATCAGTCTTCCCACCCTGACTGCATGACCAAAGCCAGGGAAAGATCTGATCATGGGCACAGGGGCTAGCCATCACCTGCACCCTCTGCTAAGCCAGACCTTGCTTCATGGCCTTAACTACACCCTGAGCTGAGTCAGCAGCCTCAGGGTGTAGTTAAGCCTCAGGGCAGGATGTCACCAGCACCCTCCACTCTCACTGATGGATGTAGCCCTCAGCCACGATGTGCAGAGGACAGCCAGCCAGCCTCCAGTTGCAGCTGTCATAGCTGTTGGTCTCCCAGGAAGGGATGGCAGCTGGTAGCCATGCGCATGGGAGGGTGTGCACAGGTGGGACTTCAGCTTCCACTTCTGGCAGCTTCCAATCTGAACAGCTCATCTTGGGTCATGGCAGGGCTAAGCCTGAGTCCTAGCCTCCCAGAAACACCAAGGCGTCTGTGTTCGTATCCCTTATGGAGTCAGGAGCTGACAGCAGGGAGCTGGTGAGGCTAGGAATGTGGAGCAGCCCCTCTTGAGGCCTGTTCCCTAGGAAACTGCTATTCCAGCACCTTCTCTTAACACAGCAGAGCAGACAGACCTACCTGTGATGTGTTGCAGATTTGAATTTCTTCTTGTATGTATGCACATGCATGTTCTGTGTGTGTGTGTATTTGTGTACTGGTGTGTCTGGTGGAGGCCAGGGGTGATACCCATCTCTTGCTACCTTGGCTTCTACAGTAGGTTTTCCCTGATTGAGCATGAATGGCAGGCAGTGAGCCCCAGAGACCCTTCTGTCTCTCCCGCCCCCCCCCTCCAATTCCTGAGAGCTAAGTCGTCTGTGCCCCCTGGTTTCTTGGTAGGGAACGCTGCCTTCCCGAGAGCTAAGTCGTCTGTGCCCCCTGGTTTCTTGGTAGGGAACGCTGCCTTCCCGAGAGCTAAGTCGTCTGTGTCCCCTGGTTTCTTGGTAGGGAACGCTGCCTTCCCGAGAGCTAAGTCGTCTGTGCCCCCTGGTTTCTTGGTAGGGAACGCTGCCTTCCCGAGAGCTAAGTCGTCTGTGCCCCCTGGTTTCTTGGTCATGTTCCAGGATCACTGGTGTATGATGTTTCCATGGAGGAAGACATCACTTGTTTCATTTTTTCTCACGTTTTTCTTCTTTAAATAAGTTTCTCTGCTGTGGCCTATGTCACATGAAGAGAATGCTTTGACAGAGGTTGGCAAGTCCGGCCTACAGGTCCTATCTACACAGCTTTTATGAAGAGCCTTAATGTAACAGAGGATGTGCACTCACTCCCCGAGCCAAGTTGCTTCCCAGATCTTCCTTAGGGGCAGTGATGCAGATGCTGTTCTAGAAGTGTCCCAAGCAAGCGAGGAGAGCAGAGTGCTCACCCACGCAGTGCTCAGGAGAGCCACAGACAGCAGTGAGATGGCCCACAGCTCACAGGATGGCCCTGGCTGGCAGGATGCCTTCTTGGCATCCACACAGTAGCTTATACAAGCATTTCTAGCCACATAGGACATCAGTGTGCTGCTCATGTGAATGGACACAGACTCTCTTAGGTATGGGTCTTCTCTCTCAAGTTCATGCAGATGGTTGTATGAAGCGTGGACCCTGGCTTTGGGAGTCGTCAGTGCTGCCGTGAGCCTGTTCCTCTGGATTATCCTAGAAGAGATGTGCAGGTCAGGCGGTGACACCCCAAAGACAGAAGCATGGCAGCCACACAGCCCCCACCCCAGGCTTCTTTCTCACTTTTTGAGGAGAACTTTCTTGCCGTGGTTGTGGGCATGTCTAGACTTCAAAGGCTGAGCACCTCGGGTGCTAATCTTGAGGTTGTATCTGTGAACCTTCTGTCCTTTCATGGGACACTGGAGCATCCAGTGAGTGTTGCCATTAACACAGCATCAGCTCTCACCAGGGAGATGCCAGCCTGCCTTGGCCCAAGCCTGCTACTTCAGGTGTAAAAGGGAAGGGAGGAGAAGGGGAAGAGGCCTGGGGGAAGCAGCAGGTGAGGACAGTGGACATTTCTGCTTCTCCAGGCAGAATGGTTCTGCTCAGGTGTCCTAGCTAGCATGCACTGGTAGTGATGGGACAAGGTGGGATCAGGTCACCGCCCAAGGACAGATGACCCGGGAAGAGGGTGGTCCTCCTCCATCCTGCCAGACTGCCCCAGACTGGGCTGACCTCCCAGATCCCCACCCTCATTGCAGGTTCAGGATTAGGTCACCCAGCCAAGGCCAACACAGAGCAAGGTGAAGCATTTGGAGACCTGAGAGTGGGCACTTGGCAGAGTCTGCAGAAATACAGGAAGGCCAGGGTGCATAAAGTTCTATGGGCAGTGGAGAGAGGAAATGCCGCCTCAACCAGCAGCAGCACAAGGGGCCAGGTGGCAGGGCCCCTCTTAGTCCCCACCCCACTGGTGACTACCACTACTGCAGCGCCAGCTACTGGCCTAGCTGGCTGTTGATCTCCTTTAGGCCCCTTCCCTATCTGCAGAACAACATAAGTCATAGACAGCATCTGGCAGCCAGCACAGGCAAGCCCCAACCCTGCCGCAGGTCTGCATGGGTCCCAGAGGGCAAGAGGCCCGACAGCTGGATCTGCTCTCCACAGGACCTCACAGGGGGCGAGTTTGAAGACAACCTCACGTCACTGCACCTGCAGGAGGGCAAGGACTTTATTCACTTCAGCTGAGGCCTCCACCAGGTGGGTCACACACCCTCCTGCTCTACTTCCTGTCACACAGCCTTTCAGTTACTCTGCTGCTTCCAACTTCACCAATCATGTCTGGTCCATTTGTTTTCAGCTTTTCTTCCTGTTCCAGTAAGGCCTGTCTTTCAGGCACCACTTTAGGTGGATTCCCTGTAGTAACTTCTACCAGATATTTTCTATTTATTTTTTAGCTTGTCTCTGCTCCAGACAGGTCTGAGCCCAAACTTCATTTTCTAAACCACTGTATTAGCTACTTCTCTCACTGCTGTGACTGAGTGCCTAAAACTAGAGGCAACTGGGGGGCAGGGGTGGCTTATGATGTGGGGGTAAGTCCATCGAGGTGGGGGAAGCATGTCAGTGTTGGGGGCATGGCTGTGGTAGGGAGGCATGGTGGTGGAGCTCCCAGCTGTGATTCTTCACGTGCTCACATGTTGGTTAAGCAGGCTCCCAACCTCAAACCCCCCAGTGACCACTTGTAGCTCAGCTGCACATCTCAAAGGTGCCTCTAGTAAACTAAATGTTCAGACACATGAGCTGGTGGGGGACATTCCACACTTAACACCCCTGAGTCTCACTGATGTTTCAAGTTCAGGTTGGGAGCATGGCCTGGCTCTTCTCAGTTACTGTGTAGCCCAGTCCAGCCTTGAATTCACCATCCTCCTGTCTCTACCTCCCAAATGGTGGGTTACAGGTGTGTGCTGTAGATGTTTAGTGCACTCAGGTACATCCAAGGATACTGAGCCTGATGTCATCTCATCAAGCCACAGCACCTCACTCCCCAGCACTGTCTGCCTCCATGGACACCTACTACGTGGAAGGTTTGGGGTGGGTCTTCTCACAACCTGCACCAAATGTGGCCACTGGAGGTTTCCTGATTCCTCTGTCCCCAGATACCTCGCTGCTGATCCTGTCCTCAGTGCTCAGCCTGCTGCTCTGATGGACCATGCTGTCCATGTTGTGAGTGGGAGGGAGGGTTCCAACTGAGCACCTGACTTAGTGGGACTACTGCTGAAGGTGGGTGGGAGAGATGCTGGCACCTAGAGGGAACAGGTGCCTATGGGTGGGACCTACACGCACTCCTCGGTTAGAGTCTCACTGAAAGGGAAGCTCCTCAGCAAGCTTCTGGCAAGCCGGTTAGCCTCCCAGGCCTTAAAGTGTGCTGTCTAGTAACGCTTTTAAAATTACACTAAAAATACTTGTACCATTTCCCCAGAAGTTGCCTGCTCCACCTCAACAGATAGGACAGCAGAGCTGATCCCTTGCGTGGCCTCATCGGGTAACCTCAGCCAGGCTGCCACTCAGAACACCGAGTCCAGGAGAGGTATGTGAGGCTCCTCAGGCTGTGGTCTGCTGGCTTAACCCAGCATCCCCAAGTGACTCCTGATAAAGGCGGCAGCACTGTGCACTGTGTGCCCAGCTCTACGAGACACAGGCTATTGAACTGAGTGAGCTGACTGCTACAGGCCTGGACTTCTGGCCCTGGCTGCTCTGCCTGTGCTGTGGTCTTCAGCTCTGCTCCAGGTGGATCCTCTAGCCTCGCAGAGACAAGAGGTGCCTCCTGCTCTGGGGCTGCCGGCTAGCATGTGAAGCTTCTTTAGCACTGACTGCCCAGGAGGCAGGCATGAGGCTACTGCGGCAGGACAAATGGGCATACAGGCCCTGGGACAAGAGGAACCCATCTTTCTTTTAAGAAGCCCAAGTGCCTGTTCTACACAGGTGTTCAAAGACACAAGACAAAGATCCAGGCCTCAGGACCGGAGGATCATCCGTCAGGGATACCGGCACTGAAGAAACTGGATTTTGACGACTGCTCCATACACCTCTGAAGAGCCCTTGCTGGCTCAGCATATGGGAGGAAAGCTGCCCTGTCTGCTGCTTCATACTACACCTGGCATCCGTGATGCTACAGTGCAGCAAACCATGCCTGGCTCGCAGCACTGGCTCAGAAGCCTCTGGCAGGAGGGGACTCCACAGTGTCTTCCCAGTTTCACTTGCACGTGAGTCCCAGAAACAGAGTCAGGGTAGTGTGGTACATGATTTAATAGGAAGCACGTCAGCTAGGGACTGCAGAAGCGTGGATAGCCCAGGCACCAGAGCACAGCTGTGTGAGGAAGCACTGCCCTCTGGTGATGGCCTCTCACTGTCCAGCAGCAGGTGCACCAGCCTTTGTCAGACAGAGGTTTGTGGCACCAAGTATCCACGTTGCTGAAGCTTGCTGCGGCCCCTTAGAGCATGATATTCCAACCAGGCCAGCCAAAAGCTCTGCTCCCAGGAATAACTTCAGCGTGTGCCAGGCTGTGGAGAGATGGCAATGTCAGGCTGGTCACTACCACCCACGTTCTGGTATGTATGAGGACCGAAACAGACACTGGGCTCCGGGACCAAGCCATACTGTCCTGGCCTGGCAGCTTGAGATAGCTCATGGGCGCATCCCCTGGGGCGGTAGCCTCTGGGAGGGGCAGAGGGCTGCTAAAATGTTCTCATCCATGTGTGTTGAAAGCTTTCCCAACAACATACAGACATATAATGTCAAGTCCACTCTCCACGCCATTGTCTAGGTATCTGCTATGGTCCCTGCAAGGGGGAGGCCCTGGGAAAGGACCTGCACGTACAGATCCAGCACAGTGCACCCAGGAGGAAGGGCAAGAACAAGAGCTCTCCTGTCCTGAGCAAAGCCCAGGTCAAGGCTGAAGGTCAGCACAGTGAAGACAGCATGTGGGGACGGGAAGGGAGAGAGTGCTGTCCCCAGGGTGACCAGGGACAGAACTGTAGAAGTCAAAGGAGAGGAAGTGGAAATCCAGATAAGGGGAAAGAAACACTAAACAGGAAGGTCAACTAGGAAACAAAGACGATGAATGTAAACTTGAGCCAGTAATTATACAGCAGACATGACACCAAACACTAATAAAGGTTTTTAAACTGGAATGTCTTAACTGTATACTGTTCATAGTGTCACTACAGGAGACAGCCACCACCCAGGCATTACTACATCAACTCTGGGCAAAGGTGAAGTCAGGGCAGGAACACAACAGATCTAAATGCACGGTCAAGATTAACAAGACTGAAGAGAAATGAAGACCACCTATGTAATCTCAGAATAGACAATATGAAAGAAAAGAAAGCAGTAAGCCGGGTGAATTTAGTCAGAGGACAGAAACTCTAGGATATAGAAAGCTTGAAGGCCCTGTAGACAGATTGACACACAGAACCCAGAAAACGCCCGAGGGCATGAAAGAACCAAGCTTTCAAGCTTCCGTGCCCCAGGGACACTGACATCTTGACAAAAACTTGGAGCAGCCTAAATACACAGCTCTGACAGCAAACACCAAGGAAGAGGAAGGGGACGAGCCCCTAGGCACAGGCAGCCAAAGGGTGGGATGGAGGCCCCAACAAGATGGACATCCAGGCAGGCAGTATGGGGAAGCTGAACCCCACCCCCACCACACCTCCCCACACAATGGAGCTGAGTCAGCACATGGGCTCCAACAACAGTCAGCACACAGTACAGAACCCACCCACCCTGGCAGAAAGGGCATTCCCAGTAGGTCTGGAGAAGGTAAGGGTGGTGATGAACTGTAACCAAGGTGAGCTGTCCTTGATTCTGAGACCCAGTCTGCTTCAAACCAGAGCTCAGAACATCAGACAGCACAGATGTCCTGTGCCCTCACAATGTTGGAGGCATTACCTTGGGAACCAGCTGGGGTCTGGGCACACCAAGGAGGTCACATAGGCGATCCCGCTGCTCTCTTACAAGGGGGAGCTCTGCATCCCTGAGGAAGAGAAAGGATGAGCCCCATGCCACATGGTGCAGCCCCCCCCCCACCCCCCGCATCAGATCAGAAATCAGACAAAAGCCCTAACCTCCAAAGCAAACACCAGGAGAACCCTGGCTAAGGCCCAGGCACCAAGGACTGGTTCCCAGGACTAAGCCACACCCCTTCCAGGTGAGGAGAAGAGAAGCTGCAGCAAGCAGGCAGCACCTGAGGAGGAGCTTGCTTGCACAGTGCAGTAAAGGTCGGTGCTACTAAGAATTGTTAAGCATGTTTTCTTTTATACAATGAAGTCAAAATAACTTCTCAGTGGGCTCGAGAGATGGCCTAGCAGTGTAGGAGAGCATCCTGTTCCTAAGGAGTTCAGTTCCCAGCACCATGCTGGGCGGCTCACAGCCACCTTAGCTCCAGGCATCAGCACCATCTTGTAGCCTCCACTACACTCATGTGCACCCCCGCTACCAAATTCACAGTTAAAAGTAAAAATTGCCCCTCTCCCTGGTGTCCTGACTTAAGCTGAATGGTTTGGAAGGTGGGAAGCAAGGTATACTGTGTCCTCTGGGCTGAGGTTTGACCACTGTCTCCTCAGAAGGCATTAAGCTGAACTCCTACTGACAGCATCCAGGAAGCCATGGTGTGCCCCACAGCCCTCATCTAGACAGGGGACCACATCCTGGCACAATCCCTGAGAGGATCACTGTTCTGAGGGACACACATGAACACGCTTGCCACGCTTGCCTCACTTGCTGAGGCGGCCTGGCCAACCCCAGCAGACCTGCCAGCCAGTGTGTCTGGGGACAGTGTTCACAGGCAGGAGCAGTGCAATGGCCCACCTGGCTGTGACTCCCAGATACCATCCCCATTTCTAGGACAAGTGACAGGCCAGCTCCAAGCGCGGCTGTAATAGGTGTGTGTGTGAACGTGCACATGGAGCTGTACATGGCTACCTACATGTGTGCACACTGCCCAGGTCACAGGTCACTTAGGTGACTGCTACTGCAACCGTAACCGCTTCCAAGCCATGGCACCTACAACCCACACCCACAGGCTCCACCTTCCTCCTCTTGAAAGGCTATGTGCAAGCACCCGGGACTTTGGAAACATGTCCACAAGGCTACTGAAACAAAGGAAAGGTCACAGGCTCCTTGCAGCAGCTGGATAGCCAGCTGACACTACCCAGTGGCACCCTAATGGCCCTATGTCCAGTTATGGAGAAAAAACATCAGTCTCTAATAAGTAGGGGCCTGAACTGCTCTACCTGCCTCGCTCATAAGAAGCTACTGGGACAAAGACATTACATCTTCTCACTTGAAGCCCCCAGGAAGCACCTGTCCCAGCCCTGTGTAAGGCCCTGAGCCCAGCTGTCAAGGTTAGAAGTGTCTCCCCTCTTTTCATAAGAAGCTACATGGGATGGGGGGACTGGCAGCAGGCTCAGGCAGGCCCCACCCACCAGGCTGTGTCACTGAGCACAGACATGACTTCATCCAGGACGTCAGCATCCACCATGTCACTGTAGGTGAGCACCATCTCATATACCTGGCTTGCTGTGGTCTTTCGGATCTGAGACAAAATGCAGCATGTCAGCAAAAGGAGACACCCCCACTCCCACCCTACCCCTGCCAAGGAAACCAAGGGATCTCGGGAAGCTCCACAGAAGGGAACGGAACTTCTTGCCACCATGGACATGCAGCAGCCTCCGCTGGAGGCTCACAGTGGGGATGTCCACCAGAGGAGCTGTCTTGCCTGTTTTCTTTTCTAGCTGTGTCCTGTGACAAAACTGCTTCTCGTGAGATCTTAGCACCCTCTGGAGCACTCCCAGGCTGAATGTGAGTCATCCTGCTTTACCTCAAAAACCACTGTACTATGTGCAAGTTACCCTTACTTTTTGGGAAACCTCTGGGACTTCTAAAGAGTTCTTTAATGAAAGGGAGGAAAATGCCAGGCAGTCTGACCCTGGTCTTTTCAGTTGGATTTTCATGTTCTAGATGGGACTGCAGCACCCCCACACACACACCCAGCAACACTTCCTGTGCCCACCCTGCCCATTTTCCTGCATACAAACTGCAGCCAACTGACTGACAGGATCCCAGGACTGCCCCACTTCTGGAACCCACCTTCAGACTCCTCATCTCACCCTGCCTCTACTTCTTCAGAGTCATACCAACAGACACTCATCTTTAAAGGCTATATGTAGCCGGGCATGGTGGTGCACGCCTTTAATCCTAGCACTTGGGAGGCAGAGGCAGGCGGATCTTTGTGAGTTCAAGGCCAGCCTGGTCTACAGAGTGAGTTCCAGGACAGCTGGGGCTACAGGGAGACCCTGTCTCGAAAAGACCAAAAAATAGATAGATAGATAGATAGATAGATAGATAGATAGATAGATAGATAGATAGATAGATAGATAGATAGATAGATAAAGGCTATATGCAAGCACAGACCTGGGTCCCAGGCAAAAGATCTTGAAATGAGGCAGATACTGACCACAGGGAATGGGTGGCCGAGGAGGAGGAACAGCTGCAGAAGAACCTTCTTTCTCACATCACCATGGAATTGCACCATGCCACAGAGCCTATAGGAGACCCACAGTGATATGGAGCTGTCCCACACCTGTGTTACCCCGGGACCCCACAGCTGCCCTAAAAGCCCAAGACACATGGAAGACCCAAACAGAGCACAGTCCAGGTCCAGAGCCCTGTGCTAGTGTGTGCATGTACCTACGTACACACCTGTGTGTTCTGTATGCTCCCATGTACTTACATATCCATGACCAGATCTCTGTATGTGTGAGCACATTTGTACAGCCATGTGATATGCACTAGCATGTGTGCACACCTGCATACTGTCCACTGTTTATAACCAGATCCCTGCTAGCATATGTAAATGCACACATCCATGCAGACCTTTGGCCCTGAGGCATCTATATGGTCATTACAGTGCAGAGCAAGTAACGGATGCAGCTTGCTCATTGTGGTTGATCCTCCCCAAGTGCCACTGCTGACCATCTTGGCTTTTCCTTATCATTGCTTTAGATGGACATTTAAACCCATGACTTTGAACATCTTATAACTAAACTCTATCTCCCACCAGGAACCAAGTCCCCACCACTGCTGTCCAGGGCTGGGAGCACTGAAACTTACACTGCAATGCTCGGCCGAAGCTTCTGGATGTCTTTGGATTTCTTGATTTCTTCCTTACAAAGTGCAAGCAACTTCACACAAAAGGGGTGGCTGGAAAGAGACCCATGTTTAAAGTGGAGTTTCCATAGGAACAGAGGATGCTGTGATGCATGCTGTGGTGACTTCCAAGCACACTTTTGGTACCAAGTGACTTAAAAGCCAGCTTCTTTCCACCAAGCACCAGCAAAGCAGATGCCCTCATCTCATTATCCATAAGGCACCCACTGCCTACACCATCCATGGTGGCCAGCATGTGGACAGCCACTGCCTACACCATCCATGGTGGTCAGCATGTGGACAGCCACTGCCTACACCGTCCATGGTGGTCAGCACGTGGACAGCCGGCCCTGGCACCCACTGCCTACACCATCCATGGTGGTCAGCACATGGACAGCCACTGCCTACACCGTCCATGGTGTCAGCACATGGACAGCCAGCCCTGGCACCCACTGTCTACACCATCCATGGTGGTCAGCACATGGACAGCCGGCCTTGGCACCGGCAACACTCCCCATGACCCACCTCAATGAAAACAAAGCCCACTGAGCTAACGCTGTCGTACAGTGAATGAATGTGATGGCCCAGTCCACACTGGAGGACAGCAAATCCTAACCAGCTTTCCAGGGCCAGACCAGTGAGCCTAGTGCTGGACTGCTACACTTCAGGATAGTCCATGCCAGCAGCTCCCACACTGATCCTCGTCTCAGGAAAAGACTGTGCCCTGGGACCTCAGCCCAGATCACACAGTGCCTAATCTCTCCCTGACCAGCTCCCTAAAGTGGTTGTTGAGGACATAATGGTGGTCATACTGCTAAGGGCTATGGTCCCCATAGTCCTTCTGCATAAGGCTCACTATGGCCTCCACTGACCTCCCTCAGGAACACATGCCCAATTCCACTGCTCTTCTGGACTTATGGCTCTGACCCACCCCAATGACAGGCATCCTTTGGTCTTTTGGGACACTTCCAGGTCTAAACCAAACTCTGGTACTCAGTGACCATGTGGGTTTACACACCAGGGTCCTTGGAGGGCTCTCACTGGACTCAGCCAAGAGGCATGAGCCCTCCTGTGGATGAGGTCTAATGCACATCTCAGTCCTGCATCTCTGGGTGGGCACCATGGCTTCCTGGCCACTCCAGCTGCAACCCCCAATTCATACATCCATTACCAGAAGTGCTAAGTCATGGCAACCTGGCTCTAGAGCAGCCACTACCCACCTCTTTCTGCTGGCCTTGCTCAGCCCTCACCTGATGGACAGGCAGATCTCCCACCCACTACCCAGATCCCAGCATCTATTTTCAACATGAGACCAGCCTAATGCCCATATACATATTACCACAGTTTCCAGGGAGGTGAGCCTAGAAGCTCAGGCTGCCTGAGATCCAGGGGACCCACCAGCCCATCAGAGGGTATAGGGCTGCAGTTCTGAGCCTAAAGCCTGGTCTTCCCAACAGCAGGCCTTAACCCAGAAGACATTTCCAAGGGAGAGGAGAGGCAGAGCCATGGCCCTGAAGCCATCTCTACAGAGTCAAGAAAATCCAGCGCCTGAAAAAGGCAGACTCAAGTCCTGACTGCTCAACAATGGCCATCCTTGGCCAGGCCTCTCTTACTGCCTGGCCATTTTCCACACTGCACCCAGACAGACCTGCCATGTGGACATTCACACAGAGCCCTGTGCCCCAGACTGGACACATCCCACCAACAGTCAGAACCACAGCAAGAGCTCCTCATGGAGCAGGAGCTAGACAGCAGGATGCAGGGTGCAGCAGGTGCCCCAGACTGGACACATCCCACCAACAGTCAGAACCACAGCAAGAGCTCCTCATGGAGCAGGAGCTAGACAGCAGGATGCAGGATGCAGCAGGTGGGACACCAGCAGATGCAAGCAGCAAAAGAACACAGCGAGTCAACCTGACACCAGTTTAGAAGTGTCTTAAGGGAATCTAGAGCACACAGAAGGAAGGCAGGCAGGGTGGTGACAACAGGACCCAGCAAGGAGGAGCTCTCTGAGAAGGGGGACGCAGGATTCAGGAGGCAGCAGAAGCAAGTCAAACAACGTCTGAAAACTCCGAGATAAGCTGCCCAGGAGTCAAGGTCTTCTGAAAATCCTTTCGGATGTAACAAGCAACAGCAGCAGACCTCCCTGGGGGCTGCTCTCCAAGTGGACAGATGGTGGGTGTCCCCCAAGATGAGTAGTGAGACCAAGTGCCAACTGTGGATAACTCAAAATAGCATTAACTGCAGAAAAGCAGGGGATTGAGATGATAACCTTGGAGTCAGACAAGTTCGACGTGCTCTGCTATCCTTGGCAGTGTCCGGAAGGAAGGACAGAATACTGGAATTCGATACGTTGAGGGTATTCGGTTTCATTTCCAAGGTAGCCTCAGAGCACAGAAGAAAAGTCCCAAACAAATACACGAGGAAAATGGAATGAGAAAAAAAAAAAATCTGTAAATTGGAGAGAGCAGAAAAGGAACATGGAACAGGTAACAAGATAAATGGATGGATCTGTGGACTCGGTCATGTGGTGGCGCACGCCTTTAATCCTAGCACTTAGGAGGCAGAGGCAGGCGGATCTCTGTGAGTTCAAGGCCAGCCTGGTCTAAAGAGCGAGTTCCAGGACAGCTGAGACTAAAGGGAGACCCTGTCTCAAAAACACCAAAAAAAAAAAAGATCAGACTAGCCGGGCATGGTGGCACACACATTTAATCCCAGCACTCGGGAGGCAGAAGCTGGCAAATCTCTATGAGTTCAAGGCCAGCCTGGCCTACAGAGCGAGTTCCAGGCCAGCGGGGACTAAAGGGAGACCCTGACTCAAAAAGAACAATAACAAACAAAAAAGATCAGACTAAATTTCCACAGAACTGTACATACTGTCAATAACAGATGAACAAAAAGCAAATATATAAAAATACTGAAACCAAAGCCCTGTATCCAGTGTAAAACACAACCCAAAGCAGAGTACCTCTGGAGACACAAATGTATCTGATGGGAGTCTGCTCTCAATATGTATGAACCAAAACTCCAGCTCAAAAATCCATGAAGCAAAAACTAATAAAAATATAAAGAAATAAAAAGGATTAAAAATAACAGGAGATGTTTTTCCTATTATCTTATTTTGAAATTTTCAACCCAGGAAAAATGCATGTCAAATCCTTAGAACATTTAGCAAAACGAATCAAGCAGTGTGGGAAAGGTTCTCGGCCAGGTTACGCATCTGAGCACGCAAGTTGTTCCAACAGCAGGTGTGAGAAAACCCTGTGATGTTAGATTAAAAGCCATCCACGGCATCCAGCAAAGACATAAGCTCCCACCAAACAGTTAAAAACCAAGCACAACTCCCAGCACCACAGGTTTCAAGGGAATCACGCTGGTCTCCACCAGCCAGGCTTGTGTGTGCCAGAGCTCAAGGCAGAACACTAAGACAAGGAGACTCCAGCCTTGAGGGTTCACCCAGGTGCTGGTCAGCATGTGAACACAAGGGCAGGGGGCTGGAGGTGTGGGGGAGAGGATGACATGGGACACCAGGAAAGATGACAGGAAAATTGGGCAAAAGTTCACTGTATCAGGGCAGTAAATAGAAACTAGATGGTAGTGAACAGAGACTCGGAGATGGAAGATGAATTGAGATCCAGATAGTCTCAGTTCAACAGCGAATTCCATAAATGTTAGGTTGTTTCCAAGTAACTTAACTGCACTGCAGTAGGTAGATGCTCAGGAATCTTCAGGGCATACGAAGCTGTGCAGACCAACAAGGCAGAATTCAAGGCATTGGAGGAAGAAAAACAAACAAACAAAAAAACCCACATGCCCAAGATGGGACAACCTAGACAGTTCCAGAGCTCAGAGAGGGACAGCATGTGGTAGTGCTGCCAGCTCCTTGGGCAAGAGGCTGAGGATCCAGGAACCACACACAGCAGGAAGCATCTGACTGATGCCCACAGCCTGCGTCCACCTGTGGAGGCAGAGGCACACTCCTCCTGAACCCTGCAACACAGCAGCCCCCTATGCTGTCCCATTTCCCTCTGCCAGCCAGGCTTTATTGCCTTAGGCTCCAGAAGCTTCCAGCATGCCCTGCCCACCCTGCCTGGAGGGTGGGACACTACCTGCTTGAGTCCATCCTCCCACCTGTACATCAGGGTTCTACTTCACCCTACCCCATCCCAGTGCCTGCTGCTTGCAATGTGTCATCTCCTGGATTCTGAGCTCCTGACCTGAGTGTTTTGTCTTTAAATTATCCACTAGCCAGATCTGGTGGCCACAGGCTTGTAATTAGAGCACTCGGGAGGCTAAGTGGGCAGGACTGTGAGTTTGAAGCCAACGTGGGCAGCACTGCGAGACCCCCTACATCAGTAAATAAAGAGGACAATTTTTAAATGTGGGTAACTTGCCGGGTGTGGTGGCGCACGCCTTTAATCCTAGCACTTGGGAGGCAGAGGTAGGCAGATCTTTGTGAGTTCAAGGCCAGCCTGGTCTACAGAGTGAGTTCCAGGACAGCTGGGGCTACAGAGAGACCCTGTCTCGAAAAGACCAAAAAAAAAAAAAGTGGGTAACTCAGGCTTCACTAGAGAGGAATGAGATGCTTACTTCTCCTCAGTGGTGAAGATGTCAAAGCACCCATTGGCCAGCAGCTGGTCCAGAGTCTTCAGAAGTGACACAGACACCCTAAGAAAGGGAGACAAGTGAACATGAGACCATACCAAGCACCAAGAGCAAGGAGCAACGATGGGGTTAGGGTAGGGGACAGGACAGGACAGGCAGATGCTGCTGGCAAGTAGAAAACCCCTTCATGCCACAATGGCTCCTCCTGGATGGGATGAAAATCAAGACAGACCCCTAAGTTCCAAAGAAGGGACAAACCAGCGTCGCAGTTCTTACAAAAATGCCAAGATGACACTGGGAAGAACAAAGCTGGAGCCAGCGTGGCTTCCCTCAGGGGCTACTACCACCCAAGACTGCGCACACCAGGCTGGTGAGAACATGGAGGATCCGAGTGTCCAGTAGAAGGCCACCCAAGACTGAGTTAGGCTGGTGAGAACATGGAGGATCCGAGTGTCCAGTAGAAGACCACCCAAGACTGCGCACACCAGGCTGGTGAGAACATGGAGGATCCGAGTGTCCAGTAGAAGGCCACCCAAGACTGCGCACACCAGGCTGAAGTCCTGATGGCACTGTGGGAGTGAAAGCAGCACAGCTGCTCAGGGAACCCTCCAGCAGCTGTCCAGAAGTCAACACTCACTACATGTGATCCAGCTGTCCACTACCTGATGTTTACCCAAGAAAAGGGAATGTATGACCACAGAGACTGGTCCCTGGGTGCCACTGCAGCTGTCAGTAACGCCTGGAACATAAGGTTCCCAAACAAATGAGTAAGTTCCTGCCCACAACAGACCCCAATTGTGCAAGATAGGCAACCATGCTGACTTACTATGTCTAAATGAAAATCTACAAAATACCAGTTCAGCTTCAGTGACAACAGATTAGTGGCTACCAGAGTGGACAGTGCTGAGGAAACCTTGGTGGCCACGGAGGGCTTCGCAGTGCACGTGGCCCAAGGAACTAGGCTGTGCACTTCACGTAGAGTTTCTTCTGTATTTTAGACCTCAATGGGGCAGTGAGAAACGGACAAGAAAGGACAGGGTTCTTCCTACAGGGAAAAAAATCTCACTCCATCTCACCCGGCTGTGTACACACCCCACCTCCCATGCCCAGAATGGAGAGAAGGGCTAGAAAACAATGCATGCGAGGCCTGGGAGCCATTGGAGCCTGACAGCCAGCCATGTGCTTGCTAGGGCCTGCTTTTCACCCACGACTAACACATGTGTGTGCCAGGGAGCCCTGGGCCCTGTGGAAGATCGGGCGCAACCCCCGGCCTTGAAACACTACTCACCTGTTGTTTAGGAGGTTGTCCTCAAAGACTTGCAGGAGGGTCCCGCTGAAGCTCTCCAGGGCCTGTGCATCCTTCTGAATCCCCTTCATGTATTCAAAAAGGCTCTGTGTAGAATGCCTGACCTGCAACACAAGAAGAGGTCATGTGAGGCAGCATGGTCAGCGTCCCCTTTACTTCCCCAGGGACACTCCAGTGACAGTGACGGCTGCCAAACAGAAATAACTGCAAGATACAAAAACAAGGGTCTTGCAAGCTGGTACAACAGTGGACGCGTGTGCTCCACGCATCAGGGACAGAACCCTCTGATGGTGGTAACATAGCCTAAGCCCAATGCACCATCCCGTTTCCACCAGGACACAGCAACCGTGAAGCTGTGGCACAAGACACAGGACTTCAGCACTGCAAGCTGCACAGTGCAACTACAGAACCCAAACAAGCCCAGACCACCATGTACAGGGATCAGACTGACACGGTCCAACAGCAGAGCAGACAGCGGGGGCCCCAGGCAGAGGACTGTCCCTTTGGGAAGAGAGGATGGAACACCAAGGGTACAAGGCCCTGATCTAGCTCAGTCTAACATGACCAAAAAGGGGGGCAGAGGAAGAGGCACACAGCGTCACGGCAAGCCCAGATTCTATTGTGGGGCCTGGGCTGGGCATGCAGACCAGCTGTACCACCATGAGACACAATGGAAAACCAAGATGGCACCACAGGACAAACCACATTCTTCTGAGAGCAAATGGCCCCAAACAGTAGTGAGCAGGGTGGGAGCTGCCGTCAGCTCCATGGTGGGGCCCTGCCAGGAGTATCTTGGACTCTGACTCAGGCAGTTCTGAGGGCACTAAGCCAGGCCACTGGCATGTGAGCGACATGGGTGTCTATGACAATGCACATGACTTCTGTGATCAATTTAAAGTGTGTCTCCCAATATTGAGGAAGACTGAGAAAGAGATGAAAAGCATGTTTGGCAGAATACATGAGCTCTGGTGGGGTGGGGGGATAGGGTGGGGGACACGGGTCTAGATTTGATAATCTTATACAAAATATATATTAAAAAAATAAAACAAAATAAAGTGAGTCTCCCAAAAAAATAAAAATAAATAGTGTGTCTCCAGGATGTAGGTGCCATGTGTGTCACAAGGCCGGAATGAGGTGGCACGGCTGGGCCTGTGGCAGCTGAACCATGCACAAGCAAATGGACACTGTTCTGGCATTCTCTGCACTTCCACACTTATTTAAAATTTCCAAAGGAAAGGTTTAAGAAAAGCTATTCCTTATGCAGAAGGAAATAATACAGTAATACCAGAAGTCATACACTGTAAAGAAGCATGGCCCGAACCTGCTTGTGTCCTTATTTTCAGGCAGTATGTCCAGCAACAAGGCCACAAGATGACAGATCTGGTCCATGCAGAGCCGCCTCTGACCAGGGCCTAGGGCAGAGGCCCTGAGAACACAAGCACCTAACCCACTGCCACTTCAAACACTGGTTCAGTCCTCACCAGGCTCGATCATGTGGGGACTACTGTTCCCCAGAGTCCTGTCCTGGAGGTCCTGGACTACTTGGAGCCCCAGCACTTCAGCAAAGAAGAGGTAAGGGGAAGATAGAGGGGGGAACAGAAGGGAGGCAGGCCCAGCCTGGCGTGCCAGCTCCAGTAGTTCTGACCCCAGGGAGGAGCAGCCCTGTGCCCTGCTCTGCCCAGTCAGATGTCTCCTCACCGTAGACTCTGTCAAGCCACCCACAGACACAGCTAGCCCCAGCAGGACATGGTATCGGTAGGTAGGCAGCCCCAGGAGCTGGGTGATGAGAGGGAAGGCCTGGGAAGGCGAGTTCCAGTTCACGGAGCCCACATCAGACCTGCAAGAAAGGAGTTCCTCAAGGCCATGTTCAAGCGGGCTGCAAGCGGGGTCCATACCCCAACAGTACCTGGGAAACAGACTTTCCAGTTCTCTTCGGTGGGGCACATGGGGGATGGGAGGGCTGTCAAAATGCAGCAGAGTCAGAAACACACGGGCAGCATGAGCACGGAAGCGATCGATCTTCTCACTTGCCTGCTGGGCAATGCAACACATGATGCGCTCACAACTGCAAACCAAGGGCACAGATGTTAGACCAGCCTGAGGGTGCGTGGGCACCTGAAGTCAGCACTGCACAGCTGTTAGACCAGCCTGAGGGTGTGTGGGCACATGAAGTCAGTACTGCACAGCTGATAGACCAGC
The DNA here is from genome assembly GCA_009823505.1 of Rhizomys pruinosus. NCBI lineage: Eukaryota > Metazoa > Chordata > Mammalia > Rodentia > Spalacidae > Rhizomys > Rhizomys pruinosus. The sequence goes on along the minus strand of VZQC01003825.1, from coordinate 1,197,025 downwards.
CTGAGGGTGTGTGGGCACCTGAAGTCAGCACTGCACAGCTGTTAGACCAGCCTGACGGTGTGTGGGCACCTGAAGTCAGCACTGCACAGCTGTTAGACCAGCCTGACGGTGTGTGGGCACCTGAAGTCAGCGCTGCACAGCTGTTAGACCAGCCTGAGGGTGTGTGGGCACCTGAAGTCAGCACTGCACAGCTGTTAGACCAGCCTGAGGGTGTGTGGGCACCTGAAGTCAGCACTGCACAGCTGTTAGACCAGCCTGAGGGTGTGTGGGCACCTGAAGTCAGCACTGCACAGCTGTTAGACCAGCCTGAGGGTGTGTGGGCACCTGAAGTCAGCACTGCACAGCTGTTAGACCAGCCTGAGGGTGTGTGGGCACCTGAAGTCAGCACTGCACAGCTGTTAGACCAGCCTGAGGGTGTGTGGGCACCTGAAGTCAGCACTGCACAGCTGTTAGACCAGCCTGAGGGTGTGTGGGCACCTGAAGTCAGCACTGCACAGCTGTTAGACCAGCCTGAGGGTGTGTGGGCACCTGAAGTCAGCACTGCACAGCTGTTAGACCAGCCTGACGGTGTGTGGGCACCTGAAGTCAGCACTGCACAGCTGTTAGACCAGCCTGAGGGTGTGTGGGCACCTGAAGTCAGCACTGCACAGCTGTTAGACCAGCCTGAGGGTGTGTGGGCACCTGAAGTCAGCACTGCACAGCTGTTAGACCAGCCTGACGGTGTGTGGGCACCTGAAGTCAGCACTGCACAGCTGTTAGACCAGCCTGAGGGTGTGTGGGCACCTGAAGTCAGCACTGCACAGCTGTTAGACCAGCCTGACGGTGTGTGGGCACCTGAAGTCAGCACTGCACAGCTGTTAGACCAGCCTGAGGGTGTGTGGGCACCTGAAGTAAGCACTGCACAGCTGTTAGACCAGCCTGAGGGTGTGTGGGCACCTGAAGTCAGCACTGCACAGCTGTTAGACCAGCCTGAGGGTGTGTGGGCACCTGAAGTCAGCACTGCACAGCTGTTAGACCAGCCTGAGGGTGTGTGGGCACCTGAAGTCAGCACTGCACAGCTGTTAGACCAGCCTGAGGGTGTGTGGGCACCTGAAGTCAGCACTGCACAGCTGTTAGACCAGCCTGAGGGTGTGTGGGCACCTGAAGTCAGCACTGCACAGCTGTTAGACCAGCCTGACGGTGTGTGGGCACCTGAAGTAAGCACTGCACAGCTGTTAGACCAGCCTGAGGGTGTGTGGGCACCTGAAGTCAGTACTGCACAGCTGTTAGACCAGCCTGACGGTGTGTGGGCACCTGAAGTAAGTACTGCACAGCTGTTAGACCAGCCTGAGGATGTGTGGGCACCTGAAGTCAGCACTGCACAGCTGTTAGACCAGCCTGAGAGTGTGTGGGCACCTGAAGTAAGTACTGCACAGCTGTTAGACCAGCCTGAGGGTGTGTGGGCACCTGAAGACAGCACTGCACAGCTGTTAGACCAGCCTGACGGTGTGTGGGCACCTGAAGTCAGCACCGCACAGCTGTTAGACCAGCCTGACGGTGTGTGGGCACCTGAAGTCAGTATTGCACAGCTGTTAGACCAGCCTGAGGGTGTGTGGGCACCTGAAGTAAGTGCTGCACAGCTGTTAGACCAGCCTGACGGTGTGTGGGCACCTGAAGTAAGTGCTGCACAGCTGTTAGACCAGCTTGATGGTGTGTGGGCACCTGAAGTAAGTACTGCACAGCTATTAGGTCAGCCTGAGGGTGTGTGGGCACCTGAAGTAAGTGCTGCACAGCTGTTAGACCAGCTCGATGGTGTGTGGGCACCTGAGGTAAGTACTGCACAGCTGTTAGGTCAGCCTGATGGTGTGTGGGCACCTGAAGTCAGTACTGCACAGCTCTTAGGTCAGCCTGACGATATGTGGGCACCTAACTGTCAGCACTGCAAAAGCAGCCTCAGGATGGGTGCAACCATATCCTGCCCACCACCCCATCCTGGAGACACACAGCAGTGCATGTGAACACAGAAGGACTGGGAACCAACAGTATGACAAGTGGGCAGAGGGCAGGAAGGGAGAGAGGTGAGGAGTGGCCAGGCTGACAAAGGGCAGGCACAAAGACAGCAGAACCCAAGGCCTCAGCAAAGGGCAGAGGAGGCCGAGAACACAGCAAGAAGCCTCGGGTCCCGGGGCTGCTGGTGTGACCGTGGCCCTTCCTGCAGGAATCTCAGATCCAGAACCCTGAGTCTGAAGGCACTCTAGCCTCGCCCTCTGAAACAGGCTATGGAACATGCCAGGCTGAGGGAGGCCCAGGAACACTGGGGGTGGGGAGGCGTTGGAAGGATGGGTATCCACAGAAGCCTGTCCTGGGTGTGTAGGAACACAGGGGAACCCTGGGCCAGGATCAATAAGTCTGTGGCAGGTCAAGAAGGAGGTCAGAGGAGCTGGTCTGAGACGGCACTGAGACCCCAGGACCACCCCGGCTGGCCTCCTCAGAGACTTACATGTGGGCCTCGATCAGCATTGGCTCTGTCCGTGCCAGCAGAAGTGTCAAGTCCATCAGGCTGGACATGGCAGCCTCTCGGACCCTGTGGACAGGAGACACAGGGAGAGATCAGTCTAGGACAGGGAGACACAAGGAGAGATCAGTCTAGGACAGGGAGACACAGAAGAGATCAGTCTAGGACAGGGAGACACAGGGAGAGGTCAGTCTAGGACAGGGAGACACAGGGAGAGATCAGTCTAGGACAGGGAGACACAGGCCTGCTTCCACCAACCACACCCATCACGTCCTACAAGAAGACTTTGCATGGCCATGTGGGGAAAAAGGTCCCAGGATACCTACTGACCACACACAGGCTTGGATCCAACAGGCCCAAACATAGGGCAAGTTTCAGAGATTATAGAAATCCCACTTCAGTGGAAACGTCAGTAAAACCCACCACTAGCAGCTGGCAGCCTTTACTGGAAAGTCCCCTGACTGAGGGATGAAGGACGTGCTCAGTCTCTCGTATATTAAGCAAGAAGATTCATGTTTAACACCTTAAGACAGGCTGGACACGTCCCAGCAAAGCCTGTGACACATACGCACAACTGCAGACCATAATTCCCACGGCCCCTTCCATGCAAAGCCTGCTCCCTGCAGTGTCTCCCTGAAGAAAGCCGGTGCTTCCCAGCTCTCAACACAAGGAACTGACAGGCATAGCCGTCCAGACCTCTGCTCAACAGCTGTCCTTAGTTCACACCAAAGAAAAAAGTTCTGGTTTAACCCCGGGGCGACTGCAACTTTTAAACCTAGGGTACAGTACAGTCACCCAGGTAGGAAAAAGAAGATCCCATGCCAGGTTCCCACTGTGAGGCCCCACAGGAAGCGCTCACAGACACAAGCAGAACAGGTCAGGGCTCTCAGTAGCTTCCATGGTCAATGGGCTTGAGGAGTTGGTGGACACAAAGCAAGCTGGGGGAGGTGGTGGGGTCATGGGCACACATTTATAGACCATGCCAAAGAACATGGACTGCACATGTGCAGTCTCTGCCAGAAACATGGGTACATGCGTGTGAAGTGTGCTGAGGGACACGGGCATGCTGTAAACACAGCAAGGGACACAAGGGAATCTGGAAAGTGCCAGGGATCATGAGCATGCAACTACAAAGCTCAGGACGCAACACAAGTGCTCTGTACACTGCCCTCATGCTGCCACCCCCGAGAGCTGGGACACGGGATGAGGCTCCAGACAACATGGCAGAAAGCAGCTGGGAGTGCCAAGTGCATGAACAGGGAGGAACTGGGCCCTGAGCCCCAGAGCCCCCTTGGTAAAAGCCATTCCTTAGAACTCAAACACGCCCAACACTCCCTAGCTGAGTCCTGGGAGCCAGGACCATGAAATAAAACCACTGTCACAGAGCCCGGCCCACGGCACCAGCTCCACACAGCTCTGGCACCACTCCCTGAAGCCTCCCTACTCTCCATGACTTGGTGATTTCGATGCTATTGGCTGGCCACTGACATCACCTGATAAAAGAAAACTACCAAATCTCAAAATCCTAACTACTACTATGAGATTCAATTAAAAACTATAACAAATACCTAAAACACGACAAATACAACAGGACTCAATCCATCGATGAGACAGCAGCAAATGTGTGGGGTACTGACAAGAGCTCTGAAGAAAAGAGAATTGGAATCTCCGAGAAAGGTCAAAGGCACCATCGAATTATAAATGAGTGTCTGAAGTTGAGCACTAGCTGCAAATGACTCTACACGGACCCACAGGAGCAGAATCTTAGAGGTCCATCCTCTGCAGATCCAGCTAAGACAGGACACAAGGGTGAGGGCCCCGTCATCCTTTCTGCTTTGCTGAGGCAGCCTCAGTAGTCAGGCAGACCAGAGAAATCACTGTTGTAGAGCTATTTACTCCAAACTGAAATTGCTTTTGGAGGAAGAGAGGAAGCTCCTAAGACTCCGGAAGCTATCACAATTTACAAGGCTCAGGAAGATAATGAAACAACGCTTAGAAGGCTGCAAGATTCCCAGAGCCCCTCCCACCAAGTTATAAAAGCAGTAAAGATTCCTGGGGAGGAGAGACTCCGCAGGCAGGCAGAGTTGCCCACAAGCCGTGCAGAAGGCTCCAGGGACTCAGCTTTTCTGAGCTGTCAGTCCTGCTGGGAAGGCATCATGCAAACAGCCCCCTAGCTTTGCTCCTCTAAGTAACCCCAATGCACTCGCTGGCTCACTAAGCTAGACGTGGGTGGACTTGTTCCCTTGGTCTGTAGTCCATGCCTTATGGACTACACACCTCCCAGGGAAAGACACACAACACCAGCCATTTTTCTATTTTGAACTGCAAGGAGGACAGTTTAACCAGGTCGTTAGGGAGTCCAGGGGCCTCAGAGAAGGATGCCCAGGACCTGCCCATACCTATCACAGGCCAGAGTTACTGGCCCCAGCTCAGGCCACTGCCTTCTGTGAAGCCTATGATTCAGATCTGCACAATAAAACAACATCCAGGGCACTCCAGCAGCACAAGACATGCCAGGACCAGGAAAAAAGTCCTCAAGGAGAGAGACAGCTCAGCCAGAAATACCTGGCAAGACAAAATGGCTGTTGTCTGAGCCAGTAAGACACCCCTGAGGTCAGATCAAAGGAGCCTATGAGATGCTACTGGAAAGCAGTCAGGTGGATTAGCCTGCAGCTAGGGAGCCCTGCTTCAGCTGTGCAGGGGAGAGGCAAAGTGGGAAATGGCCACAGGGCCCCTCAAAGCCTCCATTCTCCTAGGCTCTAATGGGACTGAGTCAGCCACAGGGAAGTCTGCCTGTGTCTACATGGATACATGCAGACAACTCCATCCAGTGTCCACGCAGGTACATGCAGACAACTCCATCCAGTGTCCACACGGGTACATGCAGACGACTCCATCCAGTGTCCACACGGGTACGCGCAGACAACTCCATTCAGTGTCCACACAGGTACACGCAGACAACTCCATCCAGTGTCCACACGGGTACATGCAGACAACTCCATCCAGTGTCCACACGTGTAGGCGCAGACAATTTCATCCAGTGTCCACACGGGTACACTCAAACAACTCCATCCAGTGTCCACATGAGTAAACGCAGACAACTCCATCCAGTGTCCATGCAGGAAAATGCAGACAACTCCATCCAGTGTCCACATGGGTACGCGCGGACAACTCCATCCAGTGTCCACACGGGTACGCGCGGACAACTCCATCCAGTGTCTACACGGGTACGCGCGGACAGCTCCATCCAGTGTCCACACGGGTACGCGCGGACAGCTCCATCCAGTGTCCACACGGGTACGCGCAGACAACTCCATCCAGTGTCCACACGGGTACACGCAGACTCCATCCAGTGTCCACATGGGTACACGCAGAAAACTCCATCCAGTGGCCTTGAAGGAAATGGTTGGTCTTTCACCCAAGGAGGGAGACATGTTCCCAATGAGGAAGAATACAGGAAATACCAGCAAACAAACGTTAAAGACCCAGTGCAAACTCAAACTGATGGTCAACAGCATAGTACTGAACTGTTTAGATGAACTTAACAGGAAAAAAGAAAAAGTGAGCAGAGCACAGACTCAAAGAGTTCGTATAACCAATAAAGATGGAGAGACCCTCAGGACCTGTCTGGCATGTGGCAAGTTCTTGGATGCCCAGAATTTGAGGATGTGTGGGAATCTGCAAAGTGATCTGTAAAGGGATGACACCCAGGCAACTGCCTGGGCCCTGAATGAGAGGAAGGAGAGATGGTGGGCAAGAGAAGCATTAAGATAAATCTGGATCTGAGATCTCCTGAGGCCAGTGGAAGGTACTGGGGCGTGGGCTGAAGCCCCCCCCAACCCCCCCCACCCCCGCCAACTGGGATTACAAAGAGGCATATGAAGGAGGCAAGGAAAGCAAGCCTTCAACACAGTGAAGAGGCACTTAGGACTCACATTGGAATACAGGCAAGGAGAAGCCCATATGCCAGGGCCACGAAGAGTAAACACTGGGAAGGGGTAGGATACTCCCGTGCCAAGCTTTACCAACCCTATGGAAGACTCCTGCAGTGGGATCCCTCTGGGGATCAGCAACACAATTGGGAACATATTGAAAGAACTACAAGATCATAAAGAACAAATTAAAGAACTAAGAAAAGAGAATGAGGAACTCAAGAAGGACCTAGAGAGAGAGAATGACAAGCTCCGGAAGGAAGTAGAAACACTGAAAAGATCCCATGCTGAAAAAGATAAGGAAACCAACCAGCGAACCAAAGAGCTACAAGAAGAGATCGAGAAGCTCCAAAAAGAAGTAGAAATACTAAAGAAATCAGAAGAGGAAATGAAAAAGGAAATCAAACACTCATCCATTCAAGAGGAAAGGAATGGAAAAAGCCTCAGAAGCAGAATGGAGGAAGCAGAACAAAGAATATCAGACCTGGAAGATAACACAGAACAACTAAAAACCTCAAGGAAAGATTATGAAAAATTTA
>VZQC01003825.1:1100379-1186322 GCA_009823505.1 Rhizomys pruinosus | reverse complement strand
GAACTGCTCAACATCACTAATCATTAAGGAAATGCAAATGAAAACCACTTTAAGATATCATCTTACTCCAATAAGACTGGCTAGGATCAAGAAAACAAATGATACCAAGTGCTGGAGAGGTTGTGGGGAAAGGGGAACACTCATCCACTGCTGGTGGGAATGTAAACTCGTACAGCCACTATGGAAAGCAGTGTGGAGAACCCTTGGAAGACTTGGAATGAACTTGCCACCCGACCCAGCCATACCACTCCTGGGCATGTACCCTCAAGACTTACGCCACCACAGAGATACATGCACGGCCATGTTTATTGCAGCTCTCTTCACAATAGCAAGGAGCTGGAACCAACCTAAATGCCCCTCAACTGACGAGTGGATAGAGAAAATGTGGTACATCTACACAATGGAGTTCTATGCAGCAGTAAAGAAAGACGACATCACGAGCTTTGCAGGAAAATGGCTGGAGCTAGAGGACATCATGCTGAGTGAAGTAACACAGTCCCAGAAAAACAAACGACGAATGGTATCCCTCATCTGTGGATGCTAATGCCAATTACCTAGTTGTATTTCTTGTGTAGGGCCCCCTGAGCTTTTGTCCAAAGCAGTTGGGCATAATGCATATTGGAAACAACAACAATAACAACAACAACAACAACAACAACAACAGAAAGGACTGCATCAAAGAACTGACTGAAACAGTGAACTTCGGCTCAAAACAGTCAACTTCCTCATGGAGAATATTGAGAAAGACTGACAAAGAGATGAAAAGCATGTTTGGCAGAATGCATGAGCTCTGGTGGGGTGGGGGAATGGGCGGGAACACGGGTCTAGATTTGTTAAAAAAATAAAAATTTATGTGAAAAAATAAATAAAAGGCTAAAAAAAAAAAGATAAATCTGGGTCACCTCGACAAGGGGCGATGTGCTCTTTCCAGTTCTGATGACACTCAAGAGAGCATCTTCCAATAGCAGGACAGAGCTGTCAGTTCACCCAACCGCAGCAGCGGCTGTCTGCCTGGCAGCAGAGCAGCAAGCACAGCTTCATCAGCACTCACCCAGAACTCCCACGCAGACAGCCCCCAAGAGGGCAGCTGTTCTCAGGTCCTGGTGCTCTACCCCATTTCAAGACACTCATGAGACAGCAGGGACATCATACTGCAAACAGCACCTTACCAGGCACCCACGTCCCCTCTGCTGTCTGTGGTGTAGTCATTCATACAGTCCAGCAGTGCAGCATAAACCTCAGCAACATTCTCTCTACATATGACGTCACCAGGTGGTCCTTCCACGTTTACACCAACAGTCTGGCAAATCCTGAAATTAAAATGTGTGTCTGTGAGCTTGCCCTTCCCATCATGATGGTCCATCTAGTGTGTCTTCCTGAGGGAATACCCAGCACACCCAGGAGCCTCAAGGCCAACTCAGGGACCCAGGGCATCCTTTGCACCACAGGTGAGGATGACACACACTGTCACCTTCAGTGTCCCCAGGCGGCTGGTCTTTCCTCTCCTTCACCCGCCAGAAGGGGTGAGCTGCTATGAGAAGCTGGGGGGGGGGGGTGTGAATGGGCTTACAGGACCACAGGGAACTGAAGAGGCAGACACAAGCCACAGCGTTGCCCGCTAGCCTCAACTTGAGGCACAACCCCCAAGTCTTTATTCAGTTTAGATGTTTATTTACTTAGCATTACTGAGGCTAGAACTCAGAGCCTCATAGATGCTAAATAAGTACTCTGTCACTGGGCTGCTCTGAGCTCCCACTATGCTTTGGTTTATTTGTGGTTTGTTTGAGACCAGGCCTTGCAGTGCTGCCAAGACTAACCTCAACTCACTGCTCCCTAGTTTCTGAGGTGGTTTTTCAAGTGAAGGTGCAATTTCATGGTCAGCCTAGTGCTGAGTATATTGTAAAGACATGCACCTGTCACTAGGCCTTCCTAAGCGAGAAGTGTTCCCTAGCCATACCTGAAAGGGAAGAAACTACAAAACTAGAAGTAACAAAAGGGCTCTACACATCTCTCTGTGATAGTCCATGCCGTGTTTGTTGATGCTCAGCCACTGAACTACAGGCTCACCTGCAGACTGCCTTCAAGCTGTCCGTCTACACATCTCTCTGTGATAGCCCATGCCGTGTTTGTTGATGCTCAGCCACTGAACTACAGGCTCACCTGCAGACTGCCTTCAAGCTGTCCATCTACACATCTCTCTGTGATAGCCCATGCCGTGTTTGTTGATGCTCAGCCACTGAACTAGAGGCTCACCTGCAGACTGCCTTCAAGCTGTCCGTCTACACATCTCTCTGTGATAGCCCATGCCGTGTTTGTTGATGCTCAGCCACTGAACTACAGGCTCACCTGGAGACTGCCTTCAAGCTGTCCGTCTACACATCTGTCCTGTGATAGCCCATGCCATGTTTGTTGATGCTCAGCCACTGAACTACAGGCTCACCTGGAGACTACCTTCAAGCTGTCCGTCTACACATCTGCTCTGTGATAGCCCATGCCATGTTTGTTGATGCTCAGCTACTGAACTACAGGCTCACCTGGAGACTGCCTTCAAGCTGTCCCTCCTGGCCTCGGCAAAGCTCACATCCTTGGCAGAGGTGCAGGTGACTGTTTTCAGACCCGAGAGAACCTGAGGGTGACAGATTCACCATAAGCATCGGACACAAAGGAAGCATACCCACTGGATTTTGAGACAGTTCCCATAAGTAGCCCAGGCTAACCTTTAGCTCAAGATTATCTGCCTTGGCCTCCTTGGTTCTCAGATTACAATTGTGAACCACCATGCCTGACTGTAAACACACTCCTGCTGCAGGTAGAGATGTGATTCTGGGTCCACAGGATACCACAGTCATGGGTGGGGCTTGCTGGGCAGCTCACAGGGGCCACCAACACAAGACAGCATGCCTTGGCTCAGCTTAGAAAGGATACACTAGAAGGCCCACCTAGCTGCATCCTCTCCACTGTACCCCCACCCCAGCAACTCCTAGGACCTGACCTCACTCTACAGGGTCTCCTTGTATGTTGTTCAGATCTGGGACAAGGGACAAATGACATTCTGGCTCCCAGCAACTAAGCTGTTACTTTTTTTTTTTTCTTTTGGTCTTTTTGAGACAGGGTCTCCCTGTGGCCCCAGCTGTCCTGGAACTCATTCTGTAGACCAGGCTGATCCTCCTGCCTCTGTCTCCCAAGTGCTGAGATTAAAGGTATGCGCCACAAACACACAGCTTACTTTATTTTTTTTTTATTGGAATGTGTGTGCATGTGCGTATATACCACAGCAAGTAGAGGTTAGAGGACAGCTTTGTGGAGTCGTTTCTACCTTTCAATGGCTTCCAGGGATTGAGCGCCAGTCACCAGGCTTACCCGGCCAGCACTTTTACTCACTGAGACATCTTGCAGGCCCGGGCTATTACTTCTTGAACTGACAATTCAGTTCTAAAACTGCTTCATGTTTTCCCACATTTTAAGGGGATAAGCCTCAGGGTAAGTTCTGTTAGTGCAATCAGCCACACCAGGCTACCTGTCATGTGGTGGGCAGTGGGGACAGGTGAGAGCAAGGACACAAGGGAAGGGGTGGCAGAGCCAGGCCTGGCGTGTCAGCCCAGGGAGGAAAGCTGCCCGAGTGTGGTGGCTGGGAACAGAAGTGTGGTTTCCAGGGCCAGGCTGGAGGGTGTTCATGGCTTAGACAAGGACAGGGGCTCACAAGATGCTGGGAGGGGACAGAGAGTGGGACTGAGAGGCCTCATCAGAGCAGGTAGAGCAATGGGGGACAACGATACTGAGCACAGACCATGGGACTGAGAGGCCTCATCAGAGCAGGTAGAGCAATGGGGGACAACGATACTGAGCACAGACCGTGGGACTGAGAGGCCTCATCAGAGCAGGTACAGCAATGGGGGACAACGATACTGAGGACAGCACTGGGCACCTCTCCTGGTGAGGACCTAGAGGTAAACAGGCAAGTCTCTGCTTCTTGAGGCTTTCAGTGTACCCTGGTGGGGAGAAAGAGGTCTCCAAAGGACACAAAATACCAACATATGATGTGTCCTGAGGAGCAGAGGTCCACAGGACACCAGGCTGAGCTACGGGGCTGGGAGCCTCTGCCCACACTCAGCCTGCCTCCCACCGTGGCCACACACCACCATGGCCACACACAAGGTGCAGGCTCCAGGCCAACGCACAGAAGCAAGAGTGTTCTCGCTCAGGCAGCAACAGCTCCTTCAGACAATCCCTTCCCCTACAAACCCAAGCTCATATCTCCAGTGTGTCTTGAGAGAGCCCAGGCCCATCAGCCACTCCTCTGCATGGCCACACTTGCCACTGCCAGGACTTCCTTCCAACCATGGAGCTGTGCAGAGTGGGCACCAGTCTCTTCCCATCAGCCACTCCTCTGGGTGGTCACACTTGCCACTTCCCATCTGCACACTCTTCGCTCTCTCAGCCTTACCTGCTGCAGATGGCCTCTAAGAAGGAAGCCTGGGAGGGCACCCAAAGCTGAGGCGAAGCCACAGCGTGTCATCTCCTCTGGGCTCTGGAGCTCAGCGAGGTACTTTGGGATCAGCTCCTCTGGAAAGAAGGAAGGAATGTGAAGGGGCACTGTCCAGTGGCAGCTTCAGAAATACGAGCCAGAAGCAGCTGGGAAGCAGGACAATGCTCTGAAGCAAATGTGTCTTCAAAGTGACACATTAATGAGATACTAAATAATTTGTATAAGTGGTTTTAAGGTTTTTATAAGTTTTTTTGTTGTTGTTTTTCATTCTGTGTGTTTGTGACAGAATCTCCCTGACCTTGAACACACAATCCTCTGGTCTCCCAGGGACTATGACAAGCACTACAGGGCCTGACTTTCATAAATGATTTTAATTCCACAACTTCATTTGCTGTAGCCCAGAATGGGTTAATTTAGAACAGTGTGGAATTCAGGCTCACAGCCCTGCCCAGACAGGGACTGGAGTATATGAAACCAGAGCTCTTTTTTACATCAGGTTTATGGAATACCAGGTGGGCATCCACCCACCCCCAAGCCCTAAATTCCTTTGATCTGTGGATCACACATCCTGGAGAGCCTCCATTGTCCCATGTTATGGTTAGAAGGTCTTCTTTGCTTTTATCCTTTTTTACATATTGCCCTTAAATAAGTTAGAGCTTCCCTCCAAGGTTGTAATTCTCCTAAAAGCTTATCTCTCCCCTCATTTCTTTGATGTAAAGCACATTCCTTAGAACCTTAGCCTTTCCTGCACTTTTCTGAAGATGTGGTTTTCTCCATATGTATAGCCTGTAACAAAGACTAGTTTTTCTTGAGACACTTTGCTTGAGAAGGTTTTGCTTAAGAGTACAGGTTTGCCTATGTTGTCTGCCATAAAATAAAGAAGCTTGCTTAGAGCTTATTCAGAACTTGTGTGATATGTGTCTAAAGAGATGATTATGGTAAAGTAGACTCCCAGGACCCTGCCCTAGCAGGTTCACCTCACAGCAGCTCACAGAGAGCAGGAGGGGGGAACAGCCCCCCCCCTTCATTCTTAGGAAAACAGATTTGACATGTTCACAACGCTCATCTTCACTCACTAAGAACATAAATGCTTATGATAAACATGATGTTTAATAATGACAGGATCCCATCAGACTGGGAAGTTAACAGCTCCAAGCTAGTGGCAGGCTGAGACTGAGCAATCCTGAGGCAGAAAGAGCAGTAAAGCGCTGGGCTGTGGAAGCAGGAGCAGAGGTCTCCAAGAAGACACAGGAACAGACCAGCCAGCTCTGTTCTTTAACAACACAGCTCGGTGAGGCAGAGAGGGGTCAGATACCACACAGAGTCCTGCCTGCCAGACTCTGGCCCTCACTAGGACCCATGCATGGAAACCCCTACAAGATGTTCCATCCATCCTTGGATGTGGAGACAGAAAAGTGTAAGACACTCAGTTTACAAACACCAGAATAAACACACTGCTGTAGCCACCTGACAAAACTGCCTCCCATCACCCAAGTTTCAACACTCCCAACGAAATCATTTATTATGAGGACAGACATGCCATGGTACTCTTCTTGAAGAGTAAAATGTAACCTGATTGCTCCACCTTTCACCAAAAACATGACATATAAAGCAATGCTACTACCTGGACATAATATTGCCTGTGTTAAGGAACACTGTAAACAACACTCCTTAGAGGCTGGAGAGATGGCTCAGCAGTTAAGAGCACTGACTGCTCTTGCAGAGGACCTGGTTTCTATTCCCAGCACCCACATGGCAGCTGAGAACCATCTTTAACTCCAGTTCCAGGGGAATCTGACCTTTTCTGACCTCTGCAGCACTGCACGACATGGGTGCACCAACCTACATGCAGACAGTACACTCATACACATTAAAAAAAAAACAAAAAAAAAACTCCTTAAAAAGTCTGCCATGGCCTTCGGAAGGTGGCTCAGTGGTAAAGTGCTCATTGATCAAGCATGAGAACCTGGGTTTGGATCCCCAGTGCCCATGCAAGAAGCCAGGCCTAGTGGCACATGCCTGTAAGCCCAGCAATAAGGAGGCAGAGACAAGGATCTGTGGGGCTCAGTGGCCAGCCAGCCTAGCCTAACTGGAAAACCCCAGGTTCAGTAAGAGGCCCTGTCTCAAAAATGATGGTGGAAAGTGGGCTGTAGAGATGCTCAGTGGCTAAGAGCACTTCGCGTGCTTATAGAGGACAGAGCTCAGATCCCAGCACCCACATCAGATGGCCCACAGTCACCTGGAGTGGGCTGTAGAGATGCTCAGTGCCTAAGAGCACTTCGTGTGCTTATAGAGGACAGAGTTCAGATCCCAGCACCCACATCAGATGGCCCATGATCACCTGGAGTGGGCTGTAGAGATGCTCAGTGGCCAAGAGCACTTCGTGTGCTTATAGAGGACAGAGCTCAGATCCCAGCACCCACATCAGATGGCCCACGATCACCTGGAACTCCAGCTCCAGGGGATCCAACACCTCTGTGGCACACACACTCTCACACACATGCATGCACACATACACACAAATAAATATAACAGTAAGGGAAAAAGTGGGAAAGAACTGAAAAATAAAACACCTCTGGCACAGACACGTGCACACATGCACACATGCACGCACACAAGCACACACGCACAGAAACAACACATACAAACACAACACACACAGACACATGTACACACACACACACACACACACACAGTCTTTGCCAATAAACTACTCAAAAAAATAAAAAAACCAACTGTAACCCAATTAAAAAATGGGCTAAAGATCTGAATAGAGTTCTCAAAAGATGAAATAAACATGGCTAAGAAACATCTTTAAAAGTGTTTAACGGGGCTGGAGAGATGGCTCAGTGGTTAAGAGTGCCAACTGCTCTTACAGAGGACCCGGGTTCAATTCCCAGCACCCACATGACATCTAAGAACCATCTTTAACTCCAGTTCCAGGGGAATCCGATGCCCTCTTCTGACCTCCGCGGCATTGCACGACATGGGTGCACCAACCTACATGCAGACAGTACACTCATACACATAAAAAAATAAATTTGAAAAAAGCGTTTAACATCATTAGTATTTAAAGAAATGCAAATTAAAACTATTTTAAGATTTCATATAATCCCATGGCTAAGAGCAAGAAAACAAATGATGCCAAAAGCTGGAGAGGATGCGGGGGGAAAGGGGGAGTGCTCATTTACTGCTGGTGGGAATGCAACTTTGTGCAACCCCTATGGAGCAGGGTGGGGAACTCTTAAATTCTCCATCTGACCCAGTCATACCACTCCTTGGCATACACCCAAAGGACTCATCCTACTGCAGAGACACTTGCACATCTATGTTTGTTGCTGTTCTTTGCACAACACTGAAAAGATGGAAGCAACCTAAGTAAGTGTCCTTCAACCAACGAGTGGATAGAGGAAATGTGGGACATTTACACAATGGAGGTCTACTCGGTGGTAAAGAAAGATCACATCATGAAATTCTCAGGTAAATGGATGGAACTAGAAGATGTTATGCTAAGTGAAGAAACACAGACTCAGAAAAACAGACATATGTTCTTCCTCATTTGCGGACCCTAATACCCTTCGATGTAAGTATACAACCTGATATAAAGGCAGGAACCAGGAAAATGGAAAGGAAGCAGGGAGGGAAAGGGAAAGAGGGACCCTGAGAGGGAGACTAATAGGAGACACACATTAAAGGGAGAAATGGATAAAATGAGGATTTAAATGGGAGGAGAGAGGGAGAGTTCTGGAAGGAGTCAAGAGAGGTGGAACCACAGGAGACATGGAGGGAGGGTAGAAGGGGTGGGAGATAAATAATAGCCAGAGAGTATAAAAAACTTGAGGAAATCATATTAATCTAACAACACAAAGACATATTACATATACGATCTCTACATGTAGAGTCCATGCGCATAGCTGGAGGCTACATAAGAAACACCCAAAATTACAGAGGCTATTGCCACAGCCCTTGATTGCCTCCCAGAACTTGAAGATAAAACCCTATTGCTGAAGACAGGACATAGTTCAGAGACTGGATTTGGAGCAATGGAGCTGGAATTGACCTGGAAGCCACTTTCCCTGAAGGTTAGCTCTCACAGCTTTGGAGAGCACTATGCAAGCTGCTAAGTGAGAATAGCAGTCAATGATCCAACACCAGCTTTAAGACCAAATATCCACATCAGTGTCTGGCACAGTGTACAATGGTGCAGCAGTGGCACTTTTATCTTGGGGGCAATCAGTGGCTAACTAACTGGATTTAAAACCCACTCAATGAAAGGAAACACATGTGTGGTACTGTAAACATAGCCAAATAGACATGGCTGGAGAGGGCAGAGACATTAGAGAAATTCCCAAGGGTGTCACATCCCTAGACAAATGTAATTTCTTACTAAGTGAAAAAATATGTATCCTTATATTTACAGACAAATATCTCACACAGCATTCATAAAGATGCTTCTTCTGCACTGGATGGAGACTATCACAGAGCACCACAGCCGGTCACACAAATTGTCCAAGCCTAAGCAGCACATCTACAATGCGACCTCTGCACCTAAGGCTCATGTAGCATAGAACAAGCGCCAAGAGAACACTAATTATCTCTTAACTCTCATCAAGGAAGCTTCTCATGCAACAGGGGGCCAGGAACTTGAAAGGTCACAAGTGGACAATCAGTGGAGATTGGGAGTCTGCAGAGTGTGGGTCCATGGACAGGTGGTCTATACTAAGCTTCATTCACAGGGTTTAGGGACCATTACAGAAGAGGGAGTGGAAAGATTCCGAGAGCCAGGGCGGTGATGCATGACCATACCTGGGACCCTGCTCACAATGGTGTGCACAAGACCCATGCAAACTCGACCAGGCAAAAACCCAGCATGGAACTGGGGAAACAGACAGCAGAACCCAATCTTAGCTAAACGTGTATCAGCAGCTGATTCCTGCTGGGTCAGGAAGAGCTGGTCTCCTAAAGTGAGGGACTCTGGATAGGCGACTAGAGCTCTGGATGAATTTGCACTGAGGAACGGCCAGGAAGATTAGTTTGGTACAAAAGCCTTAACACAAATGACAGAACGTGTGAATTCCAGTGCAGAGGGGTCTGGGGGAGGTGCCAGTGGAGAAGAGGGTATAAAAGTGATTAAGATTGAGATTTTATGAATGAAATACACAAAAATTCAATTAAAAAGACTTTAAGTATCTGCCAAAAGACCAAGCTAATAGTATATTTTCATATTTTTATAAAATTATAGAAAGTAGATTTGGACTACTGGAAAAGTGATTTTTAAGGCACATTTAGGTATGATCATGATGTGTCTTCTATTAACATAATATACAGGAATGTATGTATAAACATAGCACACAAATGTCTTTCTAAAAAGTAGTATTTATGAATGTGGTGGCTTGAATGAGAAATGTCTTCATAGGTTCAGGTCCCCAGTGGGCAGAACTGTCCACCCTGCTGCAGGAAGTATGGGGTAGGGGGCACCTTTGAGTGCTTAGAGCCGCATCCCTCTGAGTTCACTCTTGGCTTCCTGCTCTGGCACCAGGCTTGCTGCTTGGAGCCACATCCCTGCCATGATGGACTCTTAACTCTCTAGAATGTAAGCCAAAATGAACTCTTCCTTAAGATGCTTCTAGGCATGGTGTTGTACCACAGCAACAGAAAAGCAATTAATACAGCAAACTTAATTCCAGAAACCGGCCTGGCATGAGCATAGTTGGCAATAGATGTACATGGAATACTGGCTGCACATGGCAGATGACCTCATGCTGTTTGGGTAACGAGAAAACAGTGCAAAATGTGCCAACATGCGAAGACATGCTAGTAGAATGCTGTCACAGTGCACAGGAAGATTCTAAAACAGACTTCAACATATGACATATACATGAATAAGTAGCACTGTGAGCAAAGCCCTGCAGAGATGTGGGACATCAAGGAGACTGCAGCCAAACAACACTGAGCCAGCACAACTGAAGAGAAATGTACACAGAGGTCTCCGTGGTGATGAGAATGTACAGAGAGGTCTCCGTGGTGATGAGAATGTACAGAGAGGTCTCCGTGGTGATGGGAATGTACACAGAGGTCTCCATGGTGATCGGAATGTACAGAGAGGTCTCCATGGTGATCAGAATGTTCAAAGAGGTCTCCGTGGTGATGAGAATGTACAGAGAGGTCTCCATGCTGATGAGAATGTACAGAGAGGTCTCCGTGGTGATGGGAATGTACACAGAGGTCTCCATGGTGATGAGAATGTACAGAGAGGTCTCCGTGGTGATGGGAATGTACACAGAGGTCTCCATGGTGATCGGAATGTACAGAGAGGTCTCCATGGTGATCAGAATGTTCAAAGAGGTCTCCGTGGTGATGAGAATGTACAGAGAGGTCTCCATGCTGATGAGAATGTACAGAGAGGTCTCCGTGGTGATGGGAATGTACACAGAGGTCTCCATGGTGATGAGAATGTACAGAGAGGTCTCCGTGGTGATGGGAATGTACACAGAGGTCTCCATGGTGATCGGAATGTACAGAGAGGTCTCCATGGTGATCAGAATGTTCAAAGAGGTCTCCGTGGTGATGAGAATGTACAGAGAGGTCTCCATGCTGATGAGAATGTACAGAGAGGTCTCCGTGGTGATGGGAATGTACACAGAGGTCTCCATGGTGATGAGAATGTACAGAGAGGTCTCCGTGGTGATGGGAATGTACACAGAGGTCTCCATGGTGATCGGAATGTACAGAGAGGTCTCCATGGTGATCAGAATGTTCAAAGAGGTCTCCGTGGTGATGAGAATGTACAGAGAGGTCTCCATGCTGATGAAAATGTACAGAGAGGTCTCCGTGGTGATGGGAATGTACACAGAGGTCTCCATGGTGATGAGAATGTACAGAGAGGTCTCCGTGGTGATGGGAATGTACACAGAGGTCTCCATGGTGATCGGAATGTACAGAGAGGTCTCCATGGTGATCAGAATGTTCAAAGAGGTCTCCGTGGTGATGAGAATGTACAGAGAGGTCACCATGGTGATGAAATGTACAGAGAGGTCTCCGTGGTGATGAGAATGTACAGAGATGTCTCTGTGGTGATGAAATGTACAGAGAGGTCTCCGTGGTGATGAGACTGTACAGAGAGGTCTCCGTGGTGATGAAATGTACAGAGAGGTCTCCGTGGTGGTGAGAGTGTACAGAGAGGTCTCCGTGGTGATGAGACTGTACAGAGAGGTCTCCGTGGTGATGAGACTGTCCAGAGTGGTCTCCGTGGTGATGAACTGTACAGAGAAGTCTCCATGGTGATGAAATGTACAGAGAGGTCTCCATGGTGATGAGAATATACAGAGAGGTCTCCGTAGTGATGAGAATGTACAGAGAGGTCACCATGGTGATGAGAGTGTACAGAGAGGTCTCCGTGGTGATGAAATGTACAGAGAGGTCTCCGTGGTGATGAGAATATACAGAGAGGTCTCCGTGGTGATGAGAGTGTACAGAGAGGTCTCCGTGGTGATGAGAGTGTACAGAGAGGTCTCCGTGGTGATGAGAGTGTACAGAGAGGTCTCCGTGGTGATGAGAGTGTACAGAGAGGTCTCCGTGGTGATGAGAATGTACAGAGAGGTCTCCGTGGTGATGAGAATGTACAGAGAGGTCTCCGTGGTGATGAGAATGTACACAGAGGTCTCCATGGTGATGAGAATGTACAGAGAGGTCTCCATGGTGATGAGAATGTACAGAGAGGTCTCCATGGTGATGAGAATGTACAGAGAGGTCTCCATGGTGATGAGAGTGTACAGAGAAGTCTCGGTGGAGATGAGAATGTACAGAGAGGTCTCCGTGGTGATGAGAATGTACAGAGAGGTCTCCATGGTAATGAAAATGGAAGTGTGAAAAGAACAGAGAACAGGGACGGCACCAACAGGCAAAGGAGAGGAAATGAACAGGACACGAGCTACGAGATGCCAAAGACTCAAAGGCTCCAACAGTCACAACTGGATCCCAGAACAAAACAGAAGAAAGTTAAGAAAGCAGCACTGGGGTGGAGGGATGGCCTAGTGGTTAGGAGTGCCTGGTGGGATGGCCTAGTGGTTAGGAGCGCCTGGTGGGATTGCCTAGTGGTTAGGAGTGCCTGGTGGGATGGCCTAGTGGTTAGGAGCGCCGACCGCTCTTACGGAGGACCCAGGTTCAATCCCCAGCACCCACATGGCGGCTAAGAAATGTCTGTAACTCCAATTCCAGGAGAACTCCAGTTCCAGGGGAATCTGACACCCTCTTCTGACCTCCACGGCATTGCATGACACGGGTGCACAGACCTACATACAGACAGAACATTCTTACATAAAAAATAAATAAATTTTAAAAAAAAGAAAGCAAGCAGCACCGAAACAGCGTGGTCTTCCTAGAGAAGAGCAGCACTGTGTTCCAGGCCAGCTGACCTCAGTCTCCAGGAAGTCATATCCTGTGGGAAGCTGCCTGTCCAGAGATGAAGGCGGCTCCTTGGGCAGGGAGGATACCCTGATGGACACAAGGGAGCAATGTCTGTTCAACACGTGGCTCAGGAGGAGCATGTGAGAGTTGGTGTGTAAACAGAACCCCTTCTCCCCATTCCCCAGTGCCTGGAGCAAGCTGGGTCCTGGGGGATTAACCCAGAAAGGCCTGAGTGCTGCCTAGATCAGGCCAGGAGTCCTGGGCACCAGGCCACTCGTGTCTGCACTGTGACTCCCTGCCGGGTGCTCACACTGTGACTGACTCCCTGCTGGAGGCCCGGCACACAGCATACTCACCCTCAGTGCCAAAGCCTGCCTCCCCAGGCTCCTGTGTGTAGTATTCACTGCAGAGAGCAGCCAGGGCAGAAACAGCTGCCTCCTGAAACAGAGGACGACAAGTGAGAAGGGCTCTGCTGAGAAGCCTGGCCACCGACGACGACAAGGCAGTGAGATCAGCACAGTGATCAGGTCTGCAGACCACAGTGTGCTCTGCTGGAGTCCAGCTCCTCTCACATGCCTTTCACCTCTCCAGCATGTGCACACTGACAATTGGTTTAAATCCTCTGCACTCATAAACTCAAGTGAGGACTTGGTACTTCTTTCAGAAACAGCACAAATTCCACATATTCTAATGTGGAGCAGTTAACAAGACACAGGAGGGGAAGTGTGTTGTTTGCAGGGTAAGGCTGGAGGCAGCGTTGCTGGAGCCTCACTTAGACGACAGCAGGGTTCACCGGGAACGGAAGGGTATGCCAGGCAAAGATGGTGAGGAATTAATCTCAGCTCTGGGAACCTCAATGGAGCAGGATGCTGCTGTGTCACATAAAGTGCGGGTGACGGCAAAGCGGCTCCTTGGATCCCCACTTGTTTGCAGAGGACCCCAACTCAACTCAAGCCTTCTATGACCATTCAGCCAGCACATGGCAAATGCCAGACTTACAAGTTCTTCCAAATTCCCCTCCCCCAAACCAGGGTGAGGAGCTGAGGAGGACAGGGTAACGATCAGCACAGAGTGCTGATCAGGAAGCAGGGTTAGAAGCAGCATCACAGCCACTGCGGGGCCACTCTTCATGGATCACTCTTTTTTTTTTTTTTTTCTTTTGGTCTTTTTGACACAGGGTCTCCCTTTAGTCCCAGCTGGCCTGGAGCTCTCTATGTGGACCAGGATGGCCTTGAACTCACAGAGATCCACCTGCCTCTGCCTCCTGAGTGTTGGGATATTAAAGGCATGTGCCACCACACCCAGCATGGATCACTCTTTAAAAGAATACTTTGAGACATTATTTGGTCATGAGACCTCCAAATTTAACCAGAAGACTGTGCCAGAACTCCACAGAATTCCACGGGATTCCACAGAACTCCACAGAACACCACAGAACTCCACAGGAAACCACAGAACTCCACAGAATGCCACAAAATTCCACAGAACTCCACAGAATGCCACAGAATGCCACAAAAATTCCACAGAATACCACAGAACACAGAATGCCACGAAATGACACAGAACTCCACAGAATGCCACAGAATTCCACAGAACTCCACAGAATGCCACGAAACTCCACAGAACACCACAGAATGTCACAGAATTCCACAGAATGTCAAGTCCCTAACAGGTGAGAAGGAAAAGCAGGGGGCAGGGGCCATGAAGCACAAACTGCTTCTACTCATCCAACATCAGCAACCATGCCCTGACACCTGAAGATCAAGTTGCGTGTCACACACGTCACTGCAGGCATTCTGCCCACATGGAGCCCTGACATCCAACTGCCCAGGCCGAATCTTGCTGGTGGTATTTTTTCATCTCCATGTGAACACTTTCCAAACCTGAACTTTTCCAGCTGACCAGGGTTTAGGCTCTCCCTGAACAAACCACTCCTATTAAAGTGGGGGAAAATAGGGACTGGAGAGATAGCCTAGCGGTTAAGAGCACCGACGCTCTTGCAGAGGACCCGGGTTCGATCCCCAGCACCCACATGGCGGCTAACAACCGTCTGTAACTCCAATTCCAGGAGAACTCCAGTTCCAGGGGAATCCGAGACTCTCTTCTGACCTCCGCGGCATTGCACGACACGGGTGCACAGACCTGCATGCAGACAGTACATTCATACACATACAAAGATAAATAATAATAATAAAAAAAAAATTTTTAAAAAAAAAAAGTGGGGGAAAATATTTTAGGAAAGTCAGAAAGTGTAATTATAAAGTAAACTTTCTGGTCACCAATGGTCACACTAGGCTGCCTGTGTAAATCCCACAGACCCAGTGATGGTACTGTGGACTATCAGGTCAGTACATGAAAAGGACATGTGCCCACAGGCTTCAGACAGACACTGTGGACAGCACTGGTGTCAGTCTCCACACAGTGTCAGGAGACTCTGCTTGGCTTACCTTGATTTGTTGCCTGGAATGGCTTGAAACAAGGTGGAGACTTCTGAGAGTGTCGCTGATCAGCCACTGCCAACCATCTGCCAAAGAAGCAAGGACAGTGACACGCCACCTTGGCTCTCAGCAGATGGTGACCTCTAGAATACATCTGGAGAAACTCTCAAGTGAACTTTCTTCAGAGTGCACAGACGCTCACAGGCCCCAGTTCCAGGAGGGGGCCCACCTCAGGCCCCACATACTCCCAACCCCTGCCATAGTGAAGGATGCCACTCCCTAAAAACTAAGACCACGTTTGAGAACTTTGTTTTGTTGTTACAGCTGCAGGCTTCAAGTGGCCTTTCCTCTCTCTTTCCGTCTGACCATCTCCTAGTCCCTACCAACTGAAACCCAACACCCAACCCAATACCTGATACAGCTGCATCTGACACATGAGTTGGAGCTAAATGCTTACTCTGCTCAGCTAACAAAATTAGCAACTTGAGTCTGGGGAAGGCAGGCCCAAGGAGGGACTGTGTAGTGCTATGCAGCCCTCATCACTAGATCTGAAATTCTCGGCCATAAGGGCCCAGTCATCTATTTGAGAGAAGGCTGACCACAGATGCCCAGCACAGATACAGAGGTGCCAGGGAGAACCACAGCAAGGAGTGCCAGAGGAGGGCCCAGGAGAGACACCCTCCCCTCTCCCCACGTGCAGGGAGAAGCTGGCAAGAGCTTGCAGAAATTTCAAGACAGAGTGCTCCAACCCTCCAACCTTTTCAAATATAACCCTTTACCAACCACTTCAATAGGCTCCTCTCTTTCTTACTTTGTAACATGAAACAACAGTCTAAGAAAATGCTCCATGTGTTACTGACAAGAATAGCACTTACCAATAACAGTGTCGCCTTTAAACGGCATTCTGGAAAGTGACAAGTTCTCTATTAAAACACACACTAGGGAAAAAAGAGAAAACATTACTTTTCCAAAGTGCCTCTTACAGCCCTGACCTCACTATACCTCGTATCAGCCAGCATCAAGCTCTCCCGCCCACCTTTCCTACTGGCCAAGCCACAGGCGAGCCAGCCTGCCTCTCCAGCTGGACATCAGAAAGAAGGTGCTCCAGATCTAGCTAGACACAGAAGCCTGGGGACTCCTCTGAAGAAGGAACCTATGTGTACCCAGAAATCCAAGTTCAGTCAATAACACTTTAAGACTGAAGTACAGCTTGTTGGTAGCACACCTGCCTAGCAAGCGTAGGCTCAATGATTGTTAATCTTGACTGTCAATTTCATGGGATTCAGAATTGCCTACTGGATGTGTCTATGAGGGTGCTTCCAGAAGTTTAACAGAGGAGGGACGCAGTTCCCTGCGTGTCGGTGGCACCACTCCATGGGCTGGGGTCCTGACCATGTTAAGCCATGAGCTGGGCACCAAAACCTTGTTCTGCTTCCCAACTTCAGCTGCCTCACACTCCTGTAGTTCACAGCTAAGCCACAATGTCTGCCTTGCCTTCCCCACCATGACGGCTGTACCTTCCAACTGAGCAAGAATAACCCTTTCCTCATGTTGCATTTATCTGATATTTGTCATAGCAATGAAAGGGAGCCTGGGGTCCATGGACAGAGGGCACACACGTGACAGCACGTGAGCACCTGGGTTCACAGAAGACCAGTAGGAGCCTGGGGTCCACAGATAGAGGGCACACACGTCACAGCATGTGAGCACCTGGATTCACAGAAGCACAGTGCAAGGCAGCCCAAGGTTGCAGGTTGTAAGAAACAGAGTGATTAATAAAATGTGTGAAGTGTAGGAGCACCGAAAGCTTCATTAAGAAGGGCATAATGGGGGCTGGAGAGAGGGCTCAGCAGTTAAGAGCACCGACTGCTCTTGCAGAGGACCCAAGTTCAATTCCAGCACCCACATGGCCGCTAAGAACTATCTTTAAGCAGGGCGTGGTGGCGCACGCCTTTAATCCTAGCACTCAGGAGCCAGAGGCAGGCGGATCTTTATGAGTTAAAGGCCAGTCTGGTGTACAGAGTGAGTTCTAGGCCAGCTGGGGCTACAGGGAGACCCTGTCTCAAAAAAAAAAAAGGACATAACAGCCAGGCATGGTGACACACACCTTTAATCCCAGCACTCGGGAGGCAGAGGCAGAGGCAGTCAGATGTCTATGAGTTCAAGGTCATCTGAGTCTACATAGTGAGCTACAGGCCAGCTGGGACTAAAGGGAGATCCTATCTCAAAAAAAAGACACACACACACACACACACACACACACAATTTAAAAACAAGGCCATGGGGCTGGAGAGACGGCTCAGTGGTTAAGAGCACCAACTGTTCTTGCAGAGAACCTGGGTTCGATTACTAGCACCCACATGGTGGCTACCACCCTCTTCTGACCTCCATAGCATTGTATAACATGGGTGCACCTACCTACATGCACACAGTACACTCATAAACATTAAAAAAATAATAATTTTTTTAAAAAGGCCTTAAAGTCTTAGAGTGCCTGACTGGCCCTAAATCGGCAGCTGGCCTCCTTGCTCAAGCCTTATCACCTGGTCACTCCCTGGACTGAGGGAGACTGTTTATGGAGCCAACCTGTCTCCTTTAGTTCCCCAGATAACTCACCTGAGAAAATAAATCTTAGGAAGACCTTCAAGCACCCAAGGGCACCAGACCCTGCCATGGAATTCAGTAGAGTCCTTCAAGTACCCCAACCTCCCTTCATTAGGTGGCAGAAGCCTTCTTCGGAAGAAAGGCATCTGTCTTCACTGTGTTCCCTGAATAAAGGATGCAATTCCTTGCCTGTTTCAGGTCTGGCTCTTGCTTTTTTCCAAACTCTAAACCCCATCCTTTTCTCCTCTCCAAAATGTAACAGCAATACAGTCCACTGCCCTCGAGGATGGGTCCGGGATGGGCTTTGGGCTAAAGCTCTGGTGACTGCTGTTGTGAAACACAAAGACTACCACCGTGTCCATGCACAGGAACACAGCAGGTCCCATGTGTCCCTACTCACACAGAGGAAATAACTCAGATGGTGATCAAGTGGGTGGCTGCAGAAGAGGAGCCAAGCTGTGCAGGACAGACCTCAGAGTGGGCAGCTGCTGGATATGCCTGAGCCCTGCCTGGTTCATCCCCTGACCTGACCACTGACCTCAGATGTGTACACCTGCCTCTCCCACGCTGGCCACTTCCACCTGCTTTTCCACACTCACACAGTGTTGTGTGACAATAAAGAGGGCATAAGTGAGGAGCAGAAATTGCATCTGTTTCTTTTATAAAACAAGAACCTGATGCCAGTCAAGAGAGCCAGTGAGTGTTAGTTATAGAAACAAACTCCTCCTGGGGCTGGAGAGATGGCCTAGCAGTTAAGAGTGCCAACTGCTCTTGCAGAGGACCTGGGTTCTATCTCCAGCACCCACATGGCAGCTGAGAACTGTCTTTGACTCTAGTCCCAGGGGAATCCAACACCCTCTTCTGACCTCCGTGGCACTGCATGACATGGGTGCACAGACCTACATGCAGATAGTACATTCATACACATAAAAATAAATAAAATTTAAACTATATATAAAAAGAAACAAACTCTTCAAGTTCAGCATGGAGCAGTGAAGCCTCCGTCATCATGAAAAGGACGGACACAGTTGACACGGGGGCACACTCATGCCCTCCCCTGGCGCCTCTTCCCCACAGTGACCATTGGGGCCCCTCTTTCCCTGCACCTGCTTGTGCTTCTCAGTGCCTGCTCACCACCCCCCCACTGCTACAACAGCCTCACTGTCTCTTCACATGCACTACACTAAAATGCCTACACATTTAGTGTTTTTCTCTTCTGAATAATTTGTACTTGCTCAAATACTACAGAAAAACATGAAGCAAGCACATGCCAGTGACTCTGGGCTAACCGCCATTCGACATGGCACACTGACTGTCCCATTGCATAGTTTTACATAATGAAAGCATGATGCTTTCTTTTCTTTTCTTTTTTTTTTTTTGAAAGCATGATGCTTTCAATGGACATCTTTTTCCTAAGTCCACTTCCATGCCTGAGGGGCCTCTAGTCTCCTGTCCAGGGCTGGTTCTCTCCTTTCCACAGCAAAAGAGCCTCGGGATCACAATGCTGACAACCAAGGCCTCCCCTCCTGTTAATGATCCAGAATGTGGTCCATCAGCTGAGGGTGCTGTGACACCCTGACAACGCCCATCCTTTCACTAGCTCATGACCCACAAGAGCCATGGCTGGGATGTGGCCCAGTACAGCCACAAGGGACCCAGACCCAGCAGGAGAGAGGTGGCCTCTGTGGATGACCCACCCTGTGCTTAATGGAATCTACCCACAGACGCCATTTTTTTGAGGAACATGCTGTACTCAGATACAAGGCAATCCACTCATTCTGCTCCTAACCCAAGGGATCACACTATGTTTTCTTCACTGCAAACAAAGTGGCTGTGCACACATCTGGTCAGGAGACTGCCCATCAACCCCTTAGACTTACAGTTTGCAGAACCCCGCAGAGCAGAGACCAGGTATGCTTTTGACTGGAACTGATACTGCAAATGCCGGAATAAGCAGCCACATTTTCACTCCATGAGACGGATGCTGGCCTGTTTTCTCACCGAGGTACTTTTTTTTTTATTATTTATGTGTATGAATGTACTGTCTGCATGTAGGTCTGCGCACCTGTGTCGTGCAATGCCTCGGAGGTCAGAAGAGGGCGTTGGATTCCCCTGGAACTGGAGTTCTCCTGGGATTGGAGTTACAGACAGTTCTCAGCCGCCATGTGGGTGCTGGGGATCGAACCCGGGTCCTCTGAAAGAGCAGTCGGCGCTCTTAACCGCTAGGTCATCTCTCCAGCCCATCACCAAGGTACTTTTATGTTCCAGAGAAGAACATAAAAGTACCTGGTACTGGGAAGCCTGCCCTGCATCCCAGTACCAGGGACTAGTACTGAGGCCTCTGACCCATAACACGAGTCTGCCCATCTGGTTCCCTCTAACGCGTGGCATCCACGTATCCGGCCTGCCTAACTCCCCCACCACCATGACCTATCTTTTTATTGGCCATTTTAAGGAGGCTTCTGGCCACATATAAAGTACAATCCTCTGTTACTTATATCTATACATCTATATTTTGTCTATGAACTTTGTGCTGATTCTTCCATACATACAAAGCATACTGCTTGATTTTGTTTCTGCCTGTGAACTACTGTTAATTATGCTAAGCAAGAGAATGGCCAAGACCATAAAACAAAACCACTGTAGCAGTCAGAAACACCCCAAGGCCTCCTTATGTCACGATGTAAGATGTGTTTCACACTCCAGGGTACTGGGGGCAGACAAAACATGAGCAGCAACCGACTGGCATCACAGCGAAGCCGCACAGCTGGGCTTTGCATAGAGCTGTCTTTACCTTTGTGCAGACTGGAGATTTTCAAATCAAGAAGCATTTTTAAGGGATAATGTCTTCAAAACTTCTTTGGAATTTTTCTGGTGATATTTTTCAGACTTAAATTTTTAGTAAATCACAAGGTGGTTTCAACTCTGAGGCAGGAATGCAATTTTATTCATTCCCACTGACTGCAAGTAGTCTCACCATCCATTTAGTGAAGGCCCTTTCACAAAACCTGCAAACACCTTGTCATGAAGTCAACCCCATATTCTGCAGTCTATCTTCCTGCCCCTAGGGAATACCATTCTGTTCTGAAAAAAGTATGTTATGGTATATGTGAAGGCCTGGGACATCCAAGTCCTCACTATTTTTAAAAATAATTTTCTTGGAGTTCTGTCTTGCATATGAGCTTTAAATATGTTTTTATCAACTTAGAAAAGTAAACAAAAAAGCATATAAAAACATTATCAGGGGGCTGGAGGGATGGCCTAGCAGTTAAGAGCACTGACCGCTCTTGCAGAGGACCCGGGTTCGATCCCCAGCACCCACATGGCAGCTGAGAACCGTCTGTGACTCCAGTTCCAGGAGAACTCCAGTTCCAGGGGAATTGAGACCCTCTTCTGACCTCCGTGGCATCGCACGACACGGGTACGCAGACCTGCATGCAGACAATACATTCATAGACATAAAAAAAAAAAATTAAAAAGATATATATCATCAGGACTCTGAAGAGCTCAGTAGTTAAAAGTGTTTATTGATCTTCCAGAGGACCTAGGTTTAATTCCCAACACCCACATGGCAGCTAACAACTGTCCTTAGCTCCAGTTCTGGGGGATTCAACACCCTCTTCTGGCTTCCAAGGGCTTTGCATGACACAGGCACACTTACACACATGCAGGCAAAACACTCATAATAAAACACTAAGTAAAAATAAAAATTTTTAAATGTTCAACTTCACCAGCCATTACAGAAATACAAATGAAGTCCATAATGAGCTGTGGTGGTTTAAATGAGCATGTCCCCCATAGGCTTTAAATATTCAGACATTTTGTCCCCAGTTGGTGGCACTGTTCTGGGAGATCTTAGAAGGTGTAGCCATGCTGGAGGAAGTACGTCATTGTGGGTGGGCTTAGTGAGTTTAACAAGCCTTGCAGTCTCCAGTCTCTCCCTCTCTTGACTTCCTGTACTCACTTAGAGATGTGAACCTCGGCTTTCTGCTCTAGCCCTAGCCACCATGCCTCCCACCACAATGGACTCTGATTCCCTGGAACTGTCAATCATAAGCTCAAATAAGCTCTTCCTTTTTTAAATTATTTTTTATGTGTATGAGTGTACTGTCTGCATGTAGGTTGGTGCACCCATGTCGTGCAATGCCTCGGAGGTCGGATTCCCCTGAAACTGGAGTTAAAGATGGTTCTTAGCCACCATGTGGGTGCTGGGAATCGAAACCAGGTCCTCTGCAAGAGCAGTCAGTGCTCTTAACCACTAAGCCATCTCTCCAGCCCCAAACTCTTCCTTTTATAAGTTCCCTTGGTCATGGTGGTTTTATCACAGCAACAGAAAAGTAACTAATACAGTGATCTTTTACTGCGTGCCAACAGAGTGGCTACAATTAAAACAATAGTGGCCAGACACAGTGGCACTCCACTGTGATCCAAGCACTCAGGGCATAGAGGCAGGAGAATCGCTACAAACTTGAGATCAGCCCGGCTTATATAGTAAGTTCCAGGCTAACCAAAGCTACATAGTGAGTCTGTGGTAAAACAATGATCCTGAGGTCTAAGCATGATGGTGTACCTGTCTATATGAGTATAACAGTACCTATATCCATGTGAACCTGATGGCATGTGTCTGTGCCCTTGCTCTGAAAGCATGATGTTATCAAGCAGCTCACCACTGGGGGAATCTACACAAATATGTACAAGGCTCTGTGACTAAACTTGTAACTTCCCACGAGTCTGTGGGTATTTCAGAGTGAGAAGTTCTTCACTGCAGTGGTTTTGATCTGTTGCTGTGTTTGTAGCAGACTGAAGCTAACAGACCTGTAAAAGTCATGATCCAAAGTGAGAGCTCCCACCTTGGTCAGAGGACAATCTGAAAACCTGCCCTGTGCTCTGCAGATCAACGCTGACATCAGTGGACCCACCCACCATTGTCAGTACCTTGACTGGAAATAGACCAGAGCCCCAGTGGTGAACTAGAGTGACCAGACTCGTTGGAGTAGGTGCAGGAACCTACTCAGCAGTCTCCAAGCAAGCCAGGCACAGTAGCAGGACCACTTGCTACTGGGAGGCCCCGCCTGACTTCAGGACATTCTGTCTTATGCCACAGTTAAAGACAGCAGCTTTGCACCCCAGACCTAGGATATGCTGCCCTATGCCACAGTCAAAAACAGCAGTCTGCACCCCAGACCTACCTGCTTGTCTCATGAGCTCTCCTCCCAGACCCCTAAAAAACAAAGAGAAAAGGCAGCATAAAACTCTCCTACACATAAACATGAAACATCCTACTGAGCAACAAATAAACTTTAGGTACCAAAAATCATAAAAATATTTTAAGTGATTGTGTCCCTGGAAGTAAGAACTAGCTTTTCTAAAGGAAACAAGAAGCTGTGACAAGATCATCCCCTGGCAGTCTCTGGTCCTCTGAGCTTTCAAAATGATGACACTTGTCATCACTGGCACATCATAGAACCAACCCCAATGCTGCTCAGCTTCATCACCACAATGCCAAGAAGACTACCATGGCCTAAAGCAGCAAGTGGTCCAGTACCGCTCATCACCACCTGTCCTGCCCCAGCACCTACCCAGCCCGTATCGATGGCTTGGGAGGCAGCAGCATCTGGCTCAGACAGTAACCAGATCTGCCTTAAACAAGTATGAAACTAGACAAATGCAGAAAATACTAGAGCACAGGCTGGGGGACACTGAGGCCTCCAGTGCCCCCCAAACACCATCAGAAAACACCGAGATCTCCAGAACCCCAGAACACCACCAGAAAGTTCCCACACATAGATATGGGTTAAGTCCAGTGGAGCCCTGGCCACACTGTCAAGTCAGGTTCTTGAGGTGGTGGGTGAGGCCACGGTGGTCAGAACCTGCAGCAGAGGAGCATGGGAAGAAGGCTTGTGGCATGTACTGAGCAGTGTGCCAAGAAAAATAAACATGGAAGAAGGCAGGATCCTTGGATCTATGTGGGCTGGGAGCATCAGCCAGGAAGGATCTCACAGGAGCTGTGCAGTCTCAAAGTCCCAAACATATACAAGGAAGAAACATAACAAAACTCAATCCCAGAAATGCAAATTTCAGAGTGAGAATTCAGTGGAGAACTACCCGGAAAGCATGGCCCCAAGTGAAAGTCACACACAGCAACCCGGAAATGTCCAGCTGATGAAGTTCACACAAAGTAGCTACGACACCCATCGTATCTCATGACATCAAAAGGACAGAAGGGATGGAACAAAACGGAAAAGAGACAGAACTCACAAGAGTACATAGGAAGCTGTATTTGAAAAGAGAAACTGCATCAAACACAATTAGCAGCAGATCAAAACCAAAGGAAATTTTAACCCACTGCCTTGGATTGGAAAGCAGCCCTGTGGCAGGAGCGGGAGTAGGGGAGGCTCTGCGTGCAGCGAGCACGGGCCTCAGGTGGAGGTGACAGTCAGCGACTCTGACAAAGCTGCTCAAATTTTACACTTCAAATTGATGAATGTCATCACATGTAAATTACTTCCTCAAAAATGTAATTAATCTATAGGGCAGACAGCACACCAGGTGGCCCACTCCCCAACACTGGGACGAGAAGGTGAATGCAGCCTGAGGGGGCTCATTTCCCCACCTCCCTGAGCTCAGCATAGTGACCCTGCTGGAATCTGGGCTGACCCAAGGCTGCTCTGAAACACGCTGTGACTGCCAGGAACTTGGACACCAGCAACAATCCTGTTGTACCACTACACAGTGTGCCTGTGCTCCTGCTGGGCAGCGGGGATGCTGCTTCTGACACAGTGTGTCTCCCAAGCTCCCAAGGAAAATCACAGTGTTCTTCTAAATCTCTGTAGTGTTGAAAACAAAGCCTCCTCTGTAGTATTCGGCAAATACTGTAAAATTATAAATCTTTAATAAAGTTTACGGAAGTCATTTCATCCTACTGCTGAAGAATTAAGGGATGTTTACTCAACCCTAAACAGCTCACAGCCTCACCTCACTGCACAGCTCACAGCCTCACCTCGCTGCACAGCTCACAGCCTCACCTCACTGCACAGCTCACAGCCTCACCTCACTGTACAGCTCACAGCCTCACCTCGCTGCACAGCTCACAGCCTCACCTCACTGCACAGCTCACAGCCTCACCTCGCTGCACAGCTCACAGCCTCGCCTCGCTGCACAGCTCACAGCCTCACCTCACTGCACAGCTCAGCCTCACCTCGCTGCACAGCTCACAGCCTCACCTCACTGCACAGCTCACAGCCTCACCTCACTGTACAGCTCAGCCTCACCTCGATGCACAGCTCACAGCCTCGCCTCACTGCACAGCTCACAGCCTCGCCTCGCTGCACAGCTCAGCCTCACCTCGCTGCACAGCTCACGGCCTCGCCTCGCTGCACAGCTCACAGCCTCGCCTCGCTGCACAGCTCAGCCTCACCTCGCTGCACAGCTCATGGCCTCGCCTCGCTGCACAGCTCACGGCCTCGCCTCCCTGTACAGCTCAGCCTCACCTCGCTGCACAGCTCACAGCCTCACCTCACTGCACAGCTCACGAGCACCCACCTTCACTACCTCCCTGAAGCTAAGCTTCACAGGAAAGGAGACCTCCCACTCTAAGTACACACAGCAGCACGATGTCAGCTGTACACAAGTTACACTAAAAAGTCAGAAGGGGAAACAAAAGAGCAAGAAATGAAAAGTGTGGAGGAAACAAGGAAACCCTGTGTTTAACAGAAAACTTAGATTCAGAAAACACAAAGCTGTGACTATTCAAAGAACAGATTTTTAAAATCTTTATGGAACTAAAGGTCTGAATGGTCATTTCACAAAAGACAGAGCACCACTACTCACTGAGGATGTAAAACCCACGTTCACCTAACAAGAAACAATAAGATACCAGTACAAACCACAAAGATGGCTCAGGTGTAGAGCTGACCACACAAGTAAATGCTGGTGAGGGTATGGGACAAATGGTTGGGGTATGCTGCCTACCAAATGATCCTGCAAAACCAATCCTAATATAATCAAGAAAAAGGAGAGACCTATACACCAAGATACAGAGATATGCCTGGCAGCTGTATTCTATACTGGATGACCCTGAGCTGACAGGATGCTACCAGCAGGACAAAGGAACAGAATAAGCCAAGCAGGGTGGTAAACACTTGGGATCCTTTAAGAAAGAGGATCCAGCATGGAGAACTCAGCGAACAGAAAAACAATACAACAATATGGGTGAATCTCAAAAACAGTCTAGGAAAAAGAACCAAACCCCAAGGCTCCACATTATCTTCTTCCCTACAGAGAGCCTAGAAAGGAAGGCTGCGAGGCAGAGAGCACTTGAGGGCCTGGACCCAGGATCGAGAAGCCAGTGAGGGCCTGGACCCAGGATCGAGGAGCCAGTGAGGGTCTAGACCCAGGATCGAGGAGCCAGTGAGGGCCTGGACCCAGGATCGAGGAGCCAGTGAGGGCCTGGACCCAGGATCGAGGAGCCAGTGAGGGCCTGGACCCAGGATCGAGGAGCCAGTGAGGGCCTGGACCCAGGATCGAGGAGCCAGTGAGGGCCTGGACCCAGGACCGAGGAGCCAGTGAGGGCCTAGACCCAGGACCGAGGAGCCAGTGAGAACAGCTAGAAATGCCAGCAACATCTGCTCTGCATCTTTGCGGGAGATACAGCCACAGAACCACCAAGTACACACTGAACCATGGGGTGCCGTGGCACCTCATGTGAGCTTCCACAAAGAGGTGCAACCTCACACCCTTGAATACTGGACTGCATGACAGTTGCACCTCTCCAAAGTGAACACAGACTATAACAATGAGGACAGATGAAGGTGAGCTAGATCCCTGGGTTCCGTATGGTAGAGGAGAGAACCAACTTCTGCTAGCTGTCCTCAGACCGCCACTGCCTATTACGCCACATGTTCCTCTCACCAACACAAAAATAGATAAACATATTTTTTTAAAAAAAGTTTAAATGTATCAATGGACCCAGCTGCTCTTGGCAACACCCATTTCCAATACACAACAAATAAATTTCATCCAGTAAACTTACCTGTAGAGATGACGCTCACAAAGCTGAAATTAATCAAAAAGCAATTAAATCACTTGTTTAAATGTTTATTGCACATATAATACTGACTGTTATCAACACAAAAATGATGGCAGGATAGCGGAGCTTGGCTTTTTTCGGCAGCCCACCAGAAAGGCAGCCAGGAAGGTCAGAGAACAAACGCCACTTCATTGTGCCAGGCCTTGGTTAGGTTCTTCAGGTGCATTATCTCAGAAGGGAAACTGAGACACAGAAGGTGGTTCCTGAAGGCCTGAACTTCATCCTGGCCCACCGTCAAAAAACAAATGATGCCAAAGGCCGCTGGTGGTTCTGTCCTTAGAAAACTTCACGTCTTTCTCATCCCTGCTGCTACCAGCACAGTGGAAACGTGCCCAGCTCCCACAGGACATCAGTTCCACTGAGCTCTTCACACGAGTTTTCTTTCCCACAAATCTAAAGGCTGAGGCTTGTCATCACCCATGTCCTTAGAAACAGGAAACCCTGGCTCAGAGGACAGGGGCTCTGCTCTCTCAGCCCTTCACAGGCTGCCTCCCGGCCTCACCCTCGAGCACCCTTACCATCAACGCCGGCAAGCATGCCAGAATCACCTTTAAGATTTATGTATAAGTGCACTGCAAGCGTCTAGCAGTAGGTGCTGTAGTAGTGCACTACACGGAGGCTAAAAGAGGTGATGGATCCCCTGGAACTGTAGTTACGGGCAGCTGTGACCCATCATGTGAGTACTGGAAACTGAATCTGGTCCTCTGCAAGAGCAATCAGTGCTCTTAACTGCTAAACCATCTTCCAGCCCCACTAGGGTCCACTTTAATGTGAGAAATGAAAACAAACTAACCAATGGCTCTACCATGGTCAGAAGGCTCTGAGGAAAAAAGGTTATATAAGAGAAAGTCTTCAGAAACAGAAAAAAGATTGGGAACAAGAAACAATAAAACCATTTACTTTCTTAGAAGATCTGGGATTTGGGGGCTGGAGAGATAGCCTAGCGGTTAAGAGCACCAACTGCTCTTGCAGAGGACCCAGGTTCGATCCCCAGCACCCACATGGCGGCTGAGAACAGTCTGTAACTCCAACTCCAAGAGAACTCCAGTTCCAGCGGAATCCGAGACCTTCTTCTGACCTCCGCAGTATTGCACGACACGGGTACACAAACCTCATGCAGACAGTACATTCATATGCATACAAAAATAAATTAAATTAAAAAAAAAAAAGATCTGGGATTTATACTTTATGTCTTTTAAGTCATAGAAGGTTTTAGGAATCTCAAATCTAGCCAGGCGTGGTGACACACACCTTTAATCCCAGCACTTGGGAGGCAGAGGCAGGTGGATCTCTGTGAGTTCCAGGCCAGCCTAGTTTACATAGTGAGTTCCAGGCCAGCTGGGGCTACAGGGAGATCCTGTTTCAAAATTATGAAGGAAAAAAAAAACAACAAAAGCCTGTGCATGGTGGTATTCCTTCCCACCATCCACAAGGACACATCCAGTCCACAACAGGGTCATGCTGGCCCCTCAGCTGGGCATTCTCGGTGCTAACAGTCCCCACGGCGACAAAGAT
The DNA here is from genome assembly GCA_009823505.1 of Rhizomys pruinosus. NCBI lineage: Eukaryota > Metazoa > Chordata > Mammalia > Rodentia > Spalacidae > Rhizomys > Rhizomys pruinosus. Next base: position 1,157,785 of record VZQC01003825.1, on the reverse strand, counting down.
ACAGCCCTGATGTCCTACTGATCCTGCTGCCCTATCCAACAAGATGGCTTCTGGCCTCAAGGAGGAAGTCAGCCTCCACTGCAGAATCCAAACAAATACCCAAAGAGCAGGGCTGTGAGGACAGCCATCCCGCCTCGGGAGCCCTGCTATGCTCAGACAGGCAGGCCCAGTCCTGGAAGAAGGGGCTTAGGTGGACCACACAAACCTGTTGGTGGATCTGCTTCAGGCCTTCTACTGTCTTCTCCTCCAAATAGTCCGTGACAGCCCTGTAGGAGGCCAAACAGCACCAAGGTCACAAGGACTGAGCCTGAGGCCAGGTACACATAAGGAACATGGACTCAGAAAGACCTGCTTGTTCATGTTCCCACATGCCCTGCAGATGTCCTATTTCTGGCTTAAATAAAGCTGTGTTGGGGGTTAGCAAGATGACTCAGGGGGTAAAAGCACTAGCTGCTAAGCCTGACAACCTGAGTTCAATCCCTAGGACCCACATGGTACAAGAAGGGAAGTGATTCCCTCAAGTTGTCCTCTGACTTCCACATGTGCATCAGCATCATCATCATCATCATCATCATCATCATCATCATTCTCTCTCTCTCTCTCTCTCTCTCTCTCTCTCTGTGGTTATAGCAGGTGGACATCACGGTGTCCCAACAGGGTCTCAGAAGCTTTCTTGGCAAACAGCACTGACTACATCCTTAGTATTGCTGAGGAAAGGCACCGCTCACATGCCACTTAACACAACCAAGAGGAGTCAGGTCAGCAACAGCAGGTGCCCGCTCTACCCACAGACTTGCAGGTGTGAACTGTGTTCAGAGGTCAGGGGACAATCAAGCCCTCCTTGAGACTGACAGCTGGAAGTGGCCCAAGCCTCTATTTTCTGTCATTTTATCCCAGGAAACCACCTAACACAACAGGAAGTGAGTTGGGTACATGTTTCACCACGCCTGACTCTAAGAGCAGGTCACAGATAACACTCGGCTCTGTGAACTCTTATAGAGACATAAGGACATCGTCCTGCTCAGCCACTTCCTGCTTCGCTGTTACCCTGTGGATGCAGCCAATGGAAGAGATGCTCAGGGAAACTACCAAACTGAAGACTTGTGAGTATTTTCACTTATTACAAGTGACAAATGGGGGTGAGATGGCTTGGTGAGAAAAAGCCTTGCTTCGCAAGTTTGAGAACCTGAGTTTGGATCCCCAGAGCCCAGGTACAACAGTGTGCATGTGTGTGATGCCAGCGTGGCCCTGAGGCAGTGAGCTTGGTAAATAACAAGACTCTGTCGCAGACAGGTGTAAGGTGAGGGTGATGTCTCCAGTTGTCCTGTGATAGCCACACACATGCATGCTGGGCCATATAAGTGCTCTCCGCCCCCCCCACACACAGAGTGACAAATGAACTGCTCAGTGTCACTTCTGAACAGGTGTCATGCCTGTCTGAGTCATGGCTTTTGGATGACAAAGGGGAAACACACGGCAGAGGCAGCACAGCCACCCGAGTGCCTCCCTGAGAGGTGGGTGGTCCCACTGACCACCTCAACATAAACTCTATGACTATGACAACCTAGCTTCCCAGATGGCATCTCATACCTGCTGCTCTGTGCTGCCACCTTGTACAGAGCATAGGTGACCTCCGCACAGGCTAGGATTGCGCCATGTCGTGTGTGCAGATCCGGACTCAGCGCCATCAACAACAGTGCTGGCAACACTGCAGTAGTCAGGGTGACAGATACACATGGGACAGCTCATTATTCAGTGCTCCCTCTGTCAGGGTCACCATTACAAGGGCCACACAGAAGATGCTGTTTCTAATGGTCAGCGCTCCCTCCTGAGCAACCAGGGAACTGTTAGGTCATGCCACACAGACTAGCCCGGGGAATCTAGGTTCCCAGATGCCCAATGAGTGACAGAGCTGAGAAAGAGGTCATGTACGCACTCTTCACATGTGCCCTGACCAAGATCCTGGGTAGGAGCAGGGCCCCACCTGTGGAGAACAGCTGAGACAGAGCACACAGCCATGACAGTGACAGCAACTTCACTCATTGTTCCTTCCCACTCGGAGCAGAGCCTCAGCCTCCAGTGCTCAGAGAAAGCAGGACTGCTCCAAATCCCAAGCACACACCAATCGAGGCACTGACAATGCAAACGAGCCTCGAGAATTTGTCACCTATACAACGTGACACACAGATTCCTTGTTCTATGAGTGGCATATGTGCCTGCCGCCACCCAAAGCAGTGGACACACTCCCTGCATTTGTCTTTGTCCTGATTTGGTCATGGCTCCCTCTTTAGCAACAGACATGGGACATCTTCGGCCCCCAATGTGACCCCACATATTTCTGCTGTGCGTGGATGTGCAGAGGGAGGACACTAGCACGTGTTGGCACGTGCAGACAAGGGAGGCACACCTACCACATGCAGCAATGTACTCTGGCTCTTGTGGGGTCAGGTTGTGCAGCGCCTTCGCTGACAGTTCCCGGATGGCCCTGGGGAGTGAGGTAGACGTTAGCACAGAGTAATATGCACGTCTATACTCAGTGAACATCATTCACAACAGCCATGGGATGGAAGCAGCCCAAGAATCTACCAACAGACAAAGGGATGCACAAAATGCGGTAGATACAGACGATGGAATATTACTCAGCCTTAAAGGTTAAATAATTCTGACACCTGCTACAGTATAACTGACAGTCTGCAATGCACAGGTCAAACCCTGCCTGGGCTCTCTTTGTAAGGCCATAGGCTAAAGAGAGTTTTTACATTCTGAGGATTTGTATAAAAAAAAATAAAAGTAAGATATATGCTTCAAGGCCAGGCTGGTACCTAGTGAGTTCCAGGCTAGCCAGGGCTACATAGTGAGTTCCAGGCCAGCCTTGTCTCCCTAGTGAGTTCCAGGCTAGCCAGGGCTACATAGTGAGATCTTATCTCAAGAAAAAATGAAAATAAAAATAGGGAGACATGAGAGACCATTCAACGTTGCTCCAGTTGAAGAAATCTAGTATGAGGCATGAAATCATTTCACAATGACAAATAGGAAGATAAAAAATTACAGATATGTGTGCATCTAGCAAGAGGCTCTTCCACTCCAAACACAGAAAGGAACAGAACTAGAAAAATATGGCAAAGATTTCAAAAGCTCAAAAATGCAGTCTAACTCACTGATTACATAGTTATGATTTTGGTTTTAAATATCTTGTTAGCTGGTATGAAAGGCAATTTAAGTAATCACCCCAGGTTAGTCTAGGCCCTCTGCGCCCAACAAAAGACTCTGGTATCCCAGCACTCCTGGCACATGAGCTCCTGAAGAAAAGAAAGGCTCTCCTGGTCTCAGACAGCCTGAGTGAGCACATAGGCCCCAGACAGAAGTCTCCAGCTCCAGAGAACTTCACCCAGACAGCACTCAACTGCATAAGCGGCACAGCTGTCAACAGACACTTCTGAAGTTCTTGATCCTTGGGAAGCTGAAACAGTCCCCAGTGGCCCATGAAGACCTATTCTGAAATGGGAACTGCCAGGAACACCAGATGCAAGTGCTCACCTCCCCCAGCGTCTGCGGTCTCTTGGCTGGCCAGGCCTGCCTTGAGGTGGTAGCAAAACACTGACAGTGGGCTTTCACTTTAAATAAAACGCTTGCCTTTCTTCTGTGAAGATGCATTTAACTACCTCTGAAATACCCTGCGAGCCCCCGAGCTACCACTGCAATTGTGAAAACCACCTGTAGCTGCTCAGCTCCTAGGAGATTAACACAGGAGATGCCCAGGAGACCAAGCATAGCAGAGGCAGTGTAGAGGGAGGTCAGCTGACCAGAAGACCATGGGACTGCACCATCCCCAGGCAGCATACACATGACATGGGCATTCAGGAATAACTACTCCCCAGATATGCCTAACCAACAGCTCCTGAAGTGAAATTAGAAAGGCAGACCATTAACCAACATGCCAGGCATGGGGCCTGGAATTCATACTACTTCTTAGAAGGAATTTTTCTAAAACAGTTCATCTACAATGAGAACATATACTCAAGAACTTACAAGTTCCATTTAATGTCTCCTAAAAAAAAAAAAAAAAAAAAATCTTTAGAGAGTCATGAAAACACAGAACTTACCCATCCCAGTGGTTGATTTTCATGGACACCAGGTGGTCTATCATTGGCTTGGTGTACTCCGGGAAGCCAGCAATAAACACACTGAAAGACACAAGAGCCGGGGAAATGGCTGGACAGAAGCAAGGAATAACAGTTCAAATGGATTTAAAGTGATTATTTTATAAGCTACCTAAAAATAAGCAAAAAAGAGCTAGGAAGGACATGGAAGGGCCAGGATCTTTCCACGCTGCTTGTGAGAACAGAAACTCAACTACCTTCAAGAATAGTTTGGCCACTTCTTCAAAAGTAAAAGGCACCTACCAGATGACCTAGACATTCCCTGCCTTTAAGATAAGAAAAGCACTCACCCATGGAGACCATGCATACTGCACAGCAGCATGTGTACTGCACAGCAGCATGCATGGGTCATGACTGGGAGCAGTGCAACAGCCACATGCAGATGATGGAGAGGCAGCTGCTCACCCATCTGTGCAATGGGCATTCGGCAGCCCAAAGAAATGGAGTACTGTTTTTTTTTGTTTTTTTTTTTAAGTTGTATGTCAAAAAAAAATTGTATGTCTGAGTGTTTTGCCACATGCATACAGTGTACCAGGTGTGTGCAGTGCCCGCAGAGGTGTCAGTTAAGATTTATTTTTATTATCTTAATTTATGTGTATTTATGTATATGTGTGTATCTATGTTGAGTGTATGCCGCTTGTGTAGGAGTGCCAAAGGGGGGCAGAAGAAGGCACTGGATCCCTTGGAGTTGGAGTTACAAGTATATTTCTGAGCCACCCCAACATGGGTGCTGGGAACTGAACTTGGCTCCTCTGCAAGAACAGCAAGTGCTCTTAACAAGGAGCCATCTCTCCAGCCCCCAAAGATGGATTTCCTGACACACATAAAAATGGATGAATCTCAAAATCATCCTAAGTGAAAAAGGTTAGACAAAATTGAAAAGCAATCTATATAACAGAGGCAAAACTCGTGATGTGGCCAACATGCTCACAACCCTGACACACAGCTTCCTGGGTGTCCACCTCTGTCAGACCTGGCAAGCTGTATGCTGGCACACACACATCACATGTTAATTACATTTAACAAGGCTATGCTGTGTGTCCTGTCAGACTGAGCAAGCTGTATGCTTCTGTGCATACAACACCTGTTAATTACATATAATAAGGCTATCCTGCATGTCCATCTCTGTCAGACTTGGCAAGCTGTATGCTTGCATGCACACAGCACATGTTAATTACATATAATAAGGCTATCAAGTGATTTACAAAAATGAAAACAAAAGGCAAACAGCTGACATCAAAACATATAAAGAAGATAAAGCTCAGATTAAAAACCAGCCCACACTTGCACAGGACAGCACAAAGATGTCCCACATAAGTCATTAGTGAGGAAAAACTGCTCTGAAAGGCAAGATATTCTTTCTTTTTTTTTAACAAGTACTCCCTCTGAAAACGCAAGATATTCTAAGAGTGACAGTTTCCCAAACAGAAAGATATAGAGCAGCCACAACCTGCCCCACAACCACTTCCCAAGGAGCTTCTCAGTCCCTTGCAAAGGTAAATCTTCAGAAATTCTCTTTTTAGTCTTTGCCTAAGAGAAATGAAAATATACATCCACATAAAGACTCCTAAATGTTTACAAGAGCCTTATTCATCAGAATCAAAAACTCAAAACTACCTAACTGCGAATCAAAAGGCACCCATAGTGGTAAACTGTGGGGACCTGGAGCAGCAGAGACACAGAAACTCAGAAGCACCTGCGCATAGCAGTGGTGATCACAGAGCTCCAGTGCAACTCAGACATGGATAAGCATGCTCCTTGAGCAACAGGCAAAGCACCAGCATGTGGGGCTGGGCAGGACAAACCAGAGGTGACAGGAGCCCTCTGCATCCCAACGAGGGTGGAGACTCCCCAGGTGCATGCACAGATATCACCTGCTCAACTGTATGTACAGAGAAGGGACAAAAGTTTCGGTGTGAAGGATGCCACTCAGGGGTAAATGCTCACCTAGCATGCTTGAGGGCATGAATTCCATCCCAGCACCACTGAAAAATAAGTTACATCTGTTATAAACAATGCTCTGGATGACAGGGACCTTTCTAAGTAAATGGGAAAAAAAAAAAAAAAAAAACTAGTACTATAAAAGAAACAGATTCATTAAAACATGGAACTCCCAAGAAAAATCTGCCAAGAAAAACACCAAAAATAAAGTCAAAGTAAACAAAACTATCTGCCACTGATGTCACAGCAGACTGCCTTGAAATAAACATTCACTCAACAGGGAAGATACCAGAAGCAATCTACAGCTGGGCACAGTGTCTTCATGAAGGATGGAGAAGACAGAGCTTAGTGTGTCCTCCAGACCACTGCCTAGGGCCAGCCACTGTCAAGGGCTGGGAGTACTACCCACAGCCCCTCTTCTGAGGATCTCAGATACAACACACAGGGGAAAAGCTCTATCAACCAGTTTATAAAGACTGATGGGCCCTGAAGGGCTGCAGAGATCAATGTCCAGACAGAGATAGGCAGTGTTCCCACTCAGGGAATGCATATTTGCTGAGCAGGGGGCCAGGGCTCCCCTCATCGAGTAAGTCATCCTGCCCATGTACAGCCAGGAAGACTCTCAGGAATCTAGTAAAAATGGGAACTCTGGGATGGGACAGGTGGCTGGGAGAAGAAGAGAGACACAAGTGGCTTTCCCCAGGGTGCTGAGGTCCATCACAAGAACCTCAGCTCCAAGGTACTGTGGCCTGTCCTCTGCACATGCCGCAGCCAGGGCCCTCTGCACATCCCACAGCGTGGGCATACAGGCTGCAATCATGAGCCTGCAGCAGGGCCAGAGGGGGCAGGCAAGTAACTGGTACCTCACAGAAGGGAACGGAAGAAGACCAGGCCACATGAGACCAGGGCACCTGAGACCCGGCCAGGCTCTGCCACCTACTAGTGGTGGCCTTGGGGAAGACATGCCTGAACCCTGCCCAAGGGCGGCACTGCATCCACTCCTAGACATGCCTGAACCCGCCCCAGGGCAGCACTACGTCCACTCCTGGACATGCCTGAACCTGCCCCACGGTGGCACTGCATCCACTCCTGGACATGCCTGAACCCACGCCAGGGAGACACTGCATCCACTCCTGGACATGCCTGAACCCACCCCAGGGCAGCACTGCGTCCACTCCTGGATATGCCTGAACCCGCCCCACGGTGGCACTGCATCCACTCCTGGACATGCCTGAACCCACCCCAGGGTGACACTGCGTCCACTCCTGGACATGCCTGAACCCGCCCCAGGGCGGCACTGCGTCCACTCCTGGACATGCCTGAACCTGCCCCAGGGCAGCACTGCGTCCACTCCTGGACATGCCTGAACCCGCCCCAGGGCGGCACTGTGTCCACTCCTGGACATGCCTGAACCCTGACCCAGGGCGGCACTGCGTCCACTCCTGGACATGCCTGAACCCTGACCCAGGGCGGCACTGCGTCTACTCCTGGACATGCCTGAACTCCACCCCAGGGCAGCACTGCGTCCACTCCTGGACATGCCTGAATCCTGCCCCAAGGCAGAATTGCGTCCACTCTGAGCATGCAGAGCCCTAGAAGGCCAAGTGCCAACCAAGGCAACCTCACCTGAAGGTGGGGGAAAGGGGACTAGGACAAAGGTTTGACAAAGGGGAAAAGGGTGAGGTGACCTGACATAACCAAGGCCTAAGCCAGATCCCAGGGTACCAGGGTAGATCATAAATGGGAATCCAACCCAGCACTCGGAAGGCAGCAGTGGCCAGCCATGTCTCTGGCTGATGAGGGAAGAGCAAATGGCACCTCAGGGTGGAAATAAGAGAAGACCCTGAAGCTACTGAGTGAGGTGGGCAGAGGCACCCTACATTGAGGCCATGTTGATCTGAGTAAGTTACAGAACAAGCATGTGAAATTCCTAGAAAATAAACTAGAAAGCAAAATGCGACAAAACAATTTTAAAAATGGTGCTCAAGGCTGAAAATGTTAGAAATCAGTTAAGGAAGCTGACAAGAGCAACAAGACGGACAGGCATGAAGAAGATGGCAGTCACTGGGAAAACGGCCAGGCAGACGGACACCCTCCACAGTGGCCACAGGGCAAATCACAGCCACTCACTCTGTGCACCAGCGGATAGACAGATCCTGGGATAAGCCATCTGGGTCCCCGTGGACTAACCTGGTGGACAAAGGACTACGGTCCATTCACATGGAGTCCAGAGATGAGAGGCCTGGGGGAGCTGGGGGTCACCTGCAGAGCAGGCACGTTCTCCACCAGGACCATGCAGGGCTTTCTCAACTCTGCCAAGACCCAGCCCCTACCTAAATCCACATGTTCAAAACTGTATTAAAACCAGGCTGGGAAACACACAAAAGTAAAGCTTTTTTTGCCAAGGCTCTGGCACAGAAGCCTGCAGGACACTGAAAAAACATGCTCGTCTAGTAAAACACTGCCAAGTATCTGAGAGGCGGATAGCTCTAGACACAGAGTCCTCACCAGATGCATAGAGCAATGTCCTTCATTGTCTGACAGTTAAAGATTTACACCCATCACAGTTTAACAGGATGCACAGGCTGAGCAGTCTACTGCCTGTCTTTAACACACTTAACAAAGGTGAGCACTACATGTAACACAGTGGTAAGATGGCTGCAGAGCCTCGCCTAAGTCTTCCCAAGGAATCTTCCATCGATTTTTATTTTGGTCTGCAGACCAGAACATGCAGTTTCCAGAGGAGTCTACTCTACATCAGCCTAGATCCTGTTCCCACTGAGGGCAGCCACAGGCCCCCAAAATTCAACACACATCAAAATTCAGCACACACTGAGCAGATAGCCCTGCCTTCCCCAGTACCCACCAGGCCACTGCTCCCTCCCTATGCCCTTCACCCCCACTTAGCCTCCAGGCCATAAAAGCCCAACCCCATTTCTAGCCACCAAAGAATTGCCCTGACACCCCTATAAGACCCAGATTGAAGGGGACCACCAGTCCAGGCACCATGCCCCTGTGATGCTAGGATGTGGTGGCACTGCTGCTAGCCTGTGCTCACAGACAGCTACTGATGTGCTGCTCAGGTCTGAGCACTGGAGAAAGAGCACACTGGGTCTCCTTCACACGGACCGCGTATTTTTATAGAATGGACATAACAAGGTACGTTCAGTTTTAGGCTGGTATGGAAACCCTAGCAACAAGTAGAATCTAGCAAAGCCAAACTTAACTGCCAGCCATTTTACCTAAGAAATTCTGAGAAATAAGGTAGAGCCTCACTAATCAGAGATGGCAGGACAAACACACAGGCACAGGATGTGCAGTGCTGGGGCAGAGGGAAGGGCATGCCATGTCACCGCAGCAGGCCTGGCCACATTCCGATTGGGAAAGAGGCAGGACACTTCTTTTTATTTTGTTTTTTGTTTTTTTCCCTCCCAAAAATCTGCCAAGACTAGTTACAGAGAAATGTCGTTTCTGTGCAGTCCGCCAGGGTATCCACCCCCAGGGTATAAAATGGTTAGAAATGTTTTAAAATGCACTTGGTATGTGTCTCCTCCTAGCTTCAGGTAAATAAACTATTTCATATGGCCTACCCTTTCTTCACATTGGCATTACAGGGCTCTGATGGCTAGGTGAAGCTGATCCCTAGCTTATGCAAGGAAAACTAACATGAGTCAATGTGACTTCTGCAAGTGCAGTTAGGAATAATACTTATTCTTTGACCTCATTTCTCAAATATACCTTTGTTTTTCATCTGATAATCAGGTAATTTCAACTTTTTATTCAAACAGAAAATACAGTCACTTTGAATCCAAATTTTCATTTTGAAAAACCAATACATTTGTGATCCCTGTGGGAAAGCTGTCACAGATGGGCACACACAGCTTTGCTCATGGCTGTTCCCTGTAAGGCACCTGCCCAGCTGGACAAGGAAGAGACGAAAGAGCAGAGGCAGGCAGTCCTCATCAGCACTCAAAAGCACACACAGGGGCTGCTACAGGAATCCATGGGTATGCAGTCACACGAAGCCAGCCAGAAACAGCTCCCAGGTCAGCATTTCCTCTCCGAATGTACATTATATCCACACTGAGCAGACCTCAGTGTGGCAAAGAAGGAAATGGAGGAAGCTGAGTTTTGACACCCAAATCAGAGTGTTCCAACTGTAGTCCACACAGTGAGACCTACCTTATAACCAGGAAACAGTTGGATATGTTACCAACAGCAAAGTAGTCTGCAGACGTCAAAATATCAATTCCGTGAGGGAAAGTGCCCTAGAAAAAGTGGAAGTGAAGGAAAAAAAAAAAAAAGTGAGAAGGGTTATCGAAAGTCACTGAACACAGATTCACAGCAAGGCAGCTGAGGCCGAGCCACAGACTTGGCCCATGGGATGTCCAGCTGGGATGCTTGTGCCCACCATGCCCGTCTGGCCAGACACTGACTCATTCTTCAGACTCAAGAGTTTCAGCTCCAAATATTATAAAGTCCAAGCCTTAAAAACTACCAGGTCTCAATAGTACTAAGGTGGTCTCCCTCTCTAAAGAAGACCACAAGAAGCCCTCACTGCAGAGGCTGTGGAGCAGGAGGCCAAGAGAACACAGCACATCCATGCCTGACAACAAAACCTGAACCAGGGCCCAACTGTGCTTTCAACTGTGAGGATGAGTGAGTTGGTAAAAGCAGCTTCAGAGCTCAGCAGTAACCTCTAGGAGCATGGAGAACAAGTAGTGTCAAGCCTCTAGAACTCCAAAATGAGCAGCAGGCTCATGGGCACCCCCCACCCCACCCCAGTGGACGCCAGCCCTAAAATCTGCACACCATTATTGGTATCTGGTGTGTGGTTAAAAAAAAAAAAAGTTGCTGGGTGTGGTGGCGCATGCCTTTAATCCTAGCACTTGGGAGGCAGAGGCAAGCGGATCTTTGTGAGTTCAAGGCCAGCCTGGTCTACAGAGTGAGTTCCAAGACAGCTGGGGCTACAGGGAGACCCCGTCTCGAAAAGACCAAAAAAAAAAAAAAAAAGTTAAAACGGAGAAACTGAGCAAATCATGCACATGCCTTTAGTCCCAGCATTCAGGAGGCAAAGGCAGATGGACCTCTATGAGTTCAAGGCCACCCTGATCTATATAGCAAGTTCCAGGACACAGGGAGCTACAGGGAGACTATGTCTTTAAAATGCAAACAAATAACAACAACAAAGACACCACATAAATAACTTTCTAAGAAAGTATAAATGTAGAAAGCTATAGCCAAATACAGCGCCTTAAGACTACTGTCCAGAAAGGGATCCACCTGGCAGTCGACAGGGCTCCCATTCTACACTTGGAGCCAGCACAAGTACCATAAGCAAAAGCCAAGAAGAGCAGCTGCTGACACCAGCAGAACCTGCCTGCCACACCTGTGTCTCACAGGAAGGGATCCATTGAAGGAGAAGGTATCAGATCTAGGTGTCAGTTCTCTGCAGAGCCAGCATCACACAGTATCAGAGTACAGCTACTGGAGCATACACACCCATGTCCAGGTCCTCTAGAGTATGTGCCCCATGTCCACGTCCACTAGAGTGTGTGTGCCCATGTCCATGTCCACTACAGTGTGTGCCCATGTCTGAGTCCACTAGAGTGTGTGTGCCCATGTCCATGTCCACTAGAGTGTGTGTACCCATGTCCATGTACACTAGAGGGTGTGTGCCCATGTCCAGGTCCACTAGAGTGTATGTGCCCATGTCCATAGGTACACTTACATACATACAGGCAATACACATAAAGTAAAAATAAAAAATATATTTTTGTAAGATAACAGACTGATATTCTTTGTATTTTTTATTATTCTTTATGTGTATGAGTGTACTGTCTTCGTGTAGGTTGGTGCACCCGTGTTGTGTAGTGCTGCAGAGGTCAGAAGAGGGTGTCAGATTTCCCTGGAACTGGAGTTAAAGACAGTTCTTAGGCGCCATGTGGGTGCTGGGAATCAAACCCAGGTCCTCTGCAAGAGCAGTCGGTGCTCTAAACCACTGAGCGCCATCTCTCCAGCCCCAGGTTTTAATTTTTACAAAAGCAGAAATCCTCTTACCTTGTGGCTTGGGGTTTAACTCAGTGGAGTGGCACTTGCCTAGCATTCTTGAGGCCCTGGGTTTGTTACCTAGCACTGAAAGCCCAAACTCAAACCAGGAAACAATGGAAACCCCTCACAAGAAACAGCATTAAGAGCCAGGAAAGCCAGGAGCAGGACCATGGGCCCATCCCCGGCTGCACGGAAGACGTGGGAAGACATGCTGGGGCTTTGTATCCTGGCATGTAGGTTAAAGCAGAGCTCTGGCAGTGGGGCACAGGATTCCTTGCTGGGCTTAGCAGTCTCCACCTCACACAACAAGAACAGAATAGACAAGAGACTAAGGCTTTGCCTGGTCAGGTAGCTGACATTTCCTCCCCAGACAGGGACCTCAGCACCAGCACCTTGGCTTTCTCACCTGTACAGGGGGGTTCCACAGGGCCTGGGTGAGCCACCCAGACAGAGCGGGGACCCAGCACCACCCAAGCAGCAGCAGAGCTTTGCACCTTGATTCTACCTGGTCCTAGAAGTGGCAGTTGCCCACAGGCTAGTCATAACCTACTAAGGCCACCGGGGTATAGCAAGGGAACAGAGTGGATGCCCCCCACACACACACCTTGGAGAGCTCAACCACCTAGCCAGTTGGGAATCTTGGGCAAGAAGCAGGAAGACAGGGTCACATCAATTCTAGCAACAAGACCTTCCTCTCTGACACAGCAGAGACCCAGGCCTGAGTGAAGGGATCAGTCTCCCTGGGCTACCCTAGTACCCTCCACCGCAAGTACACTCTAACCATCTTCTTAGTCCAAGACCACCTGTAAGTTCTCTCATCTAGAGCACAGCCTTTCTGGCCACACCCTCACTCATTCATTCTTCACACACGGCTGACTCTAGGCAAACGCCAGGATTGGGCTCCATCCTTCTGTCTTCTTTACCTGCAGTATTACCAGCAGCCAGCCCACATGCTGACATGAAACCCCAGAGCTATAATTTTCAGCTGGCTTCTCTCAGAGACCCTCCTCCCTGCCCATACTCATCTTGACAGCTGCCACCCAGTCCAGGCCCTGGCCTGCTCCAGCTTCCTGCCAGCCTGGCCATATGCCCCAATGTGTCAGCATCTCATCCATGAATGAATCCAGACCCCACTTTTCAGGCAGAGCTGGCCTATGACCGACCTTGAAGTGGGAGGGCACAGCATAGGAAGAGGTGGGATTAGGCTTCTGGAACAGGAGGTCAGCACTGGAATAAGGGAGCCAGCTGCCACCCCACATGGGCTAGGGAGGGGCCAGGCCTCCTGGGTCCAGGAAACCACTCACAACCCACTTGGAACCTGACACATGCAACCCTCAACAAGGCATGAAGCAAGATCCTAATGTATATAAAACACCATACACAGGTTCTCCTGAAAGGCACAGGGGGCCAGTCACATGATGGTGAATCTAGGTTCAGAGCCACCATGTTTATTAGCTTGCTAAGGTGAAGTTCACTCTTTACCCAACAATGCAAGAAAATAAGAAACCAAAGCTTTCAAGATTCCCACCTCCTGGGCTGCAGGAGGCTCCAGGATGGAGGGTTATAAAGTGGCCATACCTGTCTCCCCACGTTCTCCTGGAAGGCAGCCTGAGGAGCAGAAAGAACAAACAGAGCAGGTGAGTGAGGTTTGCTTCTGCTAAACACCAGAAGATAAATTCAAAATAAACACAGCACAGTATAAATGACCCATGGCTTTACTTTTTGAATAAAAGTCTTCTTTGTTGGCTGAACAGGGCCTGAGGGTAGTTTGTCACTGTTTTTATGTCCTGGTGCTCTTTAAAACCACAGTTTAAGAATTCAATTTATAAGACGAGACACATCCTGAAGTTGGCCTTTCACTGAGAATGCATCCTCACACCAGAGCACTACACTGAGAGCAAGCCACATAGCTTGGTAAATAAAAGCCAATCCCGAAACACTCACCCTTAAGAACTCTTATCTTAAGAGCTTACTACCTACCCTTAACACCCCAGAGCTACCTTTTGGAAGGCACACATCTGCCTCCAACCAGCTCTCTGAGCCACTTGAGTCCTGGATGCCAGGCACAAAACAGGGACTGAAAATGTCCCATCTGGCCAGGTGTGGTGGCACATAAAATATTATGTATCAGGCTTGCAGTTACTGCCTATTGGGTAATTATGAGAACAAAACTACAGCAACCTCCCAAGAAATCACTGGATTCCTAACACAGCACACAAAATGGGGGCCATTTGGTGATGCAAATGACCTCCACTTCTCTCTTGGGACAGGTTTAAAGGACTCTGGGTGGGAGCCTGCATTCTGGCTGCCTCTTGATGCAGATGCAAGCAGACAGTCAGCAACCATGAAAGGGCACAGGCACTGTGAGCCAGGAAGACCAGAGCTCAGCTACATGGGCTCCTGGGCAGGGGTCCTATGATCCAGCACTGGCAACGCTGAACTGGCTGAGCCGTCCACAGTAGGTCTGCACTCCTGACTACCCCTGTGCTGGCTGCCATGCCAAGCATATGGCTGAGGCAGCAGCAGACATGCAGGAACCGAGCATGCAAGGCCTGAGCGCACAGCTGATGTAGCTCAGCCAGAGGCCAGTAACAGAAACTCTATCACCTGTGGCAGGCAATGGAAAAGACAGGGACAACTGTGACATACAAGAAGAAGGCTACTGGGGTCTCTAATAATCCAAATCACTGCACTTGTCAACTCGGAAAACAGGACAAAGTCCCGACTGTAGAAACAAGAAGATCTATAGCAGTAGAGACAAAAAATCATGGAAAGTTTAACAGGGGACATCACTCCTACTAGACACCACGGGTTTGCAAAGTGAAAGCCCAGTTCCAGGAATGGACTCTGTTGTGAAGCTGTTGACCAGGGGTTCCACAGACCCTCAAACGATACTCGCCGTTGTCCCTGCTCTCCCTCCAGAACTTCACAGTAAGACCCTACTGCTGGAGACACTACATACGTGAACTGTATGAACAGGAGAAATCAAGCTGGTGCTGTCTTCAAAGCCTCATCTCTAGTGTTAAGCTTTTACGGTGTCAGAAGGTGCTACGCAAGCTATCTGGAGAGGAATTTAGCTTGACCCTTATCCGGCTGTGACTCCTATGAACTACACAACAACTGGCCCTGCGAGATATGGCACAGATATTATAGGACTAACCAACTATTTTCTAATTTGGCATGTTTGTTTCATAGGATGGAACCCATACCTGACAATGATATCAGATCTAGGAACCTGAAGCTAGACATCATCCACCAGGCCATGGGAGAAAGGCTAATACAATTATTCTGATAAACAGGTAGTATTAAATGGATTTCTAATGATTTATTATTATATCCATAGATTGGTGCCTCTCTCAACTCTCAGCAGAGAAGCATCCTTATATAGCAGACGGTGATTAACACAGAGAACCACACTAAGCCAACATGCAAAGAATACGAGGCTACAGATTGCGCATCCCTGAATAGGACGCTTCTATAAGACTTCTGATCCCAAGGCTCAGAGATCACTGTGGAAGATGAGGCAGAAAGAGCCAGAAGTGATGGCCACAAGGAATGGGTTTCCAGAGAGCTGGTCAGTTACTCAAGTATGGACAAGTCCCACATAATCTTAAGCCAGACAAAAATCCCATCACAGATGCAAGGAAGTGGTAAAGAAACCCCAACCTTACCTGAGTAGCTACTGCAACTGATAACTGCTAGCGAGGTGAGAGTCAGTCTCCTTGAAGGGCGCGACTCTGAGTAGGTTGACCAGGCTCCACTGCATGAACCCACACCAAAGTACATTTGGGGACGCAGACCTGACTCTATAGGCCTGTGTGTGTGTGTGTGTGTGTGTGTGTGTGTGTACATTAGAGTACAGTAATTTGGTGGGAGAGATAAGGTGTGTGTGTGTGTGTGTTGTGTGTTCTGTGTACATCAAAGTACAGTAATTTGGTGGGAGAGATGGGGGGTATGGGAGAGGATCTAAATATGATCAAAATATATTGTATAAAATTTGAAAAAATTCAATAAAATTAATAGTAAACAAACTTAAATGGGATCACAACAAATACTATGAAATAATTAAAGTAAAAATAATCTCAATCTCTTAAAAGATCTGGCACAAAACAGAAGATCAGGAATAATTGCTTAGCCTCAGCCCAACTGCAGACAAAAATACCTGAACAAAAGAAAACTATAGACCAACAACCTTCATGAGCAGACACAGAAATTCTACCTAGGAGAACACTGACAAACTGAGCCCAACATGAAGAAGGGGCTGTGTGAGACTGAAAATCAGACCAAGCCTGCAAGGTCGGTTCAGAGTCTGAAAACCACTACCCAGCATACCACATCAACAGAACAAAGGACAAAGGCTACCTGGTTGCATCAAAACTAAATACCTATGCATGTTTTTTAAAACACAGATAAGGGCTGGAGAGATAGCCTAGCGGTTAAGAGCACCGACGCTCTTGCAGAGGACCCGGGTTCGATCCCCAGCACCCACATGGCGGCTAAGAACCGTCTGTAACTCCAATTCCAGGAGAACTCCAGTTCCAGGGGAATCCGAGACCCTCTTCTGACCTCCGCGGCATTGCACGACACGGGTTGCACCAACCTACATGCCAGGCCCAATGACTATGTTCAAACATACAAAAATAAATAATTACTAAAAAAAAAAAAAAAATTAAAAAATAAAAAAAAAAAAAAATAAAACACAGATAAAAAGAAACTAGTGGTAGGAAGGACCGCCTTGGCCTGCTGGAACAAACAGGAGCCCCGCCAGCATGTTCAGCAAGGCAACACTACTTTTCCCAGCTCCATTCCACTGTTGAACCTCAGCAAGTTCCTCTTCACTCCACTCTGAGGCTTGGCTTCTACCCACTCCCCTCAACACCCACAGAATATATCAGTGTCATTCCAACTAAGCCACGCCCCCTCCTGTTTCTGACACCAGGTGGCACTAAGGAACTCCACCTGGATGCCAGCACCCAGGCCCATCCAGCCTGGGCCTTTCCTGCCTGTCTCAAAGCCTAGCTGTGGCAGCACTGCAGCACTCAGTGCTGACTAGACAGAGCCCAGAAGCTAGAGCTCCAGCGCTGGAAGCATGGGAACTCTGTCACCAATGCCTCCCAGCCAGCAGCAGCACGTCTCAGAGACTTCTCCTCAGCTCTTGAGGGCTACAAATGTGTTCAACTGCTGCCTTGTAAATGAGGGGAAGATTTAACCACAGCCGACCAAGGCGCCGCAGCACTCACTACTGAAAGAGCCCAGCTTTATCATATGAGGCAACCCGGGGAAGTCGGCTTCTCGTTGTTTCTCCCACTCCCTGTGGGAACCTCCCAAGAGACTCTGGTCTCACCAATGACCCAGATAGGGAAAGCCACAGGTGCATGAAGGAGGAAGCTCTGGCTGCCATCCCTACAGGCACCAGAGCTGCTCAAGCTCCTCTGTCCAGATCTACCACCAAGTCAGGCTCTCAGGGGACCCAAATGACTAAGGTCAAAACACATGGCCCATCCAGTGAGGTCCACTGCAATACGGCCAGAGAAGCAGAACTAACCATGGCTCAGTACAAACCTCCAGATATCTGTCCTGCCACTCCTGAACAGTCATGACATCCTAGTTGGATTGGTCACAATAGAATCACAAGACTCAGGCTGGCCTGAACCTGGTCTGGTTATTGAGCAGTAGCATGTTCCCTATGTTTGTTCAAAGACACCCACCACAGCTAACTGCATCTCTTTCAGCAGCACTGAATAGAGGCCTCGAACCCTAACCTCCCAAGAACCCCAGAAGAAAAGCCACGCCAGCTCCACAGCAATGACTCTGCTTTCCCTAGTTCTTCCACCCAAGCTCCTTGCTGCCATCGCCATGTGAGTGCCCAAGAGGGCCCCATGTAGAAGGCATGGACAAAGCTAGGCCCCACCTCTAGAAGAGGAACAACAAACTGAAACAATGAAACTTACAGACGCTGCTCTCCTGCAGTTCACATTCCGGTCAAACACAGCGGCGATGACCAGGGCACTGTAAAAATGGAAAAATAATCAGTTAAAATGAAATATGCAGGGGCTGCAGAAATAGTAAACTGCTTGCCTCACAAGCTTGAGATTCTGAGTTCAATCCCCAGAACCCACATAAAAATGCTGGTGTGCTTTAATCCTAGCACTTCGGAGGCAGAGGCAGGCTGATCTTTGTGAGTTCAAGGCCAGCCTGGTCTACAGAGTGAGTTCCAGGACAGCTGGGGCTATAGGGAGACCCTGTCTCGAAAACACAAAAAAAAAAAAAAAAAAAAAATGCTGATGTGGTGGCCTAAAATCCCAGGGCTAAGACCCCTGGGACTCACCGGCCAGTCAGTCTAGCCTAACTAGTGAGCACCAGGCTAAGAGACCTTACTTCAAAGGAGGCAGACAGTGTTCCTGAACACAACACCCGACACTGTCCTCTGGCTTCTATGTGCACAGACACTGGTGTGTGCATGCATGCATATATACATACACATACATATTTTCTTTCTCTCTCTCTCTCTCTCTCTCTCTCTCTCTCTCTCTCTCTCTCTCTCTCAAAAAAGGAAAAGTGAAAAGTAAGCCTTCCCTTGTTCAGTCACAACTCCCTCACCTGCTGGACATCTGAGTGTGCCTCACAGACACCCAGAAGCTCAAGACTCCTGGAGTCTACTACCGACCTGTATGACCTCTGAGACATCAAGCATTCTGGCCCCACCTCTAACAAATGCCTCAGGATGGTACACACTAGACCTCCAGGGCCTTGGGGCACAATGCCCTTGACCTGCTGGAGCCATGGGTACCCGATAAATTGTAAAGAAAACTGGTGCCCGCAGCTGGGAACTGGCAGCAATCAAAAGGACACAACTCAGGCATCTGACACTGACGCTCCTGGCCACAGCCATCCATCCTTCCAGACCACATGACCAGTGTGAGCTCTGTGCACCCTGCAGACAACTTGCCCCTTTGGAAGAACCCAGGTGTGATGGTATCAACATTGCCCACAGGTTCAACCCGTGTGAAGCATGATCAGACGACACTGCCTCTACCCGGGGCTCAGAGACTGTTCATGGGACATTATGAGGATTAGATGAGACCAGCAGACTAGACACTGCATGGAAAGCAGCCACCAGGTCTCAATGCTGCCCACAGCCAGAAGCAATGACCCCACACCAAGTTCACAGGACATTCCACAGGCTCCAATTAAATCTCTCTTAAGATAGCAACCCTAACTATGGTCAGAATCCAGAAAGCTGCTGGTCTTCTGAATCTTGTGCCTCTCATCTCTCCCAAATCCACCTGATTCTCTGCTGTGGCTCCCATTCTGACAAGGAACACTGCCTAGGGAGGCCTTGCCCTACCTGCTCTTTCTCTGCTTGGCCCTCACATCCCTTGGAGCATCAGGCATGGTCTCAGGAGACAGCAAGGAGGGAGACCAAAGGACTGAGGACCAGCCAAGTCTTTAGGACTGAAACTCAAGTAAGTCCCTGGATTCTCACTTTTCCAGCCATGTACTGCCATTATTCTAGGCCCAAGAGACAAAGCTGTGAGGCCACAAACCTCCCTTCCAAATTCCTACATTTTGAGGCCACCGTTTCCTATGGAGCCCAGCCAGAGACAAGCAGCCTCTACAGATGGATTAGGGCCCTGCATTCAACAGAAGGGTGCCTTAGGAGACAAGGATACCTGGCATCCTTGGACTCCAACAATCAACCCAGTGGGAGGAGCCAGGTTGCTGGAAAGGTGGAGTCCAGACACCAACCCCTCCCCCCCAAGAGGAGAGTAGGCTTTGGGGGACCAGAAATGCTCAATAAGAACAGGGGATAGTGAGATGACTTCACAGGTAAAAGCATCTGCCGCCTACCCTGATGACCTGAATCCAAGCCCCAGGTCCCATGAAGTAGAAGAAAGAACCAATGCCTGAAAGTTGTCCCTGATCTCCATACACATGCCCACACACATATTCGCAGGCACACACAAAGAAAATGAAAAAATTTAAATATAAAAAATGAATAAATAGCCAAGTATGGTGATACATACCTTTAATTTCAACACTCCAGAGGCAGAGGCAGGAGGATCTCTGAGAGATGGAGGCTAGCCTTGGTCTACATGTTGAGTTCTAGGCCAGCTGGAGTTACACAGAGACCCTGTCTCAAAAAAAAAAAAAATCAACAATAAATAAACAAACAAATAAGAACAAAAATCTGTTAAGACAAGATGCTGCCAGTCAGCTGCAGGTCACAGCGGAGGACAAGGGCAGCAGTCAGCGTGCACAAGGTAGTGCTCTCCAATTCGAAGATGGAAATGGGGGAGAGGTGGAGACAAAACTGGCCACGTTGAGAAGGGGGAGAGAAATATTATTAAAAACAACAGGAGGTTCGTCCTACTTCAGCATGAAATTTTAAGATTGTTATTATCCTAATACAGCATATTGGCTTTGTGAACTGTCTTCCAATCACTAAACTGACTTGAAGCCTGCATAAATGCAATCCCCTAATAACTCAAAGCCACATACCTGCTATTGTTAAGAAAACACACACACACACACACACACACACACACACCAGACTCAGGAAACTTCCCAGATGAGGAGGTAAGAATGTAACAGCATGGGGCTGGAAAGATAGCCTAGCGGTTAAGAGCACCAACTGCTCTTGCAGAAGACCCAGGTTCGATCCCTAGCACCCACATGGTGGCTAAGAACCGTCTTTAACTCCAGTTCCAGTGGAATCTGATACCCTCTTCTGACCTCCGCGGCATTGCACGGCATGGGTGCACAGACCTACATGCAGACAGTACATTCATATGCATACAAAAATAAAAAATTTTAAAAAAAGAATGTAACAGCAGAAGGATGGGGAGGAGTGTGTGTTTGCTGTCTTCTGGATGTGCCGTACCTGCTGCGCTTGTGGACTCGCTGCAGCCATGGTGCAGTGCACGCTCTGTATGTCATCAAGCGAGCAAGACCAGTCAGCATTCCAGCAGGCAGCGCTGACTGGATTCACTGGGTTAGAAAATAAAGGTAGGAGGGGCAGAGGTTAGGAGATATGACCAAGATACATTGTATAGATGTATGAAATTGTCAAAAAAGAAAGTATCTTATTATTATTTTATGTATTGCCTGCATGTATATAAGTGGACCTGTGTCATGCAATGCCCATGGAGGTCAGAATAGGGCATTGGATTCCTCTGGGCCTCGAGTTATGGGTGGTTATTAGCCGCCATGTGGGTGCTGGGAATTAAACCCAGTCCTCTTCAAGAGTAGCCAGTGCTCTTAACCACTGAGCCGTTCTAGTTTTTCAAAATGCACTCAGCATTTCTCTAAATATTCCAAGAATCAATGGAAATTCAAGTACTGTTCTATATTCAAATCTCAGTTTTTAAAACAATGTTTTCTAGGAAAAGGAATGATGAAGGATTTTTGCTTTCCTCTAATGGAAGCTTCGGGGAAATGTAGGCCCCAGCCGATAGCACTAAAAGGTCATGCAGCCCTGAACTCTGGGAATTTCCTCTTCATTTGTTTAGCATAGTTATCAACTAGAGTCCAGTCTCAAGTGTTCGCTGTAGTGTAGCCCGGCCGTGAAGAAGGTCAACCTGTCTCTCCTCGGCCGGCAAGGCAAGTGTGCCCCTTCCCTACACACACACACACACACACACACACACACACACACACACACGCACACACACAAACAAACAAACAAACAAAAAAACCTATCCTCCCAGGTACTGGATGTGGAAGGAGGGAGACCCCAAATGGTACTCAGTCTGCCTTGGCTAGACGTAGTGAGAAAGCCAAAACTGCACAAAAGCTTTTTGCAGCATCAGTTTCAGTGTTTTGCTTCCTTTCTCCTAGGGAAGAGCTCTGCCCAGTTCACCTTGCGCAGGTTACTAGGCAGCTCTGAGCTGCATGTGAGACATGATAAGTGGTGGAACCAGGGCGGACATCACCACACCTCCTGATTCCATTTTCCCTACTCAGGTGTGGGGAGGATGGGGGGAGAGATATCAGATCTGTAGGCATCTCTCTTATGCTCAGTATCTACACTAGAAGCCCCAAGTATCAGCCCCTCCATGGGGACTGTGTACAGCTGAAGGGCAGGTGCTGCAGCCTGACCCACTTCCATAATAGACCCATCCATCCCACATCCATTCTGACAGGTCACTGTGCTGCCAGGACAGTGTGCTGCCAGGCTGGTGTACTCAACAGGAGCCCAGGCTACCCTGCTCCTCAGAGCCTAGGTGCACTGCAGCCACTCACATCTGGACAGTGAGATCACTGTGGCCATTCCTCCTGGTCTCTGACACTGAGCAGGCTCAAAGACAGATTCCCCCAAGGTGTAAGCAAGCAAAGTAAGCTAAGAGCCACAGGGCCTGGGACTGAGAGCCAGACCAAGCCATCACAGCAGGAGATGTTACCCTGCGTGCGACAGGGTACCCCACACAGCACAGCCAGGAACAAGAGCCTCACATTCTTTAAGTTAGCTTTTCCATAAATAAATGCTTTAGAAGTTGCTGCTTCGCCAATAAACTGTTTGGAGGGCAAAGTGAAGGATGTTGAGATAGAAACTCCTTCTATAGCCCAGGCTGGCCTTGAACTCACAATAATACCCTTGCCTTAACCTCCCAGGTGCTAAGATTACAGGCTTGAGCCATGGTTTACACATTACCACATTTCACAGAATGTACTTGGGCAAACATAATACTTGAAAACATTGCTTTTAAGTAACCATTCACTTCTAAGTTAAACAAAACAAACTTGAATATACTTAAGAAAGTAACAGGTTTATCAAGACTGTTTCTATTGAAGCTAATTTAAAAAAATTACTCTCCTCTCAGAACAAGACTGGCTTATCTAGAAATACTGGGATGCTCAAATGCAAAGAAGAAAGCATCTTCCTACAGCACTGCTCTCATGAGCGCCAGCTCCTGGGCCTCATCCTCATCACAGCAGGATGGCCTAGGAAAGTACAGCTTCAACAGAAGGGAGCCTGGAGAGTCTGGCACCAGCAGGGAAAGCCACCATCAGAGAGGCTGTGGGTGTGTAAGCCTGCTGGCTTTCTCTACGATGTTGTGTGAGATAGCTCACCAGAATTTCCAGACACAGAGGGATCCTCTTTCTGGTCCAAGCGAAGGGGAAATGGCACTGCCTCAGCCTGTTCTCTCTCCTTTCCCCACAGCCAGGGCCCCACCCCCCGCCCCTTCTCCGTTCAGCAGGTCCAGTGAGAGAAGCACTCCAAACTCAGTTTTCTGTTGGCATGCTACTGTGTAGCAGCCCAAAGCAAACACACTACCTAGGGGGAACGACCCTGCCATTCTGACTATGTTTTAAACAACAGTCTAAGAACTCATTATCCATCCAAGGTTTTTGTAAGATGCAAATCCCATTAAAATGCAAACCCTTCCTTTGACTGAATTTCCCCAGGGCCATAAACAGAACAGAGTGCTTTGGGTCACACTCAAGCCAGCAGGGAGATAAGCCCCCAGCCAGTGCAGCTTAGCTTTCCAGAAAGCAGGACTCTTTCTTCCCTCTGGAAGCCTGGCCAGCCGGCTGAGGAGCACAGGACATAGCTTTGAGCAACACTTGCCATTTCCTGATTTTTTTTCAGGACAATCTTGCCCTGGAGGAAGAGATCTTACAGAGCCAATCCTAGGCCCTTCCCAAGCAGCCCACGCTGTCCTGCCAGTTTGCTCAGTGGAGGTGAGAGTCAGGAGCTGCCCCTGGCACAGGCGGACCTGTGCCTGGGCGGAGTGAATGTCAACAGGAGCTCAGCTTACAAAAGAGTTTCAGGTGAGGAAACAGGAAAGGCGGCAGGCAGGGAGAGCACTTGCAGCAGTGCGCAGCTCCCTTTCTTCTTTTCTGTAGATTAGCTGTTCAGTACTGGTCAGAGAGAATCTTCTAGACAGCACATAGCCTCCCATCACATTTTCCCCTCACATCTCACTGTTCCTGTGTTGCATCAGGCTTTTCAGGAAACCTGACATGAGCCACAAACATTCCCACCTCCAGCTGTCTGCAAAAGCAGATTTAAAATGGATTTTCAAAAGCAAATAAAACAAGTCTTTTCAAAAAGGTAAAAATTTGCCTTGAAAAATCTCCTTTTTAAGTTTCTAAAATAGAGAGGGCAAAACAAGCTCACACTGTGAGTGGAGAAGCAATTCATCCAATTTCTTCGGCCAAAAGTTGGGAAAGGTAGTGAGCACCCCAGCAGCAGGCAGCAAGGCAGAGGGAACACCTCACATCACCTCCCTGGTTCTTTCTGACAGAGCTTCTAGCTCACTCTGGAAACTATATTTGGATCTCAATTGTACTTTTACAAGATCTACTGAGGAGTCTGTGAAAGTAAAGATACCAAAATTGTATCATGTGCCAGAATTAATGGGCTTAAAACCTGATAATTAAAAAGCACGGTCACTCATGACAAACTTCGCAAGCAGGTCTGGAGGGCACACCCAACCGATACTCAGACGGCACAGAGCTCCAGGCAGGATGAAGTGCATGCCCCTTGCTCAGTGGTGCACCTGACTCACCAGCCACCCTCCCCCGCTGATGCCTGGAGTCAGATGGGACGGGAAGGGCTGGGCACAGGTTCCTCAGAACCTGTCCAACCGGCTGGAAACCTGCAGCAAGGCAGCTCCAAAGGGCACTGCTGCCCATTTGGGGCAGGTGTGGGCAGAGGGGCCTTCTCAGAAGAAACTCTGGAGCAGGACCCCATCCTGATAACTGCTGGCTTAGGCAGGAGAATCAGGAGGCTGTGAGGAAAGAGGCTAGCAGTCCTGCAGCCACAGATGCAGCTTCCATGTGCAGCACAGGATGAGCTCCCAGCAACCCCTCAGACTTGTCCCACAAGTCAGCAAATCCACCTTCTCCAAGCTCCAAGTGGATCCACAACAGTTTCTGCAGACTGCATCCAGATACTGTTCCACACCCTGGGTGGAGAAGTTAAGAGTCATTCTAGAGATTGACCTGGATGCAAAGCCAAGGCCACTTCTCTGCCTGCCCACCAGGTCTGAGGGAAGCAGCTGTCACCATACCATACTCAATACCAAGGGACATCTCCTTCAGGGACACCCCCCACTCAGGATAGGCTCAATCCATGTAAGTTCTGGGAAGACCATGCTAAGCTCAATCTGGGCCATCTGTCGCAGGCAGCAAACCTCAAAAGTGAGAGCTGCTAGGCACAGAGCTCAACTCTTCTGCCTTTCCTACCCTGAAATGAAAGATGCCACGTTCCCTCAGCTGTGGAAACTCCTTGGCTGCACTGCTCTCACGGAAGAGCAGCTAGAGCTAGAGAACACAGACCAGTGCCAAGACAAACCTCATCTGCAGCCCGAGCACCAAGTCAGCAGCAGACCTCACAGCCATTTTCTTTACAAAACCCACCTAGAGATCAGTGCTGTGATGTAAGTTCTAAACTAGTGGGTGCAGACAGACCAGTGGATGGGAACTGTGTGGTTCTAACTTTTCTCCCTCTACCAGGCAGACCACACAGATCCCGTCAATCATCAGAAGTTGCCAGCTGGGACCTCTACCTGTCCTCTTCCCTTCAAAGGCAGCAGGATAGCCTCGAGTACCACACTCAGCAACAGAACAGAGAGACGGCCATGCACTCCTCTGGCCCGACTGCACACTCCTAGGCCAACAAGGCCACATTGACCCCTACTTTCTCTTAATATTTTATTTGTGTGGGTGTATTGCCTGCATGCGTGTAAGTGCGTCCCCGAGGAGGTCAGAAAAGGGTGTTGGATCCCTTGGAACTGGAGTTATAGATGGTTGTTAGCTGCCATGTGGGTGCTGCTAAGCGAACCTAGGTCCTCTGCAAGAGTAGCCAGTGCTCTTAACTGCTAAGCTATTTCTCCAGCCCTAATACTGGTCCCTATTACTCTACACCTTCCCTCAGACCATACTGCCATCCTACTCCTTGAACTAGACTGGTAGGGGATATGGCACAGCATCCTGGAGTTTGCTTATTCTCAGACTAAAGCTGTATGACGGACGGACGGAATCCATCAG
Source organism: Rhizomys pruinosus (assembly GCA_009823505.1). Lineage (NCBI taxonomy): Eukaryota > Metazoa > Chordata > Mammalia > Rodentia > Spalacidae > Rhizomys > Rhizomys pruinosus. Next base: position 1,131,635 of record VZQC01003825.1, on the reverse strand, counting down.
GACTGTTTTTCACTCTGAAACAGCCTCCAGGCAGATCATCATGGCCATGTCAGGGATCATGCCCGGCTCCACACCTGTCTGATACTCAGCATCTTCCCTCAGCACTCTAGCCTCTTTTCATCCTCAGAAAAACAGGACCATGATGGTGGTGACCCACCTGACAGAAGCACTATGGAACTGTGTAAGAGGCCATGCCTCTGAGGGCACCTCATTCTCAGGACAGTTGTGAAAAACAGAACTTTTTGCTACTCACAGCTCCAGCTTCCAAACAGCTGAGGATCAGGACAAGCACGCAGTACCAAACACCTTCAACGCTCCATGAACCACAAACAGAGAACCCATCTATGGGGCACTGGAGGAGCTCAGCAGAAGGTCTTGGACTCTGGCCGTGCCCCTGCCCAGCGCCACACATCAACACCACCTAAAGTCAAACCCACATCCAGCAGCACAGCCAGAAGGACTGTCAGACCAGCTTCCCTGGTCCCTACCAAGACCCCAGGGCTCTGCTATTCCTCTGTAAGGGAAGGTCCAGACAGAAGGACTCAAAGTGTTTATGACCTCCTCTAAATTACCTTATCTTCAGAATGGGGCAGGAACCTTGGCCTTCCTGGGAGGCAAAGGGGCTCCAGGTCCCTGTTCAGAGATGACATTCATGGGAAAAGATTAAAGCTCCACTCCCCAGAACACTCTGGAACCCATAATTGTTTGACCCTGGAGCTGTGAGCAGCTGAGGACAGATGAGGACAAAGGCCTTGCCACTGGTGAGCGAGGAGGAGCCTCGAAGAGGAGTAAGTGCATCCGCATCTCGATGGACACACTGAGCCACTCAACATCCTGCTTTGGCTCCTCAGAAAGCAGCAAACTGGAACCCTTCAATGCAGAGAGCACCAACTGCCCTCCACTGACACTGGCAGTAACTGCTAGGAATGCACTACTTCCACATCACTCCTGAAAGTCAGGAAGAAGAAAAGACCTGGTGCCATGGCTGCCCAGGTCTCCAGGGGCCACTGAACCCCTAGCAAGAGGCAAGGAGCCTCTCCCCGACCTAGGAGCCCACCTTTCTCACTGGCCAGAGCCTTGGCTCTGACGACCATACCACTGCCATTCCCCAAGATGCTTCCCTGCCTCTGAACTCTCAAGCACTATTTGCATCTCAAGTTACTACACGAAGGCGATGCCACCAGCAAGTGTACCAACCACTCAACTCAGGACATCAGGACAGACAGAACCAGCCTCAGGAACAGCAGACACATTCCAGAGCTCTCAAGGTGGGGACTATGTGCTGAGCTTCCGGGACTCACTGGGCTATTCCCACAGTACCAATCATCTCCCACCTCACTCCAAGGTACAGACCAGACAACCTCAGCGAGGGACCCGCCAGCCATACCCCAGGCTTCCAGAATATTCCTCCTGGACACCTAGCTCTCAGAAAGGAGCTGCTCCGGACCTGCTTCCTCTCACGGGGCACATGCATGTACTTGGCACTCACAAACATGTAGTTGGCACTCACAGGGGAACATGCCACATGCAGTGTTACCAGGAACAACAGAGCATCTCTGCCATGCAACACAAACACCCCCTCAGCACAACCAACAGGCATTACCTGGAGATGGCAGTCACGAAGGGTCTCAGCTCCTGGGGCTCATAGGCACGTGCAAAGGCCCAGCACACATAGCAGGCAGCATCCCTGACATTGGCACCCACGCTGCAGGCACCTCGCTTCTCGTCATAGGTCAGCGCCTTCAGGATCACCGTGACAACTGGCAGGAGACAAAGACAATGAGAAGCTGGCAGCACACCATGAGCAGGACATAGAGGGACCGTGTATGTGCCTGTAAGAGTCATGACCCAGTCAAGAAAGAGATTCAAGAGAGAACAAGTCCACCAACTCAAACCAGGTGAAGAAGCATTTTAAAGGTTCCCCAAGAACCTGCAAAGAAATGATAGTTGTCCAGAACAACAAGTGCCGGGCTGCAAGGATATAGCCACATCAAGACAGAAAGGGCTATGTATTTACAGATCTAGAGAGATGGCTCAGCAGCTAAGAGCACTGGCTGCTAGCTCTAGAGGACCTGAGTTTGGTTCTCGGCACCCACGTGACAGATAACGATCATCCCTAAATCCAGTTCTAGGGGGTCCAGCAGCTTCTTTTGGCCTCCACAGACACTGCATGCACATACATGCAGGCAAAACACTTAAACACATAAAATAAAAATAAATAGATTCCACTTGGGAGGCAGAGGCAGGTGGATCTTTGTGAGTTCAAGGCCAGCCTGGTCTACAGAGTGAGTTCAGGACAGCTGGGGCTACAGGGAGACCCTGTCTCAAAAAGACCTAAATAAATAAATAAATAAATAAATAAATCCAAAACCTTTTTTTTTTTCCTTTTGTCTTTTTGAGACAGGGTCTCCCTGTAGCCTGAGCTGTCCTGGATCTCACTATGTAGACCAGGCTGGTCTTGAACTCACAGAGATACACTGCCTCTGCCTCCCAAGTGCTGGATTAAAGCCATGAACCACCACACCCGCCCCATTTTTTTTTTAAAAAGAAAGAAAGGAAGGGAGGGAGGGGAGGGAGGGAGGGAGGGAGGGGGAGGAGGAAAGGAGGAGAGGAGAGGGGAGGGGAGGGGAGGGGAGGGGAGGAGAGGAGAGAGGAGGGGAGGAGAGAGGCAAGACGGTGTGTTTATGGGGAAGGGGACAGGGACAACCACAAATTAGGCGGAAGGCTCTGAAGCCACAGATCACCATCCACATCTTGTCATCACAAGGCCTCAAGAACCTCAGGGAGGGGAGGGGACACCATGGTGCCTGGGCCACTCAGGGGTCCTGAGAGCTCAAGTTGAGGAAGCAGACACAAGCACCAGTCCTGGGGGGCCATGTCCCCAGGGTTACCTGCCTGCTTCACTGTCTCAGACATTTACAACAGCCAAGAGATAAAGTGACATGGACTCCTCTTCTGGTTCCAGTGAAAACATCCAACCAGGTAACTGATAAACACAACAGTTGATACAAGTTGAGATAATCGAAGGTGTTGAGAGTGTGCTGGAACACTAGTATTTTACTGCATTCACACCACTCCTGGAGATTTACTTGAAGGGTTCTAGGAGTACACAGATTCTGATCTCCAGCACCCAGAAAGCCAGGCACAGTGGCACGCATCTGTAACCCCAGCAACCCGGGGAAAAGAGACAGAAGGGTCTCAGCACCCTTCTTACAACTGCCAGTAACTCCAGTTCCAGGGGATTAATACCTCACACTAAAATAGGGCTGGGCGCCTGGGAATACAGGAATATGCCTCAGTGGTAGAGCACCCGTCGAGCATGTCTAAGGCCCCAGATTCAACTCCGAGTACCACCCTGTTGAAGGGACACTGCACTTCCTGTTGCTTCCCAAAATAGCTCAGTCAATAGTAGGGCAAAGGCCCTGGCTTTGACCCTTGACATCCAAAAAGTTATTTTAAATTATTTAAAAGGGTATGCCTATCTGCCTATGGCAGAAACTAGGAGGCATTTCCTGCTCCCACGCTGGCAGAATCGATCTCACCAGTAACCCAAAGACACCACGTGACAGGCCCCCACAACTGCTGGATACAGCACCGAGAGAGGACAAGGAGCGCCTGCTGGCAGTGTCCAGGACCACTTGTCCTACGATATGGCAGGAGGGTACAAAGCAATCTGAGAACCATGGGCGGCCCTTACTAGGCAGGAGCTGGCCACAGACACCAAATACTGGGGAGCTGATGGACAAATCAAAGAATGCAGTGAAATACCAGTGTCAGAGAGAGACAGGACATGCAAGTGCCCAGTATTCCAGAGACAGAGAGGACATGCAAGTGCCCAGTATTCCAGAGACAGAGAGGACATGCAAGTGCCCAGTATTCCAGAGACAGAGAGGACATGCAAGTACCCAGTATTCCAGAGACAGAGAGGACATGCAAGTGCCCAGTATTCCAGAGACAGAGAGGACATGCAAGTGCCCAGTATTCCAGAGGCAGAGAGGACATGCAAGTGCCCAGTATTCCAGAGACAGAGAGGACATGCAAGTGCCCAGTATTCCAGAGGCAGAGAGGACATGCAAGTGCCCAGTATTCCAGAGACAGAGAGGACATGCAAGTGCCCAGTATTCCAGAGACAGAGAGGACATGCAAGTGCCCAGTATTCCAGAGGCAGAGAGGACATGCAAGTGCCCAGTATTCCAGAGACAGAGAGGACATGCAAGTGCCCAGTATTCCAGAGGCAGAGAGGACATGCAAGTGCCCAGTATTCCAGAGACAGAGAGGACATGCAAGTGCCCAGTATTCCAGAGGCAGAGAGGACATGCAAGTGCCCAGTATTCCAGAGACAGAGAGGACATGCAAGTGCCCAGTATTCCAGAGACAGAGAGGACATGCAAGTGCCCAGTATTCCAGAGGCAGAGAGGACATGCAAGTGCCCAGTATTCCAGAGACAGAGAGGACATGCAAGTGCCCAGTATTCCAGAGACAGAGAGGACATGCAAGTGCCCAGTATTCCAGAGGCAGAGAGGACATGCAAGTGCCCAGTATTCCAGAGACAGAGAGGACATGCAAGTGCCCAGTATTCCAGAGACAGAGAGGACATGCAAGTGCCCAGTATTCCAGAGGCAGAGAGGACATGCAAGTGCCCAGTATTCCAGAGACAGAGAGGACATGCAAGTGCCCAGTATTCCAGAGACAGAGAGGACATGCAAGTGCCCAGTATTCCAGAGGCAGAGAGGACATGCAAGTGCCCAGTATTCCAGAGACAGAGAGGACATGCAAGTGCCCAGTATTCCAGAGGCTAGATGAGGGGAAAAAACTGTTTCAAGGACAGGTTACCTTCCAGGACTGCAAGCCACCATCTACACGCCCACCATGTACACTCTACAACCTGCCAACACAAGGACCAACCTCATGACTACAACAGTGTGAAAAGCAGAGCCACTTAGGGTTGTGCAGTGGACGCCTGTCGCATGCATGTGCAACCATTCATTCACCAGCAAACCTGCACCTAGAAATGGACTGAGGAAAACAGATTCCTTCTGCCTCTTTGCTTCTAAGAATAATTCTAAATAAATATGCAAATCGGTTATGATTCCATGGAGTCTTCTTCAAACATCTTTGGTATTTCAGTAAGACTGTAAAATGTACGTAGGACAAACACTGGAAAAGGTGGCCTGTGCACACATCCTGAGGGAGCAGCAGGGTGTGCAGTGTCCCCTCATTGAGTGCACACGCATCCTGAGGGAGCAGCAGGGTGTGCAGTGTTCCCTCATTGAGTGCACACGCATCCTGAGGGAGCAGCAGGGTGTGCAGTGTCCCCTCATTGAGTGCACACGCATCCTGAGGGAGCAGCAGCGTGGGCAGTGTCCCCTCACTGAGTGCTAACATCACCCATCCTGGTCCTGTGAAGGCCTGGCCCCTGCCTCATTTCCTTGGAACAGGCTGTAGCCCTGGATGTCCAAGGGAGAGCCCATCCCTAGTAGCTCTCTTACGAGTGGCCACACCGCATCTTGGGAAAGTGCAGGTCATCTCAGGGCCAGCTGCTGCTGGGCTCTCCATATTGCAGTGCAAACTGCACCCAGAGAAACTCCCTCCATTATGACTTCGCAACCCAGCTCCCCACGTCATTGTTCCAAAGGCGCCCTGTGGCTACACTGGCAGGGTCCTGTGGATCACTCAAGGTCCTCACATCTCCCACCCCTCTACCGGACAGTGTTTCAGATTCTCTGCCAGAACTGCCATGTGCAGCATGACCCAGAGGCTCCCCACCCCACAAGGTCCCTCTGTACCACATAGAGTAGCCACAACACCAGGCAGGCTCCCAGAAACAAAAGGCTGGTCAGAAGCAACCCAGAGCTGGAGAGATGGCTCAGTGGTTACGAGCACCGACTGCTCTTGCAGAGGAGCCAGGTTTAATTCCCAGCACCCACATGCCTGTGTGGGCACATGCCTTTGATCCTAGCACTCAGGAGGGAGGCAGAGGCAGGCAGATCTCTGTGAGTGAGTTCCAGGCTACCCTGGTTTATAGAGTAAGTTCCAGGCCAGCTGGGGCTACAGGGAGACCCTGTCTAAAAAAAAAAAAAAAAAAAAAAGGAAGCAACCCAGAAATGGAGCCCAGCTCTCTGATATCGCTCCTGTACAAACCAGATGTTTTCCTAAACATGCAGCTGGTGGTTAAACACTAACCTACCAAGAGGGAACCACCACGGACACCTGCTGGATTAGGAGTTACACTTGCAATTATCTCAACTTGAGCTACATCCCATCTGCGATACTGAAAAGGTCCCCAGCTCTTCTACTAAAACAGGCCTGGCTGACCTGGAATTGTTCCCAGTTTGTTAGTATAACTCAAATTCACTGTCCTGCTAATTAACAGGGCTGCCCACTGAGGGACCAATGATGTCAAGATAATCAGCTGTGGCACCCATGGGAGGACAATGTCCATAAATGGTATCACTGCCACCCAGAGTCCCTAGGGCTTGTATGGGTTCCGCAGCCCAGATGCTCTGGGCAAGGCCAGCCAGCAAGCCTCTGGCCTCAGGGAAATCTGGATGCTCTCTCCAAATGTCAACTCATCACTCCACAGGACAAAATCAATTTTGAGACAGATGACTGAGTGACAGCGTCAGCACTCTGGATGTCCACTTCACACCTCTCCTGCACCAGACTCCATGCCAGGAAAACCACTTGGTAATACCCAGGTGCAGCCCCACGAGGCAGACATGGGTCTCATACTTCACAGAACCCAGCCCAGCCAGAGACCCCAAGTTTCAAGTTAAAGTAAGGTAGTTGAAGAAATCAGTGACATGACCAGCCATGAGACAGACACTTCAGTGATTCTATCTCAACAAACATCGCAGGCTGTGCTCCTGCTTACTGCTGGGAGAACCACCTGCCTAGGTCACCTGGTAGTTCCAACCACTCAGCCCATGCCCCAGAGGGCACAGGAGCTACAGGCTTCAAGTACTCACATCTTGCCTGCCTCCCGCCAGGGCCACTGCCTGGCCTTTAAAGACTTCACAAGTATGCTTTGCTTCCCATGTCCACCTGGGTGTCCTTCTACAGTCCTAAGTTCAAAATCAGAAAGCGAAGCTTACTAGGGGCTCAGGCCCCACAGCCACCCCTGGCTGTCAATGCTGTGCAGCAGAGAGAGACCCGACCTGCCTCCCCCTACTCTCACCCCCCAATCCAGTTAGCAGAGACACCCTACCTTTAACCTGCTGAGAAACCTGCTGCTTGCACAGACATACAGCAAACACCAGGGGCTGACACGCAGTGACAGGTGAGGCAACCACCACCAGCAGCTGGCAAAGCCTGGCTCCCGGGTGACGGGTGGCCCAGCAGGGGTAGGTGCTGACATGGACCACTGGAAAGAAACGGATTTGCTAAAAGTACAACAGCTGGGGAGACAGCAATGACAGAGCTTCTACAAGAAGCAGGGAGGCCAGACTCTGCCTCCAGTTCATCCAAAGGCAGAGTGAGAGCCGCTGCCGGGCCAGAGAACAGACAGGCCCGCTTCAGCTGCTCCCAAGGGACACCTGTGCACCTGGTGCCTACTACTCTCGAAAGGGACACCTCTCTACCTAACCTCCTGGGCTGTGTCCAGTCTCTGCTGTGTGAAAAGGAGGCCTTGAGCTTCTAGCTCTGATCTCCAAGGACCCAAGAGAAAAGTCAGGGCAGCCGTAGTGGCCACAAGGACACAGGCGCTCACCAACCTGGGGGCAGGGGGCGATCCAGGACAGGAAACTCTGCCTTCAGCTTTTCTATCAGGTCATTATCAGAGAAAAATTCAGAAACAGTTCTTTCCAGATCCAACAGGTTTTAAATAAGGAAACTGTTCAGTAGCTCTGAACAAAAACCTTTCTCATGGTTCCAATTACACACTGCAAATGCATGTCAAATATATATCATTCCCCACAGGGCTTCCTTTTGGCAATGTAGAGTCCAGCAATGTCATTTAAACACCCTTCTCTCTAGACAGCATGTCATTTGTTTAACACAAGCTACCTAAGGAAGAAGCCTCCAGGTGAGAGCAGTGATTTAACCCCCAGAACGCCCATCACATTCTCCACTACAGGGTCTGTACAACCTGTAAGCCAGGGTCACAGGAATCTAGGCATCCTCTGCACGGGCAGCAACAACCAGCCCATAAAAATCACCTCACAGTTACATCTGCAGACAGCCGACGAGCCACGCTAATTTAAAGCAAGTCATCTGACTAGGCATCCATGAACTGTGCAGGCTCCTGGGGCAAGTCTGCTTCAACCCCAGGCCATGCTCGACCTTCCTATTTCAAACTGGATGGTAAGGACCTTGCAGAGCTGGCAGTGTACCAAGGCAAAAGCAGTCCCAAGAGGTGTGTGAAAACATGGACTCCAATGCAGATCCTGGCCATGGACAGACCATGTAGATGGCATCTCCCTCCTGTGCCTATGCAGTACCCCCAAGCCACCTCATCCCATGAGGTGGACTGTACCCAGGAGTCTGCCTACAGAGTCTGAGCCTCAGAGTCCCAGCTTCCAGTAGCAGGTGTGGCTGCAGGACCTGCCAGTTGTACTAACAGCCACTGTGCTGTCCTCAAGAATGCAGTCCAACTTGTTCAGGAAAAATGCCCAAATGACTCTGCTGGGGGCAAGAGGAATGACGAGCACCAGGCTCCTCAAACCTCTGGGTTTATTTCCTACAGGCCACAGAACGGCCCCAGAGGCTCCTCACTGGCCTGCAGAGGCAGCGGCTGACCCATGCCCACTGCATTCTCAACTGTGCAACAGGGGGTGAGGGGGTACAGACCTATGGGTTCAGCCTGCCCCGAACTCAAAGTGCACCTTTCCACACCCGGTGCTATGGGGTGCACACTCCATGCCTGGTGCTATGGGGTACACACTCCACACCTGGTGCTATGGGGTGCACACTCCCAGACCCCCCCCAACCCCGCTCTCTCCAGGGGCCTCAGGCGCTCACCTGCAGAGAAAGTCAGCACAACCAGCCCACATTCATGCCATGGAAGTCAGCACAACCAGCCCACACTCATGCCATGGAAGTGCTCCTGGGTCATCTGGGTCCCAGAAAGTCAGCCCAACCAGCCCACACTCATGCCACGGAAGTCAGCACAACCAGCCCACACTCATGCCACGGAAGTCAGCACAACCAGCCCACATTCATGCCACGGAAGTCAGCCCAACCAGCCCACACTCATACCACAGAAGTGCTCCTGGGTCATCTGGGTCCCAGAAACCCATCATTCAGGCACTGTGCAGTCAAGAGTAAAGGCCCATCTGTCATGAGTGGCCCAACCCAGACAGAAGTCCCAAAGATCCTGTGAGATACCCCCACAGGCATGTGCAGAGTTGCCAGCTGGGCACTGCCCTTCTTCCCACTGGGCACTTCCCCAAAGACACACAGTCATGGGAGAAAACATTTCTGCTTTAGATGAAGTCTTGCTAGAGGAGGGACCTTCAGAAGTTCTAAGCCCAACCCACCTGCACCCAGCCTCCTGGACAGTGCTGTGGGTCTCTTATGAACAGTAACAGGAAGTTATCAGTGAAATGACCATGTCTACATCCCCATCAGCTGGAGAATCAGACAATCCACAAAGCAGCTAGTGAGAAGTGTGGGTGCCATACACACAGCAGTCCTCACAGCTGACCAGGAGGAGAACACAGGAGCAACATGCCAAATCCTGTAGTGACATCATATTAAAATTGCAGTTATGGGAATAGTTTAGGCAAAGTCACACCTGGGATCAATGAAACACACATGGGGGCAAGTGTACACACACACACACACACACACCACACACACACACACACACAAACCTGTGAATTTCTCCCAGTCCGTGCTCAAGCCCACATTCTGGTTTAGATGATGGGGTCTATGATACTACAGGAGAAGAATACTGCATCTTCCTAAACACTTATTTGCAATCTCTTGTAAACCTATACCTGTTTCAAAATGGAAAAAAGAAAAAGAATAAATACTAAAAGAAGCTGCTGTGGTTCTGCTGTGAGATGTTCCCTGAGGTTGCTGAGGGCTTGGCCCACAACTGGCGCCACTTCCGAGGTGACTGGACACAAGGTGCTAACTTGCTACCTTTACCCATGGATGCTGATGGGCTCTATGGCAGTGGCCTGGCTGGAAGAAGGAAGCCCCAGGGCATAACTGGAAGGCCATGTCCTACTCCCCCTGGCTCTTCCCCTGTCTTGGCTTCCTGGGACCTGCTCCACCATGCTCTCTCTGTCATGACTCTGCTTCACCACAGGCCCACAGGAACAGCCCAACCGACCATGGTCTGAGACCCTGGAATCATGAAGCAAAATAAACTCTTCCTCCCAGACACTGTCTCTGGGTATACTGTCAAAGTGATGAGAGTGTCTAGCACAAAAGCTGAAGCAGGTTCGACCTAAACAGAAGCCGAGTCTGCAGAAGACAAAGCTCGCCTAGAAAGCTCCATGACAGCAGCCTGAGAACCAGCCGGATGCACAGGCCAAGCCTGGACAGCACAGCTATCCGTGTAGCTGTGCTGACACCATCCCTTGTGTAACCACAATGCACGCAGTGCAAAAGGTGCAGGAAACAATGCTGTGCTCAAAACATCTGTGTCCCTGCAAAACTCGTCTTGAAATCTAAGCCCTGAAGTACTAACTTAACAGGAACTGAGGTCAGATTATGAAGGCCTCACAAGGAGTCTCAACTAGTAGCTAAAGGAAGCCCTTCAGCTCCACATGAAGACACAGCAAGTGTGAAGAAGGGGACCTTGTCAAACCCCAAATGTGCTCACCCCTTCATCTTGGACTCCCAGCTCCAAACTGGGAACAGGAAATTTCTGCTAGTTATAAGCTGTTCAGTCTGGGTGTTTTGTTACAGCAGCTGAAACAAACTAAGACACTATGTCAAGAAAAGCAAGAAACTTAAGCACAACCCAACCCCTGCCAGGATCAAAGACCAATGGTCCTTCTTTACCAGCTGTCATGGGGAAGACAGAGAAGGCAAGGGGAGTTGTTGGGAGTCTGAGACAGCAGCGAAACACCCATCAGGGTGCGTTCACGGACGTCACAGAGCGCAGCAGCACAGCCTCATCCCAGCACTCAGCACAGCTTCCACATGAAGTCAGGCTTGATGGCTCACACATATGGATCTAGCACTAAAGAGGCTGTGAGCTCCAGGCCAGCTGGGACTAAAGGGAGACCCTGCCTCAAAAAGACAAAAAAAAAAAAAAAAAAAAAAAAAAAAAAAAGAAAAAAGGCTGAGGCAGGAGGATTTTTGTGAGTTCCAGGCCTGTCTAAAACAAAACAAGCACAGGCAGGTGAGGCTTGATTTTGGAGCCTAGACAACAAGACTGGAGGTCTCTACCAAAATGAGTTCATGAGAGATTTCTCTTCCATGCTAAGCTAAAGGGCAAAGTTCCAGGCTTATAAGACAGATCCATGGATGTCACCTGTCATAATGGCATGTACATAGCCCCATTCTGCATGCTACCTGCCCATCACAGGCTGTCCACACAGCTGGAAAGCCATTACCCCATCTGTCCATAACTCACAGAATCATCCGCATGTCTATAACAGGGCACTCACACAGCCACCCAACTCCTCCCCTGTGTGCTCTCCTTGACTGGACATGCTGAGAACCCCATGGACCCCATCATGTGCTGGAGACCATGTGGGTTCTCAGGTCAGGTTGAAGACCAAGTGAAGTCAGTGTAGTTTCCCAGGGAGGTAGAGAATAGACCTCTCAACATAGGGACAGAGAAATGCTTCTCCCAACTTTGCAAGTACCACAACAAACAAGGCCACTGGGCTGTGGTTGGAGCCCCTTCCAGTTCAGTGGTGCACATGCAGACCCTAAAAGTCCACATGGAAGGACTACCGTGGGTGACAGAAATGACTCAACACCTTCTCCAACATCAGCAGCCAGTATATTTGCTCTCAAGAGCCATATGATGCTGACTTCCAGCTGGGCTGGGCCCTGCCCAGGTTCACACTCAGTGCTATGCTAGTCTTTTCCAGCAACCCTTGTGGTTCTTTGCCAATTAAACAGCTTCAGGAGCCTTGGAGACCTTCGCTTTAACAAGACCTGGCACTGGCCCCCTCCGTTATCATCAACACGCAGTTGTACTGAGGTAAGAACTTGGGGATTCCTGCCCACTGCCACTGCCACGGGCCACCATACTGGAGGGACATGGCACAGCATAAACATGGGGCACGGGAGGTGCCTCCAGGAACAAGGGCGTGCTCCTCTGCTGATGCTGTGCCTCTGGCACAGAAACACCCACAGCTAATGACAGAGTGGCAAATACAACAGCTTGAAAGAAGCAAAAGCAGCGTCCAGGAGGATTAAAGGCTCATCCAGGAAGTGGAGACCAGTTCTATACTGACTCATAACCAGGGTCCCCAGCCCCAGGGTCCAGGCCTCAAGTGGACTAAGACAGTGTCCCTGGCTCTAGCCTCTGGAACATCACAGACATTTCAGAGCCAGCAGGACCCCAGGAGACCCCAAAGAGAAGTTTCATGGGATGCACAAAGCCCAAGAAGAGCAAGTGGTCCAAGGTCACAATGAGTATATCTAACATGGTAGCAAGTCCTCAGTCACAGTTAATGTCAAGCCTGGCACTCATCTTTAACCAAGCAATTGGAGAGGATCTCCCCACAAAACTCCACATGTCTACTACATTCCTGGTCGTGGCTCCAGAAAAGGGGACATGCAGGTCCAAACCACGTTCCTGGTAAGCAGGGCCCAGCCCCGCTGGTTAAGAGCTCAAGCTCTCTCAGCACACTGCCTGTCGGTCAGCCTCGGCCACCAATTCCAAATGCTGCTCAGCTACTGTCTGCAATCCCCATCACTGGTGCCCACCACAGGGTTCACATTTAGATTTCACATGGATTGGCAACTATCTGCCACCTGTAGGAAAAGCTCTCAGGCACAACACTCGTGCTCTGTTGAGGCTTCACTTCCTCTAAAAGCCAAGTTACCACAATGGACTGTCACGATTTGGACCAAACTAAAAGGCTCAGATGTTGGGGGCTGGAGAGAAAAAGCCTAGCGGTTAAGAACAGCGACAGCTCTTGCAGAGGACCCGGGTTCGAACCCCAGCACCCACATGGCGGCTAAGAACCATCTGTAACTCCAATTCCAGAACTCCAGTTCCAGGGGAATCCGAGACCCTCCTCTGACCTCCACAGCATTGCACAACACGGATGCACAGACCTACATGCAGGCAGTACATTCATACACATACAAAAATAAATAAAATTAAAAAAAAAAAAAAGGCTCAGATATTGAAGGACTGGTTCCCAGGCAGTGGATCAATTCAATGAGAAATGACTGGATCATGACTTAACCAATGGATTGATCTAACACTGGATTTATAACTTCCTGGCATGATAAGAGGGGTGGGAGAAACTTAGGAGATGGGACCGTTCAGAGGAAGTATATCTTTAGAGGTCTATCCCTCTTCTTCTCCCCTTCCCCGCCTCAGCCACCTTGATACTGTCTTACTTTGGGCTGAACCTCTGACATTGTGAGCCACAATGCATCTCACTTTTCTTTAGGCTGGGCATTTTGTCACAGCAGGCTAGTATGGGGACACGACCCTGCAGACACTGTCACCTCATAGGCCACAGGTGAGTGTACCTCAAGTGTACTTGGGAACAAGGGCACAGCCCAGGTTCCCAAGTAGGAGCTAAGAGTCCCACTCTTACTTACTGGCCAAGCACATCCAGAGTCCCTACCTTCACAGCCATGAGCCCCATGGGTCTATGGAAGCAGATGGACCCCTAGGAGCAGCAGTAGCCCATTCACTCAAGTAGGCTCTTCACACATGAGAGATCGGCAAGCATAAAACATATAAAAAATGGAGAACATGTGGAAAGCCTCCAAAGACACATGAAAGACAACTCTCATCTACGTCTTGCTCTGGAAGATACACTCCAGGTCTGGACAGTGCACACAGCACCATGTAAGTCTGTTTTAGTGTACTGCTGCCCTGACTAATCTGAAGTACTAGAAACTGGCTTCCTCGGTCAGCAAAATCAGTCATCCACACATCCCCACCACCACCACATGGGCTGGCTAGGAAAGCTTAGAAGGCAACAATAGCCAAAGCAACCCTGAGCAAAAAGAGCAACACAGGGGGGATCTCTATACCAGACTTCAAACTATACTACAGGGCTATAGTTACAAAAACAGCCTGGTACTGGCACCAAAACAGACCTGTAGACCAATGGAACAAAACCGAAGATCCAAACTTGAGCACATACAATTTTCTCATATTTGACAAGGGGGCCAAGAAGACACAATGGAGGAAAGACAGCATCTTCAACAAGTGGTGTTGGCAAAACTGGATCACCACTTGTAGAAGAATGAAATTAAACCCATTGCTCTCACCCTGTACCAAAACCAACTCCAAATGGATCAAAGACCTCAATGTGAAACCAGAAACTCTGAAGGCGAAAGAAGGAAAAGTTGGCAGCAGCCTACAAGACATAGGCATAGGAAAAGACTTCCTAAAGCAGCTGCACAGGAAATAAGGTTGACAATTGACAAATGGGACCTCATTAAACTCAAAAGCTTCTGTACATCAAAAGAAACAATCAAGGAAGTGAAGAGAAATCCCACAGAGTGCAGGAAACCTTCACCATCCAGAATATATAAACTACTCAGAAAACAAAGAAGAAAGAAAACAAATGACCCTCTCAAAAGATGGAGCAAAAAACTGAACAGAGACTTTACAAGTGAGGAATTAGAGATGGCTGAGAAACACCTTAAGAAGTGTTCATCACTAATCATTAAGGAAATGCAAATCAAAACCACTTTAAGATATCATCTCATGGGGCTGGAGAGATGGCCTAGCGGTTAAGAGCGCCAACGGCTCTTACAGAGGACCCGGGTTCAATCCCCAGCACCCACATGGTGGCCAAGAACTGTCTGAAACTCCAATTCCAGGAGAACTCCAGTTCCAGAGGAATCTGACACCCTCTTCTGACCTCCACGGCATTGCACGACACGGGTGCACAGACTTGCATGCAGACAGTACATTCATACACATACGGAAATAAATAAAATTAATTAAAAAAAAAGATTGATTAAAAGAAAAAAAAAAAAAAATAAACATTCACTCACTCCAAAAAGACTGGCTAGATCAAGAATAAATGATCCAAGTGCTGGAGAGGAGGTTGTGGGGAAAGGGGAGCACTCATCACTGCTGGTGGGAATGTAAACTCAGTAACCACTATGAAAAGCATGTGGAGAAACCCTTGGAAGACTTGGAAAAAAACTTGCCACCCGACCCACCATACCACTCCTAGGCATGTACACCTCAAGACTCACCCCACCGCGAGAGACATGCACGCCATGTTTATTCAGCTCTCTTCACAATAGCAGGAGCTGGAACCAACCCAAATGCCCCTCAACTGACCAGTGGATAGAGAAAATGTGGTTATCTACACAATGGAGTTCTATGCAGCAGTAAAGAAAGATGTACATCATTAGCTTGCAGGAAAATGCTGGAGCTAGAAGATCATGCGGAGTGAAGTAACACAGTCCCGAAATGTTATCCTCATCTGTGGATGCTTTGCCAATTACCTAGTTGTACTGATTTCTTGTGCACAGCCCCTTGAGCTTTTGTACACAAGCAGTTGGAGTAATGCATACTGGAAACAAACACAACAACAGAAAGGTCTGCATCAAAGAAGTGACGAAACATTGAACTTCTGCTCAAAACAGTCAACTTCCACATGGAAGATTGAGAAAGACTGAGAAAGAGATGAAAAGCATGTTTGGCAGAATACATGAGCTCTGGTGGGGTGGGGGATAGGGTGGGGGGACTTGGGTCTAGATTTGATAATCTTGTAACAAAATATATATAAAGAATTCTCTTTAAAAGTTACCAAAACAGATGCAAGATTGTGTTTCTGCAGACTAGTTGGCAATCAAAAGTGTACATAATATAGTTTATCTGTTTTCAGGAAGTTGCTCTGTAAGAACATTTGTGTTATTTGTATTCTCCCAAGCATGCTTTTTGTGCAAAATTTTAGAATCATCTGTTTAAAAATGGAGAACTGAGTTGTACAAAAAATTGTACACTCATGGTGGTGCTTAATGGCATCAATGAGAAACTTTATTACAGATCTAATTAAAGAAAATATAAACATTAAAAAAAGACTCTAAATGAGCCTACTACCTGACCCAGTCATACTACTTCTGTGTATATATCCACAAGATTCATCCTACCAGAAAGAAACATGCACAGCCATATTTATTGCTGCTCTCTTCACAATAGCGAAGAGATGGAACCAAGCCAAGTGCCCCTCAACTGACAAGTGGATAGAGAAAATGTGGTACATCTACACAATGGAGTTCTATGCAGAGGTAAAGAAAGATAACATCATGAACTTTGCAGGTAAATGGATGGAAGTAGAAGATATTGTGTTAAGTAACAGAGTCCCAGAAAAACAAACGACGAATGGTATCCCTCATCTGTGGATGCTAGTGCCAAGTACCTAGGTGTAAGGCAAACTGAGCAACGTAAGTTATATTCCTCATGATCTGAAAACAACTGTGCTCTTATATTGTGAATCCCTTAGCATGTTCTAGAACTAAGCTACCATTTATTTTCAGACTTTGGAATTTTGGTATATGAATGGAGAGCATATATTGCATATTTTAGAATAATATAAAATCAAAAGAATGTGAAAAAAACTAGTTTGTCATGACATTGTGTCTAACCACAATATTTATCTTATGGGAGTGCTTCTTAGTATTTCTTATACAAGGCTGCTTGAGCTTTTATCCAAGCCTTTTCTAAAATATTATACAGCAATTAAAAGTATCAGGCTGGTGTAACTTAGCCTTTCTGGATGCTTAATGACCATACTTAATGCCCATACCAATTTGGCCAAGGGACTTCAGGGATAACTTTGTTCCTTGCCCTCAGAGGTCAACTAAGTCCCAGGGGACTATGCATGGGAGCATTTCTTGAAATGTCCTGCAAATGTGAGTCACCAGTCTTCCTGTGCAGGGAGGTCTTAGAGATCCACTAATGAGACTTCAGCCAGTGTCCAGTCTACAAAGAGGAAAGTTTACTCATGCTTCAAAAAGGGAAATCTGGTCTAACAAGACCTGACTTTGTCCTCAAGTGGATGGAACTAGTAACTGAAAAGCCAAAAAGAGCCAGGAGCTCCCTCCCCCTCAAAAAACCCAAGTGACTTTGGTATAGACACAGATATTTGGACGGTATGTTAATCTATGAATTACATTTTTTTCTGTAATATATGATAATTAGTACTGTTTAAATACCCATATATCTAATTGCCTGTGCTTCATTAGTCGGACTGAAAGGTTATTCCTGGACTAACTATCAGCCCATGAAAGGAAACAGCCAGAATTGACCAGAGTCCAAGTCAACAGCTCCAGAGAGAGTGGACTGTTTTACTTCTCATCCACCTGTGCCCCTTTTCTAAGCCTAGGGAACAATGTGCGGAAGAGGGGGCGTGGTAGAATGTAAGGGCTGCGATTGGGGTGAATGGTGAAACTACAGCAATATAGACTGGACACTTATTTGATCAACTTGATTGAACATACAAACCCCCCAGCTGGATGATGGGACCCTTGGGCTGTGTGGGTTTGGGCACAACTGCTTGCAAATTGGTTTTACATGAAGGATGCTTGTACTCATAAATTATTACTTATTGTTGGGCTGGAGAGATAGCCTAGCGGTTAAGAGCACCAACTGCTCTTGCAGAAGACCCGGTACGATCCCCAGCACCCACATGGCGGCTAAGAACCGTCTGTAACTCCAATTCCAGGAGAACTCCAGTTCCAGGGGAATCTGAAACCCTCTTCTCACCTCCGTGATATTGCATGACATGGGTGCACAAATCTACATGCAGACAGTACATTCATACACATACAAAAATAAAAAATAAAAAATAAAATTAAAAAAAATTATTACTTATTGTTAAAAAATGAAAAAAAATTAAAAAGTAATAGAAAAAGAAAAACCTGAGTGACCCCTGAGAACCAGATCCTCAACTGACCTTGAGAAAACAAAAACCTTGATTAATCTGGGCTTACTGTGTAGCCTTAAACATCCAAAAGTAGGGCTGGAGAGATGGCCTAGCGGTTAAGAGCACCAACTGCTCTTGCAGAGGACCTGGATTCGATCCCCAGCACCCACATGGCAGCTGAGAACCATCTGTAACTCCAATTCCAGGAGAACTCCAGTTCCAGGGGAATCTGACACCCTCTTCTGACCTCCGTGGCATTGCACGACACAGGTGCACAAACCTACATGCAGACAGTACATTCGAATAAATAAATAAATAAATAAATAAATAAATAAATAAATAAATAAATTTAATTAATTAATTAAGTCTGCTTTAAAAAAAATCCAAGAGGAAAGTATAACCAGAAATAAATAATCAGTAAGACCTAAGAAATTGTACTTCAGGTATAAAACTTGAAATCTTAGTAAAAAGAACAACAACAACCAAAAAAAAAAAAAAAATGGTTGTTTTGCCTATCGTCAATTCTTATTGGCAAGTGCAGCTACCCTATGGCTGCCACTGCTTTTGCCATCCTCCAAAGACATTAGACACAGCTGTTCAACCTTCCAATATGGACTGGACGTCTCCACGAATCCTCCAAACCTTCAATGCCAGATAGGGATTGCTGAGACATCCACCTTGTGGACTGAGCAACTACTGACATTTCAGCCTCTTCAGAGTATAGACTATCATTGTTGGACTACCCAGGCTGTATCATGGAGGCAAGTACAGGAAGATCAAGACAGGATGCGGTGCTTACTGGACCTCAGGAAGGGAAGACCCCAGTGTGGAGCAAAAGGGCAGGACTGATGGTTGTTTGGGCTCAACAAGGAGGAACCTTCAAACACTTCCTTAAGGAAAACATGACATCTTTCAGCCTAATAAAGAAAAAAATTTTTTTAATTTAAAAAATAAATCATAAGCTGAAGATGCTAAAACCTATGATGTCATAATCTTGATGTATGTGTGGCATGCATATATGCATATTTTGGAGTGATGCGAATTAGAAGGAACAACAACAAAAAGAAAGACTGGGTCAAAGAAAGACTGGGTCAAGTGAACTTCTGCATCGAAAAATTTTAAGAGACTGAGAAAAAGATGAAAAACATGTATGGCAGAATGCATGAGCTCTGGTCGGGGACAAGGAAGGGGAAATGGGTCTAGACTTGACTGGGAAATGTGTGAAATGCACAGAGATTCAATAAAAAATTGGCTTTGGTGAAAAAAAAGAAGAAGGGGCTGGAGAGATGGCCTAGCGGTTAAGAGCACCGACGCTCTTGCAGAGGACCCGGGTTCTATCCCCAGCACCCACATGGCAGCTAAGAACCGTCTGTAACTCCAATTCCAGGAGAACGCCAGTTCCAGGGGAATCCGACACCCTCTTCTCACCTCCACGGCACTGCACGACACAGGTGCACAGACCTGCATGCAGACAGTACATTCATACACATACAAAGGTAAATAATAATAAAAAAAATTAAAAAAAAAGAATACACAAGTAGAGGAAAAGATCTGCATTTAAATACTGGAAGACTTAATCTTGTGAAACTGGCCATCCTAAGAAAAGCAATCTACTGATTTGATGCAGTCCTGATAAAATTTCCAGAGCTACTCTTCACATATAGGAAAAAGCATCTTAGAAATTACTAACAAAGAGAGGTCTGGTGGTGCAAGCTTTTAATCCTAGCACTTGGGAGACTTGGGAGGCAGAGGCAAGTGGATCTTTGTGATGTCAGTGAGTTCCAGGACAGGTGGAGCTACAGGGAGACCCTGCCTCAAAAAATACCAAGCAAAAATAAAATAATAATAAAAGAAATCTATCATAGATCTGCAAAAATTTCTAAGGGAACAGGGATTAACTGGCAAATGCATACAGATCAACATCAAGAAGAATATCATCCTATGACGCAAGTTGGCTTCATACCAGAGATGCATGGCGGCATCGGTCCAACATATGAAAGCAATAAAATCATCAAACACATTCCATAATGGCAGTTCAAAGACAACAAACCACACCATCATCTCCAATTGATGCTGAAAAAGCCTTTGACAACAATCCAGCACTTTATGTTACTATCTCTTAGAAGTGAAGCGGTATTGGCAAGAGGATCTTCCTCAATATACATTCAAAAGCCTATACAGGAAACCCACAGCCAATATTTCATACCATGGCGGAAATGACAGAAAACTTCCCTGTTAGGGTAGGAACTCGCAAGGCTGACCTGGTTCATCCACTCTCTCTCAATCATTGGCTTGAAACACTTGCTAGGAGAAGGAAGAAGGATCTTAAGGAGTACTGGGTATTAGAGAGGAGGAAGTCAACTAATCCCTATTGCGCTGAATGATATGATTGTTTACTTAAGGGACTCTAATAACTTCACCAGAAACTCCTAGATGTAATAGGATTACCAGCGTTGCAGCAAAGTGGCAGGATACAAATTACCCTAAAAAGGTCAAATGGTCGGCTTTTATCTTTACACTGCAAGGAACTGCAGGCGGTGGAGAGAGAGGGAATTCAAAACGGGGATGAGACCTTTTCCCCACGTCTTCACGATAGTGCTTTCAAAAAATACTATTAACTTTTAAATAATTTTGTTTCTTTATCTATGGAAAAAGGTTAAAATTTTTGTTGGTAGAAGTCATTACGTGCGCAGTGACATCGATGAATCTGTTGTAGGCACTAAAATTGTTCTTCACAGACTGCTCTTTAATGTAGAAATTGCATTGAGTGTACGGAACGGGAGGTGGCTATAATTACGTCGAACAGTGGGGAATCAGGTGGTTGTGGGTGAAATATTTAGACTATTCGTATAAAGAGATAAGAGATACTTTGTTACTATGTGATGTTGTAGCTAAGCAGATCGGCCCATAGGAATTAATAGAGGAGTTAACTATCTACAGGCTTGGAAGACGATTACCTCCTTGATTCTTTTGATATACCTGGACGCGAATAGGGCTCAGGCTACCCTCGCACGATAGAAATGAGTGCCTATATAGGCAGGGGGAGACTTATTACCTCTTAGAGCTTCAAGAACGGTATTATCTTTTAAGGCATTCCTTTAAGTAGGGTATACCGATATTTACAAACAGTCGGTATCTAAGGAGTCAAGGAAGAAACAGTACGCTTGTGATCTTCGACAAGACTTGGTACTAAAAATCTCACAAGATAATCAACAAAGTCTTGAGACTTTATCATATTATAATTATTCTCGAGTCTCTTATATTTGCGCATTCAAGGTGGGTCGAAAGAAAGATGTTTCCCACAATGCACGCAGAATAGTATTCTTCAGACGGTGGTGGCTGAGGCAAGAACTGGGATTTCACTACACTAGGTGGGATCAGATATGAACACTTAAACCTCCTGGGCCTCGCCTGTACAGAAAATGTGG
Source organism: Rhizomys pruinosus (assembly GCA_009823505.1). Classification (NCBI taxonomy): domain Eukaryota; kingdom Metazoa; phylum Chordata; class Mammalia; order Rodentia; family Spalacidae; genus Rhizomys; species Rhizomys pruinosus. The sequence continues at coordinate 1,110,211 of VZQC01003825.1, read as the reverse complement.
ACGAGCTCAATGATCAAAGACCTTAACATGAACCCCCAAACTCTGAAAGCAGGCAATAGAATTGAAAAAGGTTGGGCGAGCTGGAGACTACAAGACATAGGCGTAGGCAAAGACTATAACCTAATATTCACCACAGCAGGCTGCAGCGCAGAATTAAGGTCGACAGTTTGATTCAATGGGTAGCGGTCTTAAACCCAAAACTTGATCTGTATATGGAAAGGAGAAACAAGGAAGTGAAGGAAAGAAATGCCCACAGAGTGGGTAGGAAAACTTTTAATTCGCATCGTTTGCTCGTTTGTATTGAAGGGATCCCGCTCTTTGGATTGTGTCTGATCCTCCTCATGCTGTTGCATGGGTTATTTGGTTGCTTTGGGGTTTTCCGTTCTGTGCGCCTTATGTTCGCTCGGGCCGTGGAGGCCTTCTGTGTTTTTTGGGCGGTTGTCGTGTTGGCCTTCTGTGTGCGCAGTCTTTGCTCGGTCTTTTTCTTTTTTTTTTTTTTGGGGTACGTTTTTGGGCGTCGGTGCTGTTGCTCTGGTCCCAGCTCGCCTTGCTGCCCTTGATGGCTCTGACCCGGCAGTCCTTTGGTAGTCGTAGCTGTCTTCGTGCTGTTGTTTCTTGATGCCGTCTTTGGCTGTTTCGGGCTTCGTCGGCTCTGTTTTGGCTGGCGTTTCCCGTTTTTTCCGTTTTCCTGCGTTTTGTCTTGCTCTTTGTTTTTTTTCTCTTCTTTTTTTTCTTTTCCTTTGTCTGTCTGTCCCTGTGGCGGTCGGGCTGTGTGGCCTGGCGCGTGCTCGCGGTGTGTTATGGCTGGCGTTCTCCTGGCTGGCGTTTCAGCGTTCTTCGCCTGCCATGGTGGGGGGGCTGCTGGTTTGCGGCGGTGCTTTCCTTTCCTCTGCTGTTCCTTTTCCTTCTCCTGTGTTTGTGGTCCCCTTTTTCCTTCCTTTCTTGTTTTTCGGTGCCTGTTCGTTTGTGTTTTTGTGCGCCTGGTTGCCTTGGTTCGTTTCCGTTCTGTTGCTTGTGGTTTGGCTGGCTCGTCTAGTGTGTGTTCTTGCTGTGCCATGCCATTGGGTGCGTGGTCCGCTTCGCGTTTGTGGCTGGCCTTTGCGGTTTCTCTGTCGCATCACTCGTTTTGTCGCTGAGTATTTCGCTCTGTCTTTGTGTTTTTTTTTCTTTGAGTGTCGCGCGGTTGTTCGCTTCGGTTCGCCTGGTGTTGTGGCGCCGGCGGGCCCCTTGTTGGTGTGGGGTCTGCTTCTGTGCTTCCCTGCTTTCTGGGCTTTCCCCGTTGCGGTGTGGTCTGCGTGTTGATTTTTCGTGAGTTTTTTCTCTCTTTGTGGGTTGTTTCTTTTTCTTGGCCTGCGTCTCGCTTCTGCTTTTTTGCTTTTTTTGTTGTTTCCCTTCTGCTTTTTTGCGCCCGTTATTGCTGCTGTTGTTGGTTGGTTGTGCTCTTTTCTTCTGTCCTTGGCCCCGGTTTTCTGCTGGTTGTTTTTTTTGGCGCTTTTTCCTTTTTTGTTGTCGTTGTCTTGATCATTGTTTTCGCCTCGGCCCTCCTGCCTTCCTGCGCCTTGCGCGTCTTTTCTCGTTGGAGTCGTTTTCGCGTCTGGTCGTCTCTTTGCTGTCTAGTTGCTTTGTGCTGGTCTTTGGCCTGGGTTTGTGTCGGTTCGGGCCCTTTCTGTCCTGCTCTCTCTCTTCTTCTCGCTCTTTGGTTTTTGCTTTTGTTCTCTGGTGCCTCTTTTCTTCTCTTTGGCGTCTTCGTCGTCGCGGTTTTCCTTTGTTTCTTGTTGGCTTCGTTTTTCTGTGCCTGTTTTCTTCCTCGTTTGTGTCGCTTGTGCTGTTTTGGCTGCGTTGTTCGGGCTGTGCTTCTTTCGTTTTTGACTGTTGTGCGTTTTCTTGTTTCTTCTGTTTTTTTGTCCTGTTTTGCCTTCTTTTTCTGTGTTCTTTCCGCTCTCCCTTCCCGGTTTTCAGCTGTGTTTTTTCTTTTCTTTCTGTGTCCGTTGCTTTGGGCGGTTGCCGGTGTCCGCTTTCTGGTTGGGCTCTGGGCCGTGCGGTCGCCCGGTCCTGTTGCCGTTGGTGGGGTGTGTTGTTCCTTGTTGGGTGTGGGCGCCCGCCTTCGTGGGTTGTGCCGCCCTGGCTCGGTTGTTGTGTCGTTTCGGCGGTGCGGGGGCGCGCGGCTGGCGCCGACTTGCTCTTGCTGTGTTGCGTCTGGTCCGGTGTTGTGTTCTATGTTGGTTCGGTGCTGCTGTGTGGGGTGTGCGCGCTTTTTTCGTTGCTTTTGGTGCGGTGTTTGTACGCTTGGCGCCGCCGGAGGTCCACCTTTTTGTGGTGTGTTGGGGTCCGGTTGTTCTGTTCTCTTGCGTTTGCCTCGGTTTTCCGTTTCCGTTCTTTTTTGTGTTCGCGCCCTTACTTCGTCCTTTCCCGGCCTGTTTTTTGCTTGTTTCCGCCGCGCTTGTGGTGTTTGGTGTGCTGCTGTTGCTGTGCTTGTGGTCTCTGTGCAGTCTGCCTGCCGTCTCGTTTGCTCCTTTGTTGTTTGGTTTCTTTGTNAAATAAGAGAAAATGTGGTACACAATACACAAATGGAGTTCTTATGCAGCAGTAAAAAGAAAGATGAACATCATGAGCTTTGCAGGAAAATGGCTGGAGCTAGAAGACATCATGCTGAGTGAAGTAACACAGTCCCAGAAATGGTATCCCTCATCTGTGGAAGCTATGCAATTACCTAGTTGTAAGTATGTCTTGTGCACAGCCCCTTGAGCTTTTGTCAAGCAGTTGGGAGTAATGCATACTGGAAACAACAACAACAACCAGAAAGGAGTCTGCATAAAGAAGTGACGAAACAGTGAACTTCTGCTCAAACAGTCAACTTCCAATGGAGAATATTGAGAAAGACTGAGAAAGAGATGAAAAGCATGTTTGGCAGAATACATGAGCTCTGGTGGGGTGGGGGTAGGTGGGGGATTGGGTCTAGATTTGATAATCTTGTACAAAATAATATTAAAAAAAAAAAAAAAAAGAATTCTCTTTAAAAGTTACCAAAAACAGATGCAAGATTTGTTTGCTGCAGACTAGTTGGCAATCAAAAGTGTACATAATATAGTTTTATCAGTTTTCAGGAAGTTGCTTTGTAAGAAAATTTGTGTTATTTGTATTCTCCCAAGCATGCTTTTTGTGCAAAATTTTAGAATCATCTGTTTAAAAATGGAGAACTGAGTTGTACAAAAAATTGTACACTCATGGTGGTGCTTAATGGCATCAATGAGAAACTTTATTACAGATCTAATTAAAGGAAAATATAAACATAAAAAAAGACTCTAAATGAGCCTACTACCTGACCCATCATACTACTTCTGTGTATAAATCCACCAAAGATTCATCCTACAGAAAGAATACATGCACAGCCATAATTTTTGCTTGCTCTCTTCACAATTAGCGAAGAGATGGAACCAAGCCAGTGCCCCTCAACTGACAAGTGGATAGAGAAAATTGTGGTACAATCTACACAATGGAGTTCTATGCAGAGGTAAAGAAAGATAACATCATGAACTTTGCAGGTAAATGGATGGAGTAGAAGATATTGTGTTAAGTAACAGAGTCCCCAGAAAAACAAAACGACGAATGGTATCCTCATCTGTGGATGCTAGTGCCAAGTACCTAGGTGTAAGGCAAACTGAGCAAAACGTAAGTTATATTCCTCATCGATCTGAAAACAACTGTGCTCTTATATTGTGAATCCCTTATCATGTTCTAGAACTAGCTACCATTTATTTTCAGACTTTGGAATTTTGGTAATATGAATGGAGAGCATATATTGCAATATTTTAGAATAATTAAAATCAAAAAGAATGTGAAAAAAACTAGTTTGTCATGACATTGTGTCTAACCACAGTATTTACTTATGGGAGTGCTTCTTAGTATTTTCTTATACAAGGCTGCGCTTGACGCTTTTATCCAAGCCTTTTCTAAAATATTATCAGCAATTAAAGTAATCAGCCTGGTGTAACTTAGCCTTTCTGGATGCTTAATGACCATAACTTAATGCCCATAGCCAATTTGGCTGAGGGTCTTCAGGGATAACTTTGTTCCTTGCCCTCAGAGGTCAAATAAGTCCAGGGGACTATGCATGGGAGCATCTTGAAATGTCCTGCAAATGTGAGTCACCAGTCTTCCTGTGCAGGGAGGTCTTAGAGATCCACTAATGAGACTTTCAGCCAGTGTCCAGTCTATAAAGAGGAAAGTCTACTCATGCTTCAAAAAAGGGAAATCTGGTCTAACAAGACCTGACTTTGTTCCTCAAAGTGGATGGAACTAGTAACTGAAAAGCCAAAAAGAGCCAGGAGCTCCCTCCCCCCCTCAAAAAAACCCAAGTGACTTTGTATAGAACACAGATATTTGGAAACGTATGTTAATCTATGATTACATTTTTTTCTGTATATATGATAATTTAGTACTGTTTAAATAACCCATATATCTAATTGCCTATGCTTCATTAGTCGGACTGAAAGGTTATTCCTGGACTAACTATCAGCACCATGAAAGGAACAGCCAGAAAAACAGCCAGAAAACCAGAGTCCAAAACAACACATATCCAAAGAAAGTAGACTGTTTTGCTTCTCTTCCACCTGTACCCCTTTTCTAAGCCTAGGGAACAATGTGCGGAGAGGGGGCGTGGTAGAATGTAAGGGCTTGCGATTGGGGTGAATGGTGAAACTACAGCAATATAGACTGGAACACTTATTTGATCAACTTGATTGAACATACAAACCCCCCCAGCTGGATGATGGGACCCTTGGGCTGTGTGGTGTTTGGGGCACAACTGCTTGCAAATTGGTTTTACATGAAGGATGCTTGTACTCATAAATTATTACTTTATTGTTGGGCTGGAGAGATAGCCAAGCGGTTAGAAGAGCACCAAAACTGCTCTTGCAGAAGACCCGGTACGATCCAAGCACCCACATGGCGCGGCTAAGAACCGTTGTAACTCCAATTCCAGGAGAACCCAGTTTCAGGGGAACTGAAACCCTCTTCTCACCTCCGTGGATTTCATGACATGGGTGCACAAATCTACATGCAGACAGTAACATTCATACACATACAAAAATAAAAAATAAAAATAAAATTAAAAAAATTAATTACTTATTGTTAAAAAATGAAAAAAAATTAAAAAGTAAATAGAAAAAGAAACCTGAGTGACCCTGAGAACCAGATCCTCAACTGACCTTGAGAAACAAAACCTTGATTAATCTGGGCTTACTGTGTAGCCTTAAACATCCAAAAGTAGGGCTGGAGAGATGGCCTAGCGGTTAAAGGGCACCACCTGCTCTTGCAGAGGCCTGATTGTTCCCAACACCCACCAATGGCAGCTGAGAACAATCCTTGTAACTCCAATTCCAGGAGAACTCCCAGTTCCAGGGGAATCTGACACCCTCTTCTGACCTCCGTGGCATTGCACGACACAGGTGCAGCAAACCTACATGCAGACAGTACATTCGAATAAAATAAATAAATAAATAAATAAATAAATAAATAAATAATAAATTTAAAAAAAAAAAAAAAAAAAAAAAAAAAAAATTCCAAGAGGAAAGTATAACCAGAAATAAATAATCAGTAAGACCTAAGAAATTGTAACTCAGGTATAAAAAACTTGAAATCTTAGTAAAAAGAAAACAACAACAACAAAAAAAAAAAAAAAAAAATGGTTGTTTTGCCTAATCGTCAATTCTTATTGGCAAGTGCAGCTACCCTACGTGGCTGCCACTGCTTTGCCACCTCTCAAAGACATTAGACACAGCTTTTTCAACCTTCCAATATGATGAAGCTCATGTCTCTCCAACAATCTTCCAAACTTCAATGCCAGATAGGGATTGCTGAGACCAATCCACCTTGTGGACTGAGCAACTACGATCTTTCATCCCTCTTCAGAGTATAGACTACATTGTTGGACATACCCAGGCTGTATCATGGAGGCAAGTACAGGAAATCAAGACAGGATGCGGTGCTTACTGGACCTCATTGTGAAGGAAGGGAAGACCCCAGTGTGGAGCAAAGGGCAGGACTGATGTTTGTTTTGGGCTTCCAAGGAAGAACCTTCAAACACTCCTTAAGGAAAACATGACATCTTTCAGCCTATAAAGAAAAAAAAAAAAATTTTTTTAAATTTAAAAAAATAAATCATAAGCTGAAGATGCTAAAACCTATGATGTCATAATCTTGATGTATGTGTGGCATGCATATATGCATATTTTGGAGTGATGCGAATTAGAAGGAACAACAACAAAAAGAAAGACTGGGTCAAAGAAAGACTGGGTCAAGTGAACTTCTGCTTCGAAAATTTTAAGAGACTGAGAAAAAGATGAAAAACATGTATGGCAGAATGCATGAGCTCCTGGTGGGGGACAAGGAAGGGAAATGGGTCTAGACTTGACTGGGAAATGTGTGAAATGCAGCAGAATTCAATAAAAAATTGGCTTTGGTGAAAAAAAAGAAGAAGGGGCTGGAGAGAATGGCCTAGCGGTTAAGAGCACACGACGCTCTTGCAGAGGACCCGGGTTCTATCCCCAGCACCCACATGGCAAGCTAGAACCGTCTGTAACTCCAATTCCAGGAGAACCCAGTTCCAGGGGAATCCGAGACCCCTTCTGACCTCCAGCGGCATTGCACGACACGGGTGCACAAGACCTGCATGCAGACAGTACATTCATACACATACAAAATAAATAAATATTAATTAAAAAATAAAATAAAATAGAAAAAAAAGAAGAAGACAAGATTAGAAAGAGTGGAAGTAAGCAGCAGGTGAAAGGTTCTGACTAGGCAGCAAGAGTTCTCAATGAAAGATTCATTCAAATCCTTTTTTTTTTTTTGGTATGTGTATGAATGTATTGTCTGCATGTAGGTCTGTGCACCCATGTCGTGCAATGCCGCGGAGGTCAGAAGAAGGTCTCGGATTCCCCTGGAACTGGAGTTACAGACGGTTCTCAGCCGCCATGTGGGTGCTGGGGATCGAACCTGGGTTCTCTGCAAGAGCAGTCGGTGCTCTTAACCGCTAGACTATCTCTCCAGCCCCTCATTCAAATACTTTTATCAATGGGCCAGCAAAGAACTCCCACAAGTTGTCCTCTGACCCCACATGCATGGGCCATACAATCAAATCAAGCAAGCAAGCAAGAAGACCAATAAATAAATAAATAGTCTTGATTTTTTCCCCCCAGGGCTGGAGATGGCTCCATGGTTAAGAACACTGGATGCTCTTAAAGAAAACCCAGCCTCAGATCCAAGCACCCACATGGCAGCTACTAACTGTCCATAACTTCAGTTCCAGGTGATTTGATGCCCTCCTGTGGCCTCTGTGGGCAATGCACACACATGTTACACATACATACATACAGGCAAAACATTCACACATATAATTTTTTAATAATATAGTTGTTTCATCAAGACATCATCAAAGTGTCTCAAATAGTGAACAAGGGCTGAGAGATGACTCGGCGGTTAAGAGCACCCGCTGCTCTTACAGAGAACCTGGGTTCAATTCCTAGCACCTGCCTGTAATTCCAGTTCCAGGGGAATCTAATGCTTTCTTCTGACTCCACCAGCATTACAGGACATGGGTGCACTTACGCACATGCAAGCAATACACATAAAATTTTTTTTTAATTTTTTTATTATTAATTTTATTTATTTCTGTATGTATATGAATGTACTGTCTGCATGCAAGTCTGTGCACCCGTGTCGTGCAATGCCGCGGAGGTCAGAAGAGGGTGTCGGATTCCCCTGGAACTGGAGTTCTCCTGGAATTGGAGTTTCAGACGGTTCTCAGCCGCCATGTGGGTGCTGGGGATCGAACCCGGGTCTTCTGTAAGAGCGGTCGGCGCTCTTAACCACTCGGCCATCTCTCCAGCCCCAAAATATTTTTTTAAAAAATAATAAAAATGAGCTCTGAGCAAAAAGTGCAGAGTACCCTGTATAGCCAAACAGGATAGCGTCTCTTCACTCACAAGCATGACAGCTCAGCTCTAGCCCTAAGATGGTTTCCACGTTCAAAAACAACAGACAAGCCAAACCATGCAACATTAGTAGAAAGGTTTTATAATGCACATGGCTCCTATAGACATATGAATCAAGAAACACTGAGAACATGCCATCTGACCTGCTGATGCTTTCCTTCATTGAACAATGAATTCTTTCACGTGGAATCCGAACTCAAACAAGTACCAAATACTTAAAAACAAAAAGATTAAAGACTCTTAAACTCTTTGTTTTTGTTAGTTTGTTTTGAGACAGGGTCTCACTATATAGCCCTGGCTGGCCTGCAATTTACTGTTTACCAGGCTGGCCTTGAGCTGAGGGAGAGATCTACCCCATCCGCTTCTGTAATGCTGGGATTCAAGGTGTGCAGCACCACATCCAGTTAAAGGCCTGCTTGTCTTTCCTTTCTCTCTTTCTGCCTCCCCACTTTCTTTCTTTTCTTTTCTTTCTTTTTCTTTCTTTCTTTCTCTCTCTCTTTCTCTCTTTCTCTCTTTCCAGACAAGGTCTCACTATGTTACACTGCAGCATGTAGTCTTGGCTGGCCTAGGAACTCACTAAGCAAGACCCATTCTTTTTATTTTTAAGTATTTTCTTCATTATTTTTATTTTTTATGAAGATCAATGTCTTGCCTGCATGTATGCAAGTGCACCTATGTTTTGCAATGCCCACAGGGGTCAAAAGAGGTCAGCAGATTCCCCTGGAACTAGAAGGTTACAGATGGTTGTTAAGCGTCAAGTGGGTGCTAGGAATTAAACCTGGATCCTTTGGAAGAACACCAAGTGATCTTAATCACTGCAGCCCCATAAGACCATTCTTTTTTTTTATTTTTTTTTATTTTAATTTTATTTACTTTTGTATGTGTATGAATGTACTGTCTGCATGTAGGTTTGTGCACCTATGTCATGCAATGCCGCAGAGGTCAGAGGGCTATGGATTCCCCTGGAACTGGAGTTAAAGATGGTTCTCAGCCGCCATGTGGGTGCTGGGGATCGAACCCAGGTCCTCTGCAAGAGCAGTTGGCACTCTTAATCGCTAGACCATCTCTCCAGCCCTTAAGGCCCACTCTTTTTTTTTGTTGTTGTTCTTTTTGAGACAGGGTCTCCCTGTAGCCCCACCTGACCTGGAACTCAGTCTGTAGACCAGGCTGGCCTTGAACTCACAAAGATCCTCCTGCTTCTGCCTCTGCCTCCCAAGTGCTAGGACTAAAGGCGGGTGCCACCACACCTGGCAAGGCCCACTCTTTTTTTTTTTTTAATTTATTTTTTATGTGTATGAATGTACTGTCTGCATGTAGGTTTGTGCATCCGTGTCATGCAATGCCTCGGAGGTCAGAAGAGGGCGTCAGATTCCCCTGGAACTGGACTAGAGTTAAAGATGGTTCTCAGCCACCATGTGGGTGCTGGGGATCGAACCCAAGTCCTCTGCAAGAGCAGTCAGTGCTCTTAACCGCTAGGCTATCTCTCCAGCCCCAAGGCCCACTCTTATAAGGCACACATGCACATACTTATACATGCTCACATATACATCATAGACTCAAAAAAAAAAAAAAACCTGTACACAAAAACAAAAGAGAATTAAGTTAATGGTAAAATCTACACATTAACAATGATACGACACAGATATTATAAAAGGAAAGCTGGTGGTGGTGGCACACACTGGTAGGATATGCTGAAGAGGCAGAGGCAGGAGGATCTTTGTGAGTTCAAGGCCTACAGAATGAGTTCCAGGACAGCTGGGGCTATAGGGAGACCCTGTCTTGAAAAGACAAAAAAAAAAGAAAGAAAGAAAGAAAGAAAGAAAGAAAGAAAGAAAGAA
>VZQC01003825.1:952852-1100191 GCA_009823505.1 Rhizomys pruinosus | reverse complement strand
TTTTTTTCGTCTTTTTCGAGACAGGGTCTCCCTGTAGCCCCAGCTGTCCTGGAACTCACTCTGTAGACCAGGCTGGCCTTGAACTCACAAAGATCCGCCTGCCTCTGCCTCCCAAGTGCTAGGATTAAAGGCATGCGCCGCCACGCCCCGCTTTTAAGATCCTCTATTTAAAAAAAGAAAAAGAAAAGGAAAAGAATAAAGTTCAGAAACACAGGTGACCTTTGAATTCATTGTGCTTGGTGAAAAGAAACCAGACACAAAAGGTCTAACAGTCTAACACACTAATTCACAGAGATAGAAAGCAGACTGGTAGTTTTCACTACTGGGAAAAGGTATGGTAACTGTATATAAATAGGACAACTGCAGAAGGTGAAGAAAGCTAAAACATACAAAATCCAAGTCAGAAGGAAAAGAGAGCAACAAGACAAGAGAAAGGCCTGGGAGGTAAACAGAGTCAGGTCCCAAGAGGAGGAAACAGGCGTGACAAAATTTCAAAGAACTGCTGGGAAAAATTTCTAAAACTACTGAAAAATGTGAGCCACATACAGAAAACATAAGACACATAATAAGAAATTCACATCTAAATACATCAGGGTCCTGCTGCAAAATCCAGATACAGAAAACATAAGACACGTAATAAGAAATTCACATCTAAGTACATCAGGGTCCTGCCGCAAAATCCAGATACAGAAAACATAAGACACATAATAAGAAATTCACATCTAGGGCCGGGCGTGGTGGCACATGCCTTTAATCCTAGCACTTGGGAGGCAGAGGCAGGCGGATCTTTGTGAGTTCAAGGCCTACAGAATGAGTTCCAGGACAGCTGGGGCTATAGGGAGACCCTGTCTTGAAAAGACAAAAAAAAAAGAAAGAAAGAAAGAAAGAAAGAAAGAAAGAAAGAAAGAAAGAAAGAAAGAAAGAAAGAAAGAAAGAAAGTCCAACAGAATGGCAGAAAGTAACTACCCACCAGGCATCTAGTGACAGTTGAGAATTTACACCATACAAAGAACCTTTAGAAACCCCAGCATGGTGGTGTACACCTCCAAACGCACTGGGCAGGCTCTGAGGTAAGTGGATCACAAGTTCAGGATCCTCCTGCTACAGAGGGAGACATTCTCAAAAAAAAAAGAAAAATGTCTCTCAACATCATGCCCCCACATACCTGGTTTCAGTTGTTGGGTTTTTTGTTTAGTTTGGTTTTTAAGCTTGTTTCTTTGGAGGAATTATCTTGATAAGTAGCCCAGGCTAGCCTAAAATTTGTATTCCTTCTTGCCTCAGTCTCCTGCGTGCTGGGACTGCAGGTGTGTATGTGCTACCATATTCAGCAGAACAACAACACTCGAAAATGAATTTGTCCAAAAAAATACACAGATAGCCAAACAAGTGCATGAGATGTTCAAGGTCATGGGTCACTGAGAGAAACCCAAGTCATAATTCCATCAACAGACTCCTCATGCCCACTAGGCTGGGCATAATGTCTTCAAAAGGAAACCAACTGTGGCGTGCCACTGCTGCAGGTATGTAATACTACTACACTGGAAAGCAGGTTGGTGAATGAAGGATTGCCGTGTGATCTCCACTGCCTCTCCTAGCGTGTGCCCAGAAGAAAGGGAAACCAGAACTCGACCAGTACTGCTGCAGAGGTGTCCACAGCCTTGGCTCTCAGGCTAGCCAAAGGAGGAAAGAACCCAGACATCATCATGTGATAAACAAACAGAATGGAACAGCATTTGATCTCTAAAAAGAATGAGGTTCTGCCAGGCATGCTGGCACATGCTTTAATTCCAGCACTGGAGAGGCAGAGGCAGGCGGATCTGCCAGCTACAGCTACTTAGGGAGTTCCAGGCCAGCCAGGCCTGCACAGAGATCCTCTATTTATTTATTTTATTTTATTTTTTTCGTCTTTTTCGAGACAGGGTCTCCCTGTAGCCCCAGCTGTCCTGGAACTCACTCTGTAGACCAGGCTGGCCTTGAACTCACAAAGATCCGCCTGCCTCTGCCTCCCAAGTGCTAGGATTAAAGGCATGCGCCGCCACGCCCCGCTTTTAAGATCCTCTATTTAAAAAAAGAAAAAGAAAAGGAAAAGAATAAAGTTCAGAAACACAGGTGACCTTTGAATTCATTGTGCTTGGTGAAAAGAAACCAGACACAAAAGGTCTAACAGTCTAACACACTAATTCACAGAGATAGAAAGCAGACTGGTAGTTTTCACTACTGGGAAAAGGTATGGTAACTGTATATAAATAGGACAACTGCAGAAGGTGAAGAAAGCTAAAACATACAAAATCCAAGTCAGAAGGAAAAGAGAGCAACAAGACAAGAGAAAGGCCTGGGAGGTAAACAGAGTCAGGTCCCAAGAGGAGGAAACAGGCGTGACAAAATTTCAAAGAACTGCTGGGAAAAATTTCTAAAACTACTGAAAAATGTGAGCCACATACAGAAAACATAAGACACATAATAAGAAATTCACATCTAAATACATCAGGGTCCTGCTGCAAAATCCAGATACAGAAAACATAAGACACGTAATAAGAAATTCACATCTAAGTACATCAGGGTCCTGCCGCAAAATCCAGATACAGAAAACATAAGACACATAATAAGAAATTCACATCTAAGTACATCAGGGTCCTGCCACAAAATCCAGATACAGAAAGCATAAGACACATAATAAGAAATTCACATCTAAGTACATCAGGGTCCTGCCGCAAAATCCAGATACAAGAAGATCCTGATGTAGCTCCAGAGGAGAGGCAAAACCAACACTGGAACCAATCATTTGGACAGCATGTACATACTCACAGACAGACACACAGACACACAGACACAAGAATACCACACCAAGGCCCAAGGAGGCAGCCATCTGGATGCTGTGGTCAGAAAGATTTTCAGACAATGACTTGACTTACCTGAGCTGGAGGTGGAGAGATGGCATAGTGGTTAGAGCACTGGCTACTCTTGCAGAGGACCCAGGTTCAATACCCAGCACCCACATGGCAGCTAACAACTGTCTGTATCCCCAACTATAGGGGATCCAACTCCCTCTTCTGGCCTCCTCGACACAGGTGTACTTACATGCATTACACGACACAGGTGTACTTACATGCATGCAGGTAAGACACTCATACCCATAAAATAAAAATAAGTCGGGCGTGGTGGCACACGCCTGTAATCCCAGCACTTTGGAGGCAGAGGCAGGCAGATCTCTGTAAGTTCAAGGCCAGTCTGCTCTATATAGTAAGTTCCAGGACAACTGGGGATACAGAGAGACACTGTCTCAAAAAAAAAAAAAAAAAAAAAAGTGCAATATTTGTTTTAATCTGTACGTCTAAGAACATTCATTCTCTAATTGCTAGCTGTTGAGTTCCATACACCTCCACTGTTCAAATGTTACATGCACGGATTATATACATTATTGCCTGTGTCCAGTATTTTATCTCCTAATTGGCTTATCAATAAGGAAGAGAACTCCCAGGGAACCAGGGCTGCCAACTCATCTACGATCTATGTAGCTCGACGGATTCTTGCCTTTCATGATTTCAGGCGCCCATGTCAATCCATCAGGACCACCACCAAGACCACACAGATGTGACACATGATTCAGAGCTGGCGAGCCCAGGTCATGTGTACACACACAAGTGGCCAGCCAGGGAGGCAGAAACACTGCAGAAGCAGGCAGCACATGCCCCACAGAACTCCCTCCTGCTGCTTCAGCTCTCCCTGTGCACAACCCTCTCCCAAAGCCTGCAGAAGAGACCTTGAACAGCTGACAGGATGAAAGCCCCAGGCACCAGCTGAGGGCAGGCTGCCTTCTATGAAAGACCATACTGAGAGGACTAGGACTGGAGGTGCACTGGTTAATGCTTGGAATCCCAGCACTTGGAAGACAGAGACTGAAGGACAGCTGCAAGTCTGAGGCCAGCCAGGGCTACACAGCAAGATTCTGTCTCAAAAAAGCAATGATGACAATAAAAGTTAAGAAAAATGAAGTAGTGAAAACCACAGCACAGGAAAGAGGAGAAAATGGACCAAAATGAATGCTTGGGAAAAATAAAAGGCTAAAAGGTACTCATTGCTATGGACAGAAACTGGTGGGCTCAGAGCACAGCCAAAGAAAAACCAGCCTTGAAAGCCAACCTGGGCGATCAACGTGTGGCAGCAGACACATAGCTATAGAGAGGAGTTCGGGGAGGAGGGGCTCAGAGTGCTCTGTGTGTCTGTCTGCTCACCAATATTATCATCACGCTTCTTATACTGTGTTATGTGTGGCCTGAGGAGGAAGAAGAACTCAATGTCAGTTTTTAAATTTTACCTGTCCCTGCTCAGTCTAACTGACTTTTGTCTACAGGTGTTGAGCACGGCAGCCTCCCCAGGGTCCGAGTCCTCCAGCTCCACCTAGAAAACTAAAGTCCCAGGCAGGGAGGGAAAATGTGGCCCATCAGTGCACTGCTGGGCTAGGAGAGAGGCAGGTAAGGAAAACTGTGGGAATCCTCAAGACTTGGCCCCAGTTCACAAACCTAAACTGAGTTGCCCAATCAAAGACAAAGCAGGCCGCAGCTCAAGAGTTTCAGGTTTCCCTTTAGACACAGAGTGGAGGCGCCAAGAGGGACTGGAAGAGCCAGGGACTGTTTACACAAACAGAAACAAAAAGCCTTTCACCCTCACTCACTCAGCTCAGCGGAAGGCTCCCAGGAGCCACGAGAACCTGGGGCCACACAGGGATGTGCCCCTACACAAGCTGTCTACAGGCCACACTCTTACCATGGGTGCCCCTCTTGGGGAGACACCACTCACCCTCAGAGGCCTCTGGAGAAGAAGGGAGTATAAGAGATACCTCCTATCCTCCCCAAAATAAATGAGCTCCAGGTCTACAAAGGCTCAGAGGGTGGTTAGCACCTGAGAGAAGGTACTAAATCGAAAGTGATGGTGCTGTCACACCTTCACCTTCAGGTGACCTGAAGCTCTCCTTTCACTCCACTCAGAAAAATGAATGAATGGTCAGTGATCAAAGGTGTCCTTAACTTTCTCACCCAGCCCAACTAACTGTGTCCTAAACCTGGTGACAGTGAATGAAGTCTACTGACAGTCTTAGCTTTGTTTAAAGTGAGAGAGTAAGCGCATCACCTAGCAAGCACATCCAGCCCACAGTCCACACAGCCAGGAGAGCTGTAAACAGTGCACAAAACTGTAAACTTATTTAAAACATTATGAGACTTTTTTCTACCTTTTTTTTTTCTTGTAATTCTACTGCAGGTTCTCGGGCATAAACTCTGTAGACAAGAACGCTGTGTTCCACTGTCAAAAGGTTGGATACACTTGAGTCCTAAAGACTGCCAGGCATCACTGAGACTCCATTAACAGGCAAGGACCCCCCCCCCAGGACTGTGAGGTAGGGCACAGGCCTCACTGGCCAGTGACCAGCAGCCATAGCCCATACCCACAGCCAGCCAGCCAGCCAGCCATCCTGGGAGGGTTCTAGGCCGTGAGAGCAGGGAGAGGGAAGTGGTCCATTCCCATCTTGGACAGCTGCCCTGCTGGACCTGCACAGGCTCAGAACAGCTCTGTCTACGGAACAGAAGCACTTGCCCCCTAGGCTACAGCTCTAGGCCTGGCTGGAGGCTTTGAGTAAAACAAGAGCAGCGCCTAGGGCCAAACCCAAGTCTAGGAAAGTGTCCAGAGCACTGGGGCCAGAGCTTTCCTCAGTCCAACCAGTATTCACCTTAACACAGATGGACTCAAAGGGAGCTGGGGAAGGAGGTAAGGAGACACTAGGAAGGGCCCATCCATCAACCCAAGGCCAGCTCACGGTCAGACTCAGAAGGGCTTGAGAAATAACATAAGTCCCTAGGAAGTCTCTAACTACCAAAATTCTAGCTGAAAAAGAATTCCAATGGAGAAACCCTAAGAGACACCCTTTTCATCAGAAAAGAGACCAATGAGGTAAGGCCAGAGACAGACTCTTGGGACCTGGAGTTCTGGGCCTTCTGTTACACCTTACATGCTCAGAGAAAGTGCAAGACTGTCACCAACCCTAAGCCCTACACATCCCCCAGGAGTCTGGAAATAGGCAGGAGGGAGCAACTGCTGCCACCCTCCCAGCACCCAGGAACCCCAATCATGTCATGAAGTCAGAACTCAAGTTTCAAGGGAGAGACCTAGGTAGAGAGCCACAGCATCGGCTGCCTGCTGCCTGAACGACTCCCGGGCACTGCAGAGCACTGAACTGAGACCAGGCCTTTGACTTCTCAACAGCATTTCCACTTCCTTTTTACTCTGCAGATGCTCCTTTCCAAAAAGCACAGAGAAATTATATGAAAAATCATCTTTTCGTACATAAGATTACTCTTAAGAAGGTCAGAATATAATTCCATTTTTTGTGGCAGAGGCTACTGTGTGACGTGAGCTGTCAGAGGCTATGAGAGCTCTCAACAGCATGCTCCCTTCTCACAATGCAACAGGCCCATCAGTTTGGCCCAGCAGCAGAAGCAAAAGGGGGTGCTGTTTAAGGAAGGGAGACTAACTAAGGGCCAAACCACCAGCTGTTCCCTGCAGTTCAGGAAAGCCACCTGAGATGGCTGGGGCAGAGACCCAGGGAGAGAGGCTCAACACAGCTGACAAGACTCACGGCACTGCCCGTACCCCACAGCACCTATGTTCAGCTGGGATGCTACTATGGAGAAGTGACAGCTGCCCCTAGTCACCCCACTCCCAAATTAGCTCCTGTTCCATAGATTTAAATTTTCACGTACCAAACTGGATTCCCAGGTCGAAGTACTTAACCTCTCTGTGCTCACTGACTCTGTAAAGCAGGTGCACAACAGTTCTCGGGACTGCAGGGACTATACGGGTACCAGCACAGGGGTCCACTACAGAGGATGCTCACTGAACACCAGCTGCCACTCCCAATCCTTTCCTAAGATCTACTTTTCTGTCAGAAACATCATCACAAGATGTCACTGAGAACACATATAGTTTCAAAGTTGACCAAAGACAACAGAAAGACCTCCTTCCCTCCCTAAGGCATACGCTACAAGGTCAACAAGGACAGGGGAGAGAGTCCCAGAAGCACTGGCAGGCAGCAGGCATGCCGACCTGCAGCAAGCACCCAAAGATCAGGGGAAGCCCGGCACTCCCTGACTGAACAACAGAAACTATAAAAGGCCCCAGGTCGATGGCACCAAAAGCTCCAGGAGTTGCAGCAGGCCTGCAGCAGACAGCCCTGGATCACTGCACATGGTCCCAGGGGACACACTACAGACAGAAGAGCAAGGAGCCCAGGCACCAAGCCCACTCCAACCTGTTAGAGACTAACTGGAACACTGAGAGGTTAGAAGGCGGCATCAAAGCAGGGCCGCTCAGGGCACTCACAACAAAGATCACTGACCCTGGGGCACACTTCACAAAAGTGCTAGAAGACGCACTTAAGGAGACTGAGAGTATCAAGGAGAAAGAAAGGAGGAGGGTGACTACCTATAAAAAGCCAGAACTGCCCTCATGTCAACAGGTCACAGCTGCCAGGTCATGTAGGAAAACAGTGGCAAGGCTGGGCTTGGAGACATTCAGTGCTCCTTCAATACCGCCCTTCAGGTTGGAGCCCTTGCTGTATGGGGACCTCCTCATAACGAAACGCTGTAAACTAACAGTAAATAAATGCACCTGCTCACCTGTCTAGGGGTTGACAGAAGTAATGCCCACACTGTGAAATGAAGAAAACAAGACACACAGGTGGCTGAAAAAGCAGGAGGGCATGTGGAGGCTGTATGTCGGCCAAGACAGGACTGACCCAAGCACGAAGGTAGCATGAATGCAAGGAGCCAGGTCCAGAGACAGGAAAGAGGCAGAGCCCCCAGGAGGACGTGAGAGGCCACAGAGGCAGAAGAGCTCACAACAGAAAATACCAGAAACTAGGGTGTACAAAGCTGGATTCAAGGAGTAAATACCAAATACTTAACTAAACAAAGGTTAAGCAGTGTGTGGGGGCAGAGGCAATGGGGTACAGGCATCTAGCACACTCCTGCAGCCTCCCGGACTGCTCCACAAACAAGGACAGTAGACGTGGCACTAGCACAGCTCTCTACCTAGCCCTTTCACCGTGTTCTCTTGGGAGTCCTGAGCTGTCTGAAAACCACCACCTTTCAGGGAGGCCTAGTCTAAGAAGCAGAGCATAGCTGGGAACTTCACCATGCTGCACAGCCTCAGTCAACACCCACAGAGTAGCCAGCACTGCCCCAAGAGCCCTGTCCAGACTCCTGGCCTCCAGACCACGAGACATCACAAAATGGTGGATGTCTCAAGCCAGAGTGTGAGGTAATTTGCCACCCAGCAAGAGATACAGGGGATGGCAGGTGTGCTGGGTAGCTTTAGTGTCAACACACCTAAGTTGAGGGAGCCTCAGTTGGGGAACTGGCTCCATTGGACTGGCCTGTGGCCATATCCGTGGGTTATTTTCTTGATTCTAGGCAAGCCCAGCCCACTGTGGGCAGTGCCATCCCTGGGCAGGTTGTTCTGTATTTTTAAGAAGCCAGGCTGAGCAAGGGCCAAGGAGCAAGCCAGTAAGCTGCATTCCTCCATGGTCTGTGCTTCAGATCCTGGTTCCAGGTTCCTGCCCTGAGTTCCAACCTTAGGCTCCCTAAGTAGGAGCTGGGCTGTGATCCAGGAGATGTTAAGACAAACCCTTTCCTCCCCAAATTGGTACTGGTCAGAGTGTTTTGTCACAGCAACTGAAGAGAAACTACAACGGTAGGGAACTGCTGTACTTGTGGCAAAAATGTACCAAAATGTTTACTCTTTTGTGTGTGTGATTTACTTATTGAATTTCTGTGTATTTCAGACAGAACATCTCAATCTTAATCACCTGTATACTGCCCCCTTGTCCACTGGCACCCTCCCACAGGCCACCACTGGAATTCATATACTGCATCATTTATGTTAAGACCTATTGTGTCAAGTTAGTGTCCCCTGACATTCCTCACTGCAAGTTCATCCACTGAGGTCTAATCAGCCTATCCAGAGTACCTCACTTTAAGAAGATCAGCTCTTCCTCACCCAACAGGAATCAGCCACCAATATTTCTTCAGCTAAGACTGGGGTCTGCTGACCATTTCCCTAGTTCCATGCTGAGTTCTTGTTTGGTTGAATTTGCATGGAGCTTGTGCAAATCCACTGCTGTAGGTTCATATGAGCAGGGTCCCAGGAGCTTATAGGATTCTATTTCCATACAGTCATGCACCTCCTCCCTGGCTCTCACAATCTTTCTGCCCCCTCTTCCACAATATAACACTCATATACATAAAATAAAAATAAATTTTAAAAAAATAATTAGGCCAAGGTTGGTGGCGCACGCCTTTAATCCTAGCACTTGGGAGGCACAGGCAGGCGGATCTTTGTGAGTTCAAGGCCAGCCTGGTCTACAGAGCGAGTTCCAGGACATCTGGGGCTACAGGGAGACCCTATCTCAAAAAGACCAAAATAAGAAAAATAAAAAATAAATAAATGCCAGGTATAGTGGTGCACACCTTTAATCCCAGCACTCAGGAAGCAGAGCCAGGCAGATCTCTGTGAGTTTGAGGCCAGCCTGGTCTACATTAATGAGTTCCAGACCTGCTGGGACTACAGGGAGACACTTCAAAAAGACCAAAATAATAATAATAATAATAATAATAATATATAAATCCAGGTAAATATTAAATGTAAGGGGTGGGGAGACTAGTACTCGTACACTGGGGGCCTGTCCTTGATCTTTGGTGCTCTGACCTCTGTCAGTGGCCTCAGACATGACCAGCCAAGAGCCTGACACCTTCCCTGTCCCCAAAATGACATCACATCCCAGTCCTCATTGTAACCTGCACAAGCCTCAGAGCAAATAAGCAAGCAGTTGTGGAGAAGAGAATAAAATGGCTCCAAAATTAAGAAACTGAATTATTGTTAAAGGGGAGGTGTGAGGGTACACAGTGCCGACGCCCCACAGACAGCACATGTCCCGCTCAGCAGTCGGTACAGGAGCCGGGCATGCTCCGGCAAGTCCCTGTGACAAGACGGCAAGGTGAGCAGCATCCCCTTGCTGCCCTGGCTCTTGGGACGACCTTGACACAGATCCTTTCGAGAAAGGGTTTATAAAGAGAGACCGGCACCAAGGTGCTCAGAGTCCTCTCTGAACTGCCCATTGGTGCTGTCGCTTTAGGGACATGTATTTCAGGTGAATCTGTGTGTACCCGCTGCTGTGCGCACATGCTGGAGTTCTGAGGGGAAGTCTCAATCTGAATCTTTAGTGAACATCCAAAGCTTATCAGAGAAGGACCCTGATCACAGCGCTCTGCATCCTAGGACCTGGGCAGCCCTGACACGACCCCCACACAGCAAGCCTGGTGACCTGTGGGGCACCTCAGTGGTGCCTGGCTCACTGGGTCCTGTTCAGTGAGGCTGCATGGAGCTCAGTGGGTGCAAACACATGAATTGTAGCTGCGGGCGGAGGAATATCAGGTGCATCTCTACGCCCTGAGGGCTCAACTCCTACACTTAAATCCCTCCCACTGGAACAGCCGGCTCCAGTTTCACCAAGCCAGCAAGCCAGCGTGAGAACAGATCCTGCTCCTGAGCCCTCAACACCTCACACCAGACAACTCCGAATCCCAGCACTGCCCACCTCTAGTAAGTACTTATGATTTCTTCTCAGATTTAAGTTTCCTTTCAAAACTATTCTCCAGTACATCTTGAGAGATGTGTCTGGGTGGTAAGTGTCTGGCCACTGTCCGCTCTGCCCTGGTCTGTGCCCTGAGGATTTCTCAGGAGCTGGCAGGTGCACCTCGGGCATGCAGACCACAAAGCTCTAATGGAGCCGACACTTTATTCCAAGACTATGAACAAGTTTATTTGGAAATCAAGCTCTCCTTTCTGCTGTAAAATCTGTAAAGGATAACCCAAAATGTGAATTTATACTACTGCTTAATTGTCTCTCACCTGTAAAAGAGGCAAGAATTATGTGTGTGAAGAGATGTGACTGACAACTGCTGGGTGTTATTTCTGGTATAATTTCTAAGTTTAAAGTAAGTACTGCTTTGACATAATAATCTTTCAAAAACAAACAAACAAAAAACAAAGTTTAAGTTTTGTTTGGTTGTTAAGGTTACATACACACAGGTATTTTGCTTATATGAAATGTCTCATAAAGCTGTACAAAAATAATTACTGGTCAAATAACTGGTGAAATCTGACTAAATCAGATTTTATTTAAGCAAAACTGTCTATATTTGCTATGCTGGGATTTACTGTACAGTAGCAAAGGCTCTCTGGTGTTTTAGATTGGCGTGTTATGGAAAAATGAGGAAAGGTGAGCTTCGATGTGTGCACTGTAGGCTGACGCGGCAGAGCCCATCTATCTTCTGGATCTTTCTTTCCAAACACACTCCAGAAACTGCCTTCTCCCACGGCCACGGCAGTCATCTTAAGAGAACAGAAACTCTGGGAGGGAGTGGAGGCCGTCACCGCAAAAGCTCAACTGGAGTAAAACTCACAAATCTCGTTCTTGCGACACCCCAGTGGGTAGACGACAGTGGCGTGCCCTTGAGTGGCGCAATAATGCCACATCACAGTGCTGTAATTATAGCATGCCCTTCACAACGTTCCACCTGCGAGGCTCTATGCCAGACAGCTGGACACCACCAGGGGGAATATTACAGCACTGCCTTGGTTTACAGGTCAATTCGCAGGATAAGCATAGCCACCCAGTCTGTAGCAGAGCCATCCTATAAAGCCAAGCTATAATTTCCTCCTTTGTCCTAGCAGAGCTCTTTTAAATTAGTCTTTCTGGTCTGTTTTCTAAGTTCAAACTCTACAGGAACTTTTCTAGCATGTTGGCCACTCACTGTTACCTTGACACCAGCAGGTACATTAAGTGTCCCCACTTTGGACCTGCTTAAGTTTAGTGCTTTAAAGACAAACAGAACCCTGTGGCCAACCGAAACTACACAGTGTTCAAAGTGCTGTGTGGGCAGATATCCCGGGTGGCATACAGGCAGGAGGAAAGCACTCTCAGCTCAGGGCCCTGTCCAGAGGCAAAGTCAAGCAGCTGAACATGGGAGATGTTGTGAATTCTCAAGTTGTGCGGTTGACATTTGTCAGCAAAAAAATTGGAACAGATCTCACGCTGGATACTGTGCGGGTTTTTAGGTCACTGCGCCCACTGTTCTCGTGCCTTGTACTGTAGTCTATACTGGGACCCATGATGATTCAGAGAAGGAAGTCTGGGGCTGAACTGGCCCATGGAGGTGTGTTTGAGAGCAGAGAGATGCCCCAGGGAAGGCAGAGGAAACACGGAAGCTCCCACCCACAGCCCATAACCAGGGCCGGGTTGTCTGTGGTGATGCCACTCTCTTCACCCCCTGACCACTAGATGGGAAGTGCAGGGGAGGAAGGAGGAGTGGTACTAGGTAGATCTCCTCTGGGGCCCTTTTAGTTAGTGTCTCAGTCTCCAACATGCTTAACATCACAGTTCTCAGAGCCATAGCTCTACATACAGCTCTCCAGAGATGTATTTCCAAAGTAAAAACATGCCTGCCCCAAGAAAGGGTCAGTCACACCCCAATCTCCTTGGCTTTAGGAAAACCTTACCTCTAAATGTAAATCAAACTTACTGTAAACAGTCAAACTTCGGAGGCTTTACTGTTTTGGCAACAATATGCTCTTTGGGGAATATTTAACACCAGCAGCTACCAGAGAGAACAAAGTCTAGCAGGTATAAACTGACCAGACAGGACTTATTGCAAACCCATAGACATATACACCTGACTACAGTTGTGGCTGTGGGTTAATTTCTTCATCCTTATAAACTTCACTTGGGTAGGACAGAGAACTCAAGGCTGACATCATCATCTGAAAGCTTACAAAAGCATCAATTTTATCCCACTTACTTCTCTAACACAGAGAAGTTTTATAGACAAGTGAGCTACGCCCGCTTACACCTGCTTCCAAGCAGTGAGCTCTCTGTTTTAATTAGCAATTGTGAAATCCTGAGAGGTCAATTTATCCAAAGTTACTGAAACTACTGCAACTGGAACTATTTTTACACAAACTCCCTTTCAATTTTAATAAACCTCAGTAAACCCTCTCACCTGGAGCCCTGGTACAGGGACCCACTGGGGCTAAGAACAAAACAAGGCAGACCAACAACAAAAAGGCCAAGGACTTAAACCAAAGCTTTCTACTACAGCTAACTTTTTTTAAAGTACAAATTAATAGATTAGCAATTATTTTTTAAGTTATTCTTTAGGATAACAATATGGAAACTTGCTTCCTGTAAGATGTAAGAAAACCAGCTGGGCATGGTGGCCCTCACCTTTAATCCCAGCACTTGGGAGGCAGAGACAGGCAGATCTCTGTGAGTTCAAGGCCAGCCTGGTCTACATAGTGAGTTCCAGGCCAGCTGGAGCTACAGGGAGACCCTGTCTCAAAAAGAAAAAAAAAAAAAAATGATGTAAGAAAACTTACACCATGAAACTTATTTGACCACTGTAGGTATAAACACTTGATCACAGTAGCCTCTTTTGCCCAAAACCATAAACGACATTCAGTAACATTGCTTCTGAAGCCTTGTCAGTATGTCCTTATATCCTGAGGGGACTTCCTGACCTATCCAGAAATACACAATGTGGTGTTGGTGTCCACCTCAGTAACTGGGAAGCAGCTCACACTAGATAAATGTTTGCAACTGTCATCATTTTGATCATGATGCTCCCAGCTAGTGATGAAATCACCACTCTCAGATCTGTGCCATGACATATCCTATACAGCCATGGGAACCTGACTTGCAGTGGTTCTCACGCCTTCAGGATCAGGAGTGTAATGAGCATGCCAGCACAGGCCCCGCTGACTTATCGAGCTGCCCGCATCAGGGAGAGTCAGGCGCAGCTTCTTGGGCTCCCTGAATAGAGGCAGGAAAACTGCACTCCAGGTACAGCTGAGACCACAGAAGTTCCTCACATTTTTTTCTTTTAATAAGAAGGAAAAAAGAAAGTCACAAAACTGTAATTATGTGTTAATTTGCTCAGCTCTAACAGGGACCCTTGAAGCTTCTGCAGCAGAAATGGAGCCTAGACAGGACCCCCCTTTGACAGCTCAGTCTTCCCACTCCCCAAAAGAGAGCCTAGGACACTGGCCTCCCCCAAGTCCTAAAACTCTGTTATCCAAAATCTGTGCTTCAGTCTCTCTGCTACACAGACTCACAATGGACCACATTCAGCACCAGCAGATCCCCTGTTTCCCAAACTACAACTTAAACTAACAGGAGCAGCAGCCAGGGAAGGGCACTGGAGCTCTTTGTAGGCTGTTCTTGCTGTTGTTTTGAGAAAAGATCATGCTAGGTAGCCCAGGCAGGCCTTGAACTTGCAGTTCTCTAGACTCAGCTTCCTGAGTGCTAGAATTATAGGTATGCACCACATGGTGACAAGCATAGTTCTCTTTGTTATTTTATTTTGTTTTTAGTCTTTTAGAGACAGGGTCTCCCTGTAACCCCAGTTGGCCTGGAACTCACTATGTAGATCAGGCTGGCCTTGAACTCACAGAGATCCGCCTGCCTCTGCCCCCTGAGTGTTGGGATTAAAGGCGCGCGCCACCACGCCTGGCTAAAAGTTGGTTTTTCATTTGTGGTTTAGAAGCAGTTGAGCCGGGTGTGGTGGCGCACGCCTTTAATCCTAGCACTTGGGAGGTAGAGGCAGGCAGATCTTTGTGAGTTCAAGGCCAGCCTGGTCTACAGAGTGAGTTCCAGGACAGCTGGGGCTACAGGGAGACCCTGTCTCAAAAAGACCAAAAAATAAAAATAAAAAAAAGAAGAAGAAGCAGTTGAAGTCTAACACAGGAAGGTCTAGATTACAAGGTTTTAAGGTCCTCAAAACTCAAAGAACCACAGATTCCGAGTCAACACTAAACCTTTGCACCCAGGCTCTCTTAGCTCCCAGGCAATTCTTTCAGGTAGAACTTGAGAAAACATCACTGGCAGCTGGCAGCTGGCACAGCAGACTAGTTAAGGATGCAGGTGTTACCTGGTTGGTGAAGTACTCAGTCCTGTCTTCAGTGTCCGTGTGGACAGTGACCCACTGACCCTGCACCTGACATCTGTCTCATCTGGCTTCCCAGCTCTAGGTACCAGATGGGAGGGGGACTTTCCTCGTGAGACTCTCAGCACTTGGAGCCGGCTTCAAATAAAAGTGCTCACAAGAGAGAGCGAAGATAGGCACCTGCCTCCTTCAAAGCCAAGGTCCTGCTGAAGGAGGATTCAGACCACACACAGCAGACCAGAGTCCAAGCACAGAGGACAATGAGTCTCCTAAAGGAACGGAAACCAAAAAAGCCGCACTACATCCCACGGCCCCCAGGAAAGCCCTTCAAGTACAAATGCTTCCAGTGCCCTTTCACATGCAACGAGAAGTCTCATCTTTTCAATCACATGAAGTATGGGCTCTGCAAAAACTCCATCACCTTAGTGTCCGAGCAGGATCGAGTTCCCAAGTGTCCCAAGTCCAACTCGCTGGAGCCTAAGCAGCCCCACCAGCAAGAGCCCAGCTCAAAGCCAACCCCCTCCAAGTCTCTCCTGAATAGACTCTCCAGCTTTGATCCAAAGGCCCAGCAGGGCTTTGTGAAGGAAGATGCCAAGGAGAACCTGGAGCTCCAGGCTCAGGAGGCCCACAAGTGTCCACAGAAACCAGCCCTCCAGAAGGAGATGGCACCGGAAGTTATTCTCAGCACCCAGCCCAGCCTAGACAGTGGGGTCAGGCCTTCAGCATTTGTTCCAGTTGGGGAGCACAGACTTAGGGGACCAGAAGACACAGAGGCTCCTGAAATGCTGGCATTAACCAACCCCACCACCAAAGCCACCTCTTTCCATGCCAAATCTGCATTCCATGCTCCCGGTTACCCATGGAAAGCTGGCTCCACATTCCTCCCACCTGAATTTCCACATAAAATCCCATCCACAAAGGGGTTCAGTGCTATCTCTCCCTATGTGCACCCTGCAATCCCAGAGTACCCCCACCCCTTCTACACAGAGCACGGGCTGGCTGCTGTCTACTCTCCCTATCTGCTGGCTGGGAATGCACCTGACTGCGACAGCACCTTGCTGTCTGTCTATGGGGCTCAAGACCAAAGACACTTCTTGCCTCATCCTGGGCCAATCCCCAAGCACTTGAACCCAGCTCAATCAACATATGACCACTACAGATTTTTCCAGCAATACCACTCAAGTCTGCCAATCCCTTATGGCTTTTACAGACCAGAGTCTGCATTTTCCTCCTACAGCCTCCGGCTCCCACCTGTCGCTGGTACTACACGAGAACAGAGCTCTCGCCTGCTTGGAGAAGCAGCCCTGGCCTACCCAGCCTTGAGTCCTTCAGACGCAATAAACCCTTCCAATTCCCACAAAAAGCACACAGACTTTGAGAAGGAAAGTCCAGTTCACGAGGCAGAAGACCCTTCTAAAGATAGCCAAAGAGACACAGAAGGGGCCAAAATGAGCCCACGAGCAGGCAGTGCTGCTACAGGCTCCCCAGGGAGGCCGAGCCCCACCAACTTCACGCAGACAAGCCAGACATGTGAAGGCCTGTGTGACCTCTCAAACAAAGCAGCGTCCTCTGGGTTCCTGGAGAGACTCCAGCAGCCAGAGCAGAGCCCCACAGCTTTCAAACCTGTCCAGAAGAACACAGAACACCCCCACTCCCAGCCTCCTGCCAACAGAGCAGAGTCTCCAAAAAGGTAAGAAAAGTTCTTTTTCAAAACCTTCAATGTAATAGTCTTGGCTATTTCATTCAATACCAACACTTTGTGTGGTGATTTTTCTAAGCCTTCTCTTGATCTCTTCCAGCCCCCAGGCCATGAATGGAGACCCTCTAACCCAGATAGGGAACACTTCTCTCGTCACAGAGGCCCCACCCTCCAGCCCAGAGGACCACTTCAGGATAGGCCCCCTCAACCTCTCCAAGAAGTCGGAGACAAACTCCACGGCAACTCATGGACCCATGTATGCAGGCAGTGCCCAGGCAGAAAGCCCGGGCTTCTCAGAGCTACAAGACCTGCCTCTCAATCTCTCTGTGAAGGATCCCTGCAATGCCTGGGCTCCCAAACCTGTCCTCCCAAGCCCACCACAAGGCACAGAACCTGCTGCTGCTGTTCCAAAGACTGAGACAGACAGTTCTAGAGACAGCCCAAGCCACGTGAAGATGCAGCAAGACAAGGTGCCCAGTGAGAAGGCCCCAGAGGCACGTGTGGTGGACAGCAGTGAGGAACAGAAGCAGACAGCAGCTGTGGCCCTTTGTCAGCTGGCAGCCTACAGCCCGGGCAACGTCCGCGTGGGCGATGGGGAGCACACAGCCCAGGAATCTAGTTGTCAAGATCCACCCAACCTCAGTTCTACAGAGAACCAGGGAGCTCAGTGTGACCCCAGACCCAAGGGACAAAAGAGGACAAGTCAAAGGGATGCAGGAAAATCCCAACAAGGGACTAAAAAGCCAAAGCCGAATGACACAGTACCAAGAGTGTTTACTCTGCGCAAAAGAACCCGGGTGTCCTGAGGCCTCATGTGAGCTCGGGACTGTGGCCACAAAGATTCCTTCAACCCCATGTCCTAAGCGTACCTTCACAGTCTTGCTTTTTTTTGGAGGCAGGGTCTTTGCCCTGCTGCTCAGGCCTCAAACTTGCAATCCTCCTTCAGCCTCCCAAGCACTGGGACAACCAGTACACCCTAGTTTACCTTCACTTTTTACCAAGATAATTTTTATAAATACAGTTTCTCTTTTCTTCTCAAAAAAATGCAACAAAAGTCTATACTGCAGTTCAGGTTTTGTAAGCCTTAGGTATAAATATTACAAGGTGCTTCTACTTCTGGTTGTAAAAGCATCTGAGTGGCTCCTGCCAGGACTGAGGAGTTGAACTGTGCTTTCCTGTTTGGGAAGCAGCAGGGAAACACACAGAGCCACGACCAGCTCGGCAGTGCGCGCCAGTCACGAGAAGACCTTTCTCTTGTGCTCTTCAGGATTAGAAAATTATTTTAAATGTATTAAATACAGTTTGCGTTTTGATGTCCAAAACCTCTTCAGTTTGAGCATCCAGTGCTCTACATATAAATGCTGTGATTTGTTCTGGCAGAACATGCACAAGCACTCAGAGGTGGACTTTAAAAGTACTGTACTGCCATCAGGGAAATGCACTGCTGGTAAAGTATGATCAGCTTTGTCCACTTGCCTGGGGTGCCACAGCAAGCCTTCTGACTCAGCCTCATTGTGCACTCCTTACAGTAATGTACATACTGTTAACTGTCCAATAAATTCATGTGTGAACTTTAAGAACACACAAGCAAAGATCAACACAAGCTCTGTGGTGTTCTTTAGAGCAATCACTGTGGTACCTGGTGAGAAAAAGTCCACAGCTGAGGCAGCTTCGGGGGTGGTGAGATTATCAATGACCAAGCAGTGCAGATCTTGGCCCGTAAGGCTCTTCAAAGACCATCCAGCAGTCCTGAGTCTCAGAGCACATGCAGAGGGCAAAGTCTCAGGAGCCCAACTGGTCCCCAAAGTCTACGAGGGAAGGGTTCTGTCCATCCACCCTCACCCCTCAACTGTGGACAGAGGCATCCTGTCCCTACATCTAGCGTGCCAGAACCAAGCTGCAGCTACTGAGCCTTGATGGGAGCTCCTTTTGCTTGGCAAGCAGTTCTCAGCTCCTTATCATCCCCAGCCAGGGAAGCTGACCAGGGACAGCACGTGGCAACCTGGGCCAGCAGTGGGGAGGTCCAGACAACTGCCACTGCTGCAGCAAAACTGCTGCCACTCCATCTAGTTATTTACATGAACAAGGCTTCTTAGCACTGAGTGTAAAACTGGAAAGGAAAGCAGGACTGATTCAGACCTTGCCCTGTTCTGGGAAAAGTGCGACTCCCCAGAGAATATTTATAAATACACGTTGTCAACAGCTGGGGTTCAGCACTCATGACTGTGAGAGATGAAACGCAACTTCTCCACTTTCACACTGGGCCTATGCAGATGCATGACAGGGACAATAAAACCCCTAAGCACACAACCTGTTGTGACTTCTCTACCTCACCCTTAGCCCTGAACAGATGCATGGCAGGGGCAATAAAATCCCTAAGCCCAGAGCCTGCTGCACCAGGAGAAAATTCTCTGGGAAGGTAGTAGAAACACAGAATCAAGTAGAAAATGGAGGGGGGGGATGAAACCTCTGTGGAATGAAAAAGTAGCTGAAATTTTCTGTATCGGCAAGTAGACATCATCCCGAATGCCTGGGTCCCCTAAACAACATTTAAAAGTGACACAAGGGCTGGAGAGATGGCCTAGCGGTTAAGAGCGCAGACCGCTCTTGCAGAGGACCCGGGTTCGATCCCCAGCACCCACATGGCGGCCGAGAGCCGTCTGAAACTCCAGTTCCAGGAGAACTCCAGTTCCAGGGGAATCCAAGACCCTCTTCTGACCTCCGCGGCATTGCACGACACGGGTGCACAAACCTGCATGCAGACAGTACATTGATACACATACCGAAATAAATAAAAAAAATAAAATAAAATAAAAAAATTAAAAAAAAAAAAGTGACACAAAAGCCAGGAGCGGTGGAGCACTCCTTTAATCCTAGCACTTGGAAGGCAGAGGCAGGCAGTTCTTTGTGAGTTCAAGGCCAGCCTGGTCTACACAGCAAGTTCCAGGCCAGCTGAGGCTTCAGGGAGACCCTGTCTCGAAAAGACAAAAAAATAAAAATAAAAATAAATAAAAGTGACACAAAGGGGCTGGAGAGAAGCTTCAGCAGTCATGGGCACTAGGTACTGGTGCAGAGGACCTGGGTTTGATTCCCAGCACTGACATGGCAGCTAACAACCATCTGTAACTCCAGTTCCAGGCATTCCAACACCCTCTTCTGACCTCCATGGGCATTATATGACACAAGTATACGTACATACATGCAGGCGTTACACTCATACACAAAAAATAATAATAATAAATATTTTTAAAAATAAAGTAAAAGTGACAAAAATCAGGGCATGGTGGCACACACCTTTAATCCCTGCATCCGGAGGCAAAAGCAAGCAGACCTCTGTGAGACAGAGAACAATCTGGTCTATATAGCAAGTTTTAAGTTAGCTAAGGCTACAAGGAGATCCTCTCTAAAATAACAAAAACAAAACAACAAAAGCAAATAAAAATAATACAAGTTTCTACATTCAGATGATAGGAACAGAAACACTTTGCAACTGGCTAAATTCACATACAACCTCAAATACCAAGTTTCACAACTGTTGTGGAGTGCATGAAGCCAGTGCTGCAAACCATCTCTGAAGATGCAGCACAGAGAACCAAGGAGCCTTCTTCCCCTCAGGAAGCAAGGGGGGGGGGTCCATCCAAACTACCATATACCACTTACTTAGAACTTATATTCTTAAGATACAGTAACAATTATCATCTTTTACAGCCTGGGTCCTTTTTTTAAATACTTTTATTGAAGTTTTGTGCATTTCATAAATCATTTCTTACTCCAGTTTAGACTCATTCCCCTTTCCATGCCTCCACCCCACCCAAGTGCAAGCATTCTGCCATAAATGTCTTATATCTTTTTCTAAGTCTTTTAAAAGTTTTTATGAGGCTAGAGATATGGCTCAGCGATTAAGAGCACCGACTGCTCTTGCAGAGGACCCGGGTTCAATTCCCAGCATCCACATGGTGGCTAAGAACCATCTTTAATTCCAGTTCCAAGGGAATCCGATGCCCTCTTCTGACCTCCAAGGATTGCACAACGCAGGTGCACCAACCTACATACAGACAGTACATTCATACACATAAAAAAAATAATAAATTTTAAAAAATAAAATAAATCAAAGTTTTTCTATGCAGAGGATTATTGTTTTGGGGAGAAGTTTACAGTTTCAGTCAGTTCTTTATCCCAGTCCTTTTGTTGTTGTTTTTCACTCCAATTTGTACTGCTTCAAAATAAGCACATATACTAAAATTATGTTGTCTGAAAGTAGACTGTATGTTAATTCCAAATCATATTTTGGAATTCACATTTTTCTCTTTTAATATTACTCTGAAATATGCATACATCCCCTCCACTCATATGCCAAAATAAGTCTGAAAATAAGTGGTAGGTTAATTCTAGAGCCCGTTAAGGGATTCACATAATATAGTTTTCAAAGAACAAAACCCCTCCTATTCCCCAACAAGTAAAGCCTGTAGGAAGTTGGGATGATCCATCAAGCACTATGCACCATGATCAGGACCCAAAGCCTGGCATCTGCACTCCTCCCATAAGAACAGACCATCATTTAAAAGTAACACAGGGGCTGGAGAGATGGCCTAGCAGTTAAGAGCACCGACTGCTCTTGCAAAGGACCCGGGTTCGATCCCCAGCACCCACATGGCAGCTGAGAACTCCAATTCTAGGAGAACTCTGTTTCCAGGGGAATCCGACGCCCTCTTCTGACCTCCGCGACATTGCATGACACAGGTGCACAAACCTACATGCAGATAGTACATTCATACAAATAAATAAATAAAATAAAATAAAGTAACACAAAACTGGGCCTGGTAGGGCACACTTTTAATCTCAGCACTCCTGAGACAAAGTCCAATCTGATACACATATCCAGTTACACTGCTTGACTCCAATAAGAACTCACCCCTCCATTCAGGCCGCAGCCTTTTGAAGGACTGGCAGAACACTCACTGTCCACATCACATTAAATGGCAAACAAGAAGAACTTGGGTGGCTGCCAGGTGCCTGAGTGCAGACAAGAAGCTGCTGCAGCAACCAGGACAGTCTCCACCTGGAGAATTGGTCTGGACACAGCACCGCGGTGCAGCACAGAGACCCATCCTGTGAAAAGACCGCCCTGCAGAGATACCTCCAACAGCATACCTATGTACTCTGTCTGCCAAAAAAGCAGCTACATCAACACTAGGGTCTAACTGACTTCAAATTACCCCACACAACATCCACATGTGACAAGAACCTAAAAGCATCCCACTTTTCTAAGACAGAACCACTGTGTGATCAAGCACTCCTGCTGCCAGGTAAACAACAACCTGAAAGCAGGTCTGAGAGATGAAGCACTACCCACAGCACCCAGGAGGCAGAGGAGCAAGGAGGGCAAACACAGTGGAGCATTACCCAGCCTTACAAGAGCATGTTCTCACATTCCCTACAACAGGTGAGTCTTGAGATCATGATGTTCCATGAACTAAAACAGACACAAACAGCAAGAATGTGCGTACCTATGTTTGTATGAGGTCCATGGGGAGGTGGACTAGAGTCACTTACATGAGGTGGGGACATGGCTTCTGTCTGGAGTGACATGTTTTGGAACCATATGGAGGAAATGGTCCCCCAACAGCATGAATGTAACAGAGCAGTGGAATGCTTGCAAATGACTACAATGATTTTTATTATATATTTTTAATCACATTGGAGTTTTTTTACTTTATGTAAGAGTGTATTGCAAAAAAAAAAAAAAAAAGCTGGGCGTGGTGGCGCACGCCTTTAATCCTAGCACTCGGGAGGCAGAGACAGGTGGATCTTTGTGAGTTCAAGGCCAGCCTGGTCTACAGAATGAATTCCAGGACAGCTGGAGCTACAGGGAGACCCTGTCTCGAAAAGAACAAAAAAAAAAAAAAAGTACATTGCCTGCATGTGTATGAATGCACCTGTGTCATGCAATGCTGTGGAGGTCAAGAAAAAAGAAGGGCATTAGATTCCCCTGAAAACTGGAGTTAAGGAACAGTTCTTAGCTGCCATGATGTGCGTTTCTGGGAAATTGGAACCCAAGTCTCTGCAAGAGCAGTCAGTACTCTTACTGCTATCCCATCTCTCCAACCCCAATCACAAGGTTTATAAGAAAAAAAAGAAAAAAAACTGCCGGGCGTGGTGGTACACGCCTTATCTAGCACTTGGGAGGCAGAGGCAGGCAGATCTCTGTGAATTCAAGGCCAGACTGGTCTACAATGAGTTCCAGGACAAGCCGAGCTAAAGGGAGATCCCTGTCTCAAAGAACCAAAAAAAAAAAAAAAAAAAAAACAACTAATAATGTAACATACCAAAATCCATTAAGTGACATATTTTAAATGGGTTCAAATGTAAGGTACATAAATTAAATCTTAACTCCCCGTCTAACGGTCCCAATGTTTGTGTAAGGTACATAAATTAAATCTTAACTCCCTGTCTAACAGTCCCAACGTGGCTGCTCTTGATTTGCCCTCTTCCCTCACTGTGCTCTGCAGGGAAGGAAGGGCCAGGTACAAAAAAACCTGCACTCCCTTGAGGGTTAGGACAGGAGGACAATTCACCACTAGCAAAGTCAAAGTTGCAACTTTGTGGTCTTAACTTTCTTACAAACTGGGATGTCTGACAGTTCAAAATGGCACAAATGCTAAAAATCACAAAGCGCCTGGACTCTGGGCATTGGTCAACGTGGCCCTGTCCAGGCCCACTGCTTGCCTAAGACCTGGAGTGCCAGGCATGCCCCGTATGCATTAACAAGGCTGGGGGACACACAGCCTTCCTGGCTCCACTCCCCATCTCTCTCACAAGTATTTCCCTAACAAAATTCAAGTGTTGAATCCTGCACAGCATCTGCTACTCAAGAGGACCCAGACAGATACCACAACACTACCCAAATGCTTAATGGTAGATGATGTCATGGGACATGGCAAAGCAGGAGCTCCAGTAATTGGCCCCTGCATCAAGCCGTTAAGCTGGCCAAAACTGATAGGATCAGCTTGTGCAGAACTCTGGATACTAATCAAACACTTATGGCAACCAGAGGAACGCTTGAGGAGGAGGCTACTGAATTTCAGCACTCACAGAAACCTCTGTCACATCACATCTGATGCTAAAATACAGACAGACTTCAGTAATCAAATCAGAGACAGTGGATAACACAGGCCTCAACACCTGATCTCTAGAGGTAACTAGTAAAATATTCAAAATGTTATGCTTTCAGTAACAATAACAAAAAATTACAAAGCATCCAAAGGAACAGGAAAAATACAACCCAAACATGGTGGGGTGGGGTGGGGGGAGAGATCTCTGAAGAAGGCCAGACATTGGAGTTCATGAAGACTTTTAAAATGCTCAAAGAGAAGCCGGGCGTGGTGGTGCATGCCTTTAATCCTAGCACTTGGGAGGCAGAGGCAGGCAGATCTTTGCGAGTTCAAGGCCAGATTGGTCTACAGAGTGCATTCCAGGACAGGGGGGGATGCTCAGAGTGGAATGAAACCAAGAAATCACATTTGAACCAGTTCAAAACATCAACAAAGACAACTTAAAAGAGACCAAAAACAGTTCTGGAATTGAAGAGTCAATAGCTGAAATGAACTCTGCAGAGAGGTGTGATGGCTAAACCTGTCAGGGTCTAGAACCCTTAGGGACAAGCTGCTGAGCATGCTGAAGAGAGTCTAGACTAGGTTCATTTAGGAAGGAAGACCCGCAGCACCGGTGGTGGCACCATTCCACGGGCAGGGCTCCCAGGCGACCAGTGTTCAGCTCTCAGTGCTTCCTGACTGGACTCACACTCCCACCTGCTGCTGTGTCTTTCCTGCCATGACGACTGTGAACCAAAGTGAACCAAAGTGAACCCTTCCTTCCTTAAGCTGCTTTTGTCAGGTCCTGGTCACACAGGAGAAAATAACCAATACGAGGGGCTTGACAGCCACATCTGCACAAGCAGAAGAAAGAATCAGTAAACACAAGGACAGGAAATTGAAATCACTCAGTCTAAGGAGCAAGGACAAGAACTTTTTTTCTTTTTGGTCTTTTCGAGACAGGGTTTCCCTGTAGCCCCAGCCGGCCTGGAAAAGAACAATTTTTTAAAGGAAGCAGCGCCTAAGAGACCTGAGGGCACAATGGGGCACCAACAGAGCTACAATGTAAATCCCAGAGGGAGGGAAAGTGCGGCAGGAAGAGCATTTAAGGAAGTTGTAGCTGAGTATAGCACAAATCTTAGGAAAGACATGAACCTACACACCTAAGGTGCTCAGAATATGGAACGGTAGCCAAGGAGAGATAAAGTTCATACCAAGTGTCCAGTGCGATCAGAAGGCTTAACTTCAAACATGAAACCAGAAAAAAATTCAACCACAAAATTAAGATCACATGTATGTTTTACCAGAATGTTAACACTAATCAAATATGGTCCATCTGTTTTTATACCCCACAGAGAAAATATTAACACCCAAGAACCCTAGATGAGCCTACTCAGGCTCAGCTGATGCCCCACAGAACATTCACAGGGCACAAGGTTCAAGAAGGAACCCAGAAAAAGCCAAAAGGAACAAAACCAGGACTAATAAAGAGAACTCCAGGCATCTGAACCACTTGAAATAAAGACCATGTAGTCATTTGATAATGGCCCAAGACCTCGTCTACCATAGCAAAGATCAAGAAACAAACTTAGGCCTAACTCACAGGAGAGTGCACACACATGCATGTGCATAGAGAGGAACTCAAAGGGAAGTGCACACACATGCATGTGCATAGAGAGGACTTGGCAGAACATAACCAAATAAAAGGCACTCCTTCCTGAGGCCCTACCTAGCCATCTAGTCAAAGGCCATCAGCAGAAAGCTTTACCTTCTGATCGGACCTCTTCAGTTCACCTCTTTCCCCCTTGAGCATGCACCCAGGACTTAGGATGTCCTGTGGGCCACAAACAGAGGTTCTGGTCACCAATGTGCCCGTCTGTACCTTGTCCTCCTGGGCCATGTTTTGCCAAGTATCTTACTGCAGATATGCTTTTCCTTTTCCTCTAAAAAAAAAAAAAGGCATCTCATGTAGCCCAGGCTGGCCTCAAACTCACTGTAGACAAGGCTAGCCTTGAACCTTTTTATCTCCACCTCCCAAGTGTTTTGTGTTTTCCAAACTAAACAGACAGAAAGCCACATGTGGGGCAGGGTGGCTTTGAAGAGCAGGAAGTACTTAGCTATGTGCCCTCAGCTATGACTTTAAGGGAACAAGACCACTCCCAGAGGAATGGGAGAAGTCAAAAACAAAAGCATAAAAAGCATCCTGCAGATGCTCAATGTCAGTGTTCCTCTCTCCTGCAGGCCCGGTCCACCACCCTGCCTGACATGATGCTCCTCCACTGGGAGGCAGGGCAGCAGAGAAGGAGGCTTCGAGGAGGTTCCATTCATCGGGAGGAACTGCCACCTAGGAGGATAGCTCCCACAGGAGAAGCATGGGTTAACTCCATTCCACACCACACTTCACAAGGGCAGGTGGCTAGCTGGGTGGGTGGGTGGCTGGGTGTGTGGGAGAGTTGGTTGGTTGGTTGGTTGGTTGGTTGGTTGGTTGGTTGGTTGGTTGGTTGGTTATTTTGAGACAGGCTCTCTCTATAGCCCCAGCTGACCTGAAACTCATTATGTAGACCAAGTGGCCTAGATCTCACATAGATCTACCTCCAAAGTGCTGGAATTAAAGGCCTGTGATACCACGCCCAACTCAGATTTCACATTTCTAACCAACAACTTGACATTCTGTATTTTATGACACAAATACCCTTATCCTCTCACTCCAGCAGACAGGCTCAGTGCTATCTGATGTCCTGAGACTTGACAGCACACCCACAAGCTACTGCCAAGGAAAAAACAGGGAGAAGCAGCCCTGGAGGGGAACCTTGCTGACCAGGTTCTGGCATGTCCACCACTGAACTGTGGTGCTGAGCTATCTGCAGAGACCTGCTGACCTTACGAAATGGCCAAACCAACATTTGGAACAAATTACACCAGCCTTTCTGATGGCCTCCAGCTGGGCCAGTCCTTTCTAACAAGGCAGAGCAGCTTCTGATGGCCTGGGAAACCTCCCCAGCCTCCAGCTGGGCCAGTCCTTTCTAACAAGGCAGAGCAGCTTTTGCCACACTCAAAACTCCTGACAAATGAGGTACTCCTAGTTGTAAAAACAGCCACCATCCGACATCTCAGAGTAGTTTCAGACTATTTCCTTGGTCATCAGGAAAACACACACCAAAGTCTGAGGAGGTGACTGACATTCGACACTCACTAGGATGGTAACTGTTTTAAAAGAAAGGAAAAGATAAAAATAAATAGTGCTGAGGGTGTGGAGCTCATACATAGCTGGTAAAACAGTGCCACCATTTTGGAACAGTCTGGTGGTTTCTTAGACTCAGCTACCATTTCCATTCCTGGTCTATACCCAAGACAAATGACAATATTCATCTACATAGAAACTCACACATTCAAGCTGGAGAGATGGCTCAGCGGTTAAGAGCATAGACTGCTCTTACAGAGGACCCAGGTTTGATTCCCAGCACCCACATGGCGGATAAGAACAGTCTTTAAGCCAGTTGTGGTGGCTCACGCCTCTAACCCCAGCACTCGGGAGGCAGAGGTAGGCAGATAACTGTGAGTTCAAGGCCAGCCTGGTCCACAGAGTGAGTTCCAGGCCTGCTGGGGCTGCCTCAAAAAAAAAAAAACCCTCACACACAAATGTTTGTTGCAAATTACTCAAAAAGTCAAAATGTATTAGTCACTTTTCTGTTGCTGTGATAAAACACCATGACCAAGGAACTTATAAAAGGAAGAGTTTATTTGAGCTTACGATTGACGGTTCCAGGGAATTAGAGTACATTGTGGCAGGAGGCATGGCGGCTGGAGACTGGAGCAGCAAACCGAGGGTCACATCTCGCAATGAGCACAGGAAGCAGAAAGAGAGCAACTGTAGACCACGAGGCTTGTTAAAACTCACTAAGCCCGCCCCCAGTGACATACCTCCTCCAGCACGGCCACACCTTCCAAGACCTCCAAAAACAGCGCTACCAACTGGAGACAAATGTCTGAATACTTACAGCCTAGGGGGGACACTCACCCAAACCACCACACAAAAGCAACCCAAACACCTACCAGCTAGTGAGAAGAAGCAAAAGAAACAGCTCACACAGCGGAATCCCCATCCACAGTGAGAAAGAATAAGCACCACCAACAATAAACGCCAAAAGCATTACACCAAGTTCACACACCCTAGAACACACACTCAAGAGTCTGTTTCCATGAAATGTCTGATTAAAGCAAAATCTAACAGAGAGAGCGCCAGGGCTTGCCTAGGGCTGAGGAGCATTGTGGGTTCCAGCCTGAGGCAATGAAAATTGTCTGAAGTTCAATTACGTCATGGTGCACAACCAGACATATGCCAGAGACCACGTGTACTATAAACCAGTAGACTCCACAAGATGTGAATTGTTCAGCAGAGCTGTTTTAAAAAAATAGATAATGAGGGGCTGGAGAGATAGCCTAGCGGTTAAGAGCACTGACTGCTCTTGCAGAGGCCCTGGGTTCAATCCCCAGCACCCACATGGCGGCTGAGAACTGTCCATAACTCCAATTCTAGGAGAACTCCAGTTCTGGGGGAATCCGACACCCTCTTCTGACCTCCGCAGCATTGCACAACATGGGTGCACAGACCTGCATGCAGACAGTACATTCATACACATAAATAAATAAAATAAAACTTAAAAAAAAAATTTTTTTTAAATAGATAATGGAATTGCAGCTTAGTCAGCCATCCCAGCTATTCATCCAACCAAACCATGACTGCCCCGGCCTTGCCTCTGGCACACACATGCTGAACAGAGCCCTGGACCAGAGAGGTGCTCACAAGTGTCTCCAAGTTGCAGCAATAGGGTAGCAGGCATTGGTCACAGGAAGAAAAAACGTGTTTTCCCTATTCTAAGAAAAAGGAGAAAAAATAAATAAATAAATAAATAAATAATAATAAATAAAAAATAAAGAAAGAAAAAGGAGAAATGATACTATTTTCTTAGTCTCTGAAGAAGCTGCACATTTGCTCCATGTCTAACGTTCCTGGAATAATTCTGTGATATGACCTGGTGCAAATCACCCTGTGTATAGTAAAGAGTTGCTTATCCTATGCCTAAGAATACCAGGGATACTATAGTAGGGTGGATTTGAACTACAGTGGACATTCTATTTAGGAAGACACAGACTTTCAACAAGTAGATGGCTACTGCAGAATCTCAAAGCCTGGCTGTTTGTGAACAACATGAAGTCCTGAAGCCTAACATGTCTTGGAGATGTTTGACACTCATGGAGAGATATGACTCTGAGGCATCTCATCAGAAGTTCAGACAGTTTAAGTATGTGAAAGCTCTTCGGCCCCATGAATCCCTGAGCCATACAAAGGAACAGATGATACAGCTGTTGGTGCTGAACGGTTTCTAGCAGTCCTCCCTAAGTAAGTCAGAACTTGGGTCTATTCACAGCATCTCAAGAACAGCAACGATGTGGTGACCCTCATAAAGAATATAATTGAAATATTCAGTGACCAAGATGCATCCTGTAAGGATTCCAGCCTCAGGTCGGAATCAGTGACATTCAAAGTGGAGTTCAGCGAGGAAGAGTGGAGACTGCTAGACTCTGCTGGAAAGCTCCTGTACAGGATGTGATGATGCTGGAGAAAAGAAATCTGAGAGCAGCATCTAAAGGTCGAGATGGACATGAATGCTCCCTCTGTGGGAAAACCTTCAGCAGACCACCCACACTGGAGAGAGACCATACAAATGCACTGAAGGTGGCAAGTTCTTCACCAGACTTTCAAGTCTTAAGCTTCATCAAAAGTGTCATGCTAAAGCAAATGGTGGTGACAACTATAATGTAGAAAATCCACGTGGAACAGTAATGAGTATTCAAGATTCTGCAAACAAAAAAATATATATGTGCTCACTGTAAAAAATCCTTCACCCACAAGTCTACCATCAATCGACATATATGAATTCGTACAGGAGAAAAACCATTCAAGTGTGATGTCTGTGGGAAAGGCTTCACCGGAGGTTCACCCTTACTGAACATAAGGAACTAGAGATGAATCTACCTTCTGGCAGAGTGAGTACACATTCAACATCCAGAAATTTTTGTTGAAGGGAATCCTATGACTACAATAAATATAAGAAAATACTTGTAATGAGCCGGGCGTGGTGGCGCACGCCTTTAATCCTAGCACTTGGGAGGCAGAGACAGGCGGATCTCTGGACCAAGGCCAGCCTGGTCTACAGAGTGAGTTCCAGGACAGCTGGGACTACAGGGAGACCCTGTCTCGAAAAAAACAACAACAACAAAAAAAAAAAGAAAATACCTGTAAGAAGTTATTCCTTGAATAAACATGGTGAATTAATGCTGGAGAGAAAAGGAGCTTTTCCAGATTCCCAAATGAAATTAAATATATCACCATAGAATTCTTTATTATTAGTTTGATATGCTAGTTATCACTTACCTTTCTCTATTTCATCAATACAATCTACACCATAACTGATTTGTTGGCTATGGAGGAGCCATACAATAAAAACTTCTAGCCCTTATAGGAAGGTCACAAAAAACTTGGGAGTTTATGAGAACACCAATTACGAAGGACTGAAATCCTAGTTAATACCAAAGACTATGATGATGTTCAACTCTTCTACCCTGTTCTGTTCCTGGCTTGTCAATATCTTTGAAGACTAAACTTGGAAGAGTTAACAATAATGGAGGATGGATGCAATATTGTTCATTTTATGGATTCTTAAAATCTGAAATTTTAAAAATATACCATGAAACCTAAGCTAGAAATTTATATTTATATATATGTGTGTGTGTGTGTGTGTGCATATGTGTGCATATGTGTGTGTGCATTTATATATATATGTGTGCATATATATATATATATATATATGCAGAAAATGGCCAGGCATGATGGTGCATACCTTAAATTCCAGTACTCAGGAGGGAGAGACAGGCAGATCTCTGTGAGTTCAAGGCCAGCCTGGTCTACATAGTGAATTCCAGGCCAGCTGGGACTCCAGGGAGACCCTTTCTCAAATATACAAAAATAAAGTAAAATAAAATAAAATAATAAATAGCAGAAAAGACTAAACAGAATGAGACTCCAAAAGACCTCACATTTGCCCCAGTGCCCAGTCTAACACAGACCTCACCCTGAAGCAACCTGCCCCAGACAAAAGCCACACCCTGCAGTGTCCATTACAGACTTCCTTTCCTTTCCATTCACTTCCAGCCACTCACAGGGGCTGTCCCACCCATCAGACAGCCCTTCTGTATGCCTCCATGGCACCTCTGCACATGTACCACATTGTGCCCCCTCTATCCTGAAGCTCGGCTCCACTGTTGCCACTTGTCTTGTCACCAGGACACTGTGTCACCAGGACACTGTTACTAAAGATATTATAGTATCCTGTGAGGACACCAATTCTTACAGCCACAGGTGCTTCCAACAGAAATCAGCACCCCCAAGAATGAGAACCAGTCCTAGGAGACAATAAAACCAGACATGACAAGATCTATAGCCCTCTAGACACCCCCATGTATCTGCTGAAGAAGTAGAATCAGTACGTTATAAAGGCTGATACAAGAAAGAAGATTGAAAGATGTCCATCTACCATGCTCCTCACATAAGCACTGTGTGTCCACAGCTGGCCACACTAGAGCAACAGTCCAGCTGAGGAACCCTACCCATCTTCAGCAGCCTGAGGATGCAAATCCAGGTGCTTCAGTCACTTACCCTCTGGGAGTCTTGATGGCAGCAACAGGCCTCGCCTGCCCAGTTCCGCCAGTGCCAGACATCCTCCATGCCACGCCGTATCTGTCTCCTGAAAACTGAGACCAGAGTTCTAACGTCAGCTACTGGTTCAAACCCACAAATTTTTTAAGAAACATAACCTGGCCATATTCTGAGCCATGAGCCTTGCTAAAAACCACTACTTCTTGCCTGAAGAAATAAGACTCAAACCTAATATGAAGCCAACTGCCATAACAATACTGCTCTTCACATCACCCCTTTTAGTGAGGAAGAAACCTGGGTCAACTCAAGACCAGCCCAGAGACATTCCACCATCTCCAACAACAAACCAGGTCAACTACCCCAGATGGTGTCCTGTCAACATGGCCACAATGATCCAGCCCCAGCCCAATCCCATCAGAAAACTCAGAGTCAATACAGATTCCACCCAATTTCGAGGCCATTATAAGAAAGGAACAGGAAGACTCCTTTACAGAACACCCACTGACACTTGAGTAATTAGATCCAAGATTAGAAACCAATGAAAAAATAGACCCATAGATCAATGGAATAAAATTGAAGACCCAAACTTGTGTACATACAATTTCAGCCACCTGATATTTGACAAAGGAGCCAAAAACACTCAATGGAGGAAAGGTAGTATTTTCAGCAAATGGTGCTGGCAAAACTGGATCCCCTTCTGTTGAAGAATGAAATTAAACCCCTACCTTTTACCTTATATAAAAGTCAATTATAAATGGATCAAAGACCTCAATGTTAAACATGAAACTTTGAAAATGTTAGAAGAAAATATTGGCAGTAACCTATAAGATACAGGTATAGGATAAGATTTTCTAAATCAGATAGCAGTTGCATAGGAACTAAGGTCAACAATCAACAAGTGGGACCTTATTAAACTAAAAAGCAAAAGGAATAATGAAAGAAGTGAAAACTCACAAAGTGGGAAGAACTCTTCACCAGTAATATATCTGACAGAGGTCTAACATCCAGAATATATAAACTACTCAAAAAACAAATGTCCAAGAAAATAAGTGATCCAATTAAAAGACGGGCTAAAGATCAGAACTGAGGCTTCTCAAGAGAAGGTAAGATGGCTCAGAATCACCTTAAAAAGTTTGCATTAAGGAAATGCAAACCAAAACCACATTAAGATCAGCTGTGATAGATTAGCCACATAAGATTATACCAGTAAGATCAGCTGTGATCCAGAAAACAAACTATACCAATTGTTAGAGAAGGTATGGAGAAACAGAACACTTATTCACTGCTGGTAGGATTGCAAACTCGTGCAACCCCTATGGAAAGCAGTGTGGAAAAATCTTAAAAGATTAAAAATAAACCTACCATTTGACCCAATTATACCATTCCTATGTACATACCCAAAGGATGCATCCTATAAAAGAGATACATGCACAACCATGTTTATTGCTGTTCTTTTCACAACAGCAGTGAAAAAGAATGACTTCATGAAATATGTAGGCAAATGGATGAAACTGGAGGCTGTTATGCTGAGTAAGGTGACACACTCTCAGAAAAACAAACAATGTATGTTATCCCTCATTTGTGGTTTCTAACACCAAATCCTTATATATAAGTTAAAGTAAGTAACTGGTCAGTAAAAATAATATCAAAAAGACTGTTACTGCTATAGATATAACTTGAAATATATGTATTTTTTTAATTCTAAGATTTAAGACATTGTAATGTTGAGCACAGTTAAGGGATGAATTAATTTCAACAAAAGTTATTGTTATTTATATCATGGTATATAATCTATATTAAAAGTAACCAATGAGGGGGCTGGAGAGATGGTTCAGCGGTTAAGAGCGCTGACTGCTCTTGCAGAGGACCTGGGTTTGATTCCCAGCACCCACATGGCGGCTAAGAACCATCTTTAAACTCCAGTTCCAGGGGAATCCAACTCCATCCTCTGACCTTTGCAGCACTGCACGACACAGGTGCACCAACCTACATGCAGACAGTATACTCATACACATAAAAAATAATAAATTTTGCAGGGCGTGGTGGCGCATGCCTTTAATCCTAGCACTTGGGAGGCAGAGACAGGTGGATCTTTGTGAGTTCAAGCCCAGCCTGGTCTACAGAGCGAGTTCAGGACAGCTGGGAGGCTTACAGGGAGACCCTGTCTCAAAAAGACCAAAAAAATAATAATAATAATAAATTTTTTTAATTAAAAAAATAAAAGTAACCAATGGGATCACAAATACATAATATCAATTTAATGTTCTACTAAGTTCATACGACCTCTCTCTATTTACTGTTTACACTCCTTTGAAACCTGAGGCACGGTTTTTGGTAACCTACTCCCTGATAAATAATTCGACATGTATGCTAAGACTGTTAAATCACAAGGAAACCACGTGGTGGAAGGATAAAACCTGTGCCAGCAAGTTGTCCTGTGATATCTTCAATCATACTATGACATATTCAAGATACACACAAACGAAAACACACAAAGGACTTTAATCTCTGAAGAGGAAAAAAACGATGGGTTCGTGGAGCAAAGCACCAGTCTCCAGGACAGATCAGAGAGCAAAGCACCAGTCTCCAGGATGGATCAGAGAGCAAAGCACCAGTCTCCAGGATGGATCAGAGAGCAAAGCACCAGTCTCCAGGATGGATCAGAGAGCAAAGCACCAGTCTCCAGGATGGATCAGAGAGCAAAGCACCAGTCTCCAGGACGGATCAGACAGCAAAGCACCAGCCTCCAGGATGGATCAGACAACAAAGCACCAGTCTCCAGGATGGATCAGAGAGCAAAAGACCACCTCCAGGATGGATCAGAGAGCAAAGCACCAGTCTCCAGGACGGATCAGACAGCAAAGCACCAGTCTCCAGGATGAATCAGAGAGCAGAGGACCCACCTCTAGGACAG
Organism: Rhizomys pruinosus; assembly: GCA_009823505.1. Taxonomy (NCBI): domain Eukaryota; kingdom Metazoa; phylum Chordata; class Mammalia; order Rodentia; family Spalacidae; genus Rhizomys; species Rhizomys pruinosus. The sequence continues at coordinate 1,065,720 of VZQC01003825.1, read as the reverse complement.
ATCAGAAAGCAAAGGACCTGCCTCCAGGACAGATCAGAGAGTAAAGGACTCACCTCCAAGACAGATCATAGAGTAAATGACCAGGCTTCAGGATGGATCAGAGAGAGAATAAAAACAAACAACAGAATAGAACAAGTCTCTCTCTCTCTCTCTCTCTCTCATATATATATATATACATATATATATAACATTATATACATATGATATATACATTATATATATACATATATATACATATATATATGTATATATATACATATATATACATATATACATATATATACATTATATATATATATATATATATATACACATTATATATATATATATAAAGAGATCTGTGTCCTGGGTTACCTCTGGAGAGATCTCATTGTCAGAGTCCTCTATGGGACTGATAGTGTTTGGTGGGGTTTCTTATTTGCTTTTCCTATTTTTTTTTTGCTTTTTGGCATGTGGATTTGATTCCTTTTGTTTGTGATCTAATGTGAAATCCAAGTGTTACTTGCGAAAAAAATAAACATAAATAAAAATTTAAATATACATTAAAAAAGAAAAAGACTGTTAAATCACAATAGGGTTCCTGATCCTTAAGGATAGTAGTTAATTTAGAGGAATGATTACTTCTGCTCCAGGGTGCAATTCATTTCTGCATTTAGATTTTTTTTAATTTTTATTTATTTTTTTTTTTTATGTGTATAAGTGTACTGTCTACATGTAGGTTGGTGCACCCATGTTGTGCAATGCTGCGGAGGTCAGAAGAGGGTGTCGGATTCCCCTGAAACTGGAGTTAAAGACAGTTCTTAGCCACCATGTGGGTGTGGGGAATCGAACCCAGGTCCTCTGCAAGAGCAGTTGGTGCTCTTAACTGCTGAGCCATCTCTCCAGCCCCTAGATATGTTTTAGTTTTTTCCTTTTTTTTTGGTATTTTTGAGGCAGGGTCTCCCCTTTAGTACCAGCTGTCCTGGAGCTCGCTCTGTAGACCAGGCTGGCCTTGAACTCACAGAGATCCACCCACCTCTACCTCCCAAGTGCTGGGATTAAAGGCGCACACCATCACACCCAGCTGATATGTTTTAATTTTTTTTTCTATGAACATGAATGTACTATCTGCATGTAGGTTTGTGCACCCGTGTTGTCCAATGCCATGGAGGCCAGAAGAGGGTGTCGGATTCCCCTGGAACTGAAGTTCTCCTGGAACTGGAGTTACAGACGGTCCTCAGCTGCCATGTAGGTGCTGGGGATCGAACCTGGGTCCTCTGCAAGAGCAGTCAGCGCTCTTAACCGCTAGGCTATCTCTCCAGCCCCAGCTGATATGTTTTATATGTAAGCTATTTGACCACTAGTTTAAACAACTTTGGAGTGAACAGACGCATTTTTTCCAAACCTAAGTAAAACATCTCTGAACATTGGCGAGAACTGGTCATCTAGAACCTACCCCAAGACTTCCAAGGACATCTCAAAGTTTATGCTTTATAATGATATATTTAAAATAACTGTTCCACCTAAATATATGGAAATAAATATTGAATGCTTAGTAAATTTTAATAACTAGGGGTAAATCTCTTGGTAAATGTTATTAAGTATCATGGTATTAGCTAAAAGCCTCCTGAATAAGAAAGATTAAAATAGTAACATGCTTAAGCTAATTAGGGACACAGAATTGTTCATTTTTAATGTTCTCTAGGTTTCTCTGTATTATACAAGTGATAACTCTGACATTTCTTTTGCCTATAATAAGACAATTTGGCTCAGGAAAAGCTGGGTTCTACCTCCTCAAACCAGCAGTATGCAGTCCAGGCTTGTTAAACCCCTTCAGCTTGGTTCCTGTCTATAGGTATGTGATACAACTCCTGCCTTCTGGAAAACTATGAAACAAGAGAGGCTGCTCTGATTGTAATAACATTTATAAAAACAGAGGCAAAAGGAATATGCTTCCTCCCTGCAGGATGCAGGGAAAAAGCATTCATAGATAAAGGCTTCAGTGCCAGCTGTGGGCTGCCCTACCAGGAGGTATTGGCCAGAGAGCTCGAAAAGCCCCCAAAACAAATGCCATTTGCCTATAACTTCAGGTGCATACAAGAAATGAACAGTAAGATCCCACTGCTGAAGATATGGCATGATATGAACGTGAGAAAAAAATTATTGTTGAGACCCTGCACTGCAAATCACCAGCTGACCTTCATGGTGCCAGAAAGTACTATGCAAATCGCTGGAAATAAACAGTCTCCAAAGTTTTGCCTCAGACATCATGTGCTGCCCTTTACATGCCAAAGAAGATGTAGTGCAGTAATGGAGCCTAGTAATGTATACCCAGGAGGGGGAAATTCCAATAGTGGAGCCTGGTACATATGCACCTGAAGGGGGGAGGGGGGAATTCCAACTGGATCCATGGCCCACTCCCTGAGGGGTATAGGGCACACAGCTGATACTGAAGTCTTGGCACCCCCTCGTGTCAGGAGACTTTATAGGCCACATTAGAAAGATACTGCCATTGCTTTGTCAAAGTGCTATAAGGCCCCCACCAAGATACCATCCAAGCATATGTGTTTGTGCCCACAGAGTAACTTGTTACAATGGTTAATATTTGTTACTATTTGTGTTTTACTACTAAAATTAAAAGGAGGCTTCTAAAGGAGCCACCAGTTCCTTGAAAACAGAACTTGGGAGCTGGAGAGATGGCTCAGAGGTTAAGAGCACTGACTTCTCTTGCAGAGGACCTGGGTTTGATTCCCAGCATCCACATGGTGGCTAAGAACTGTCTTTAACTCCAGTTCCAGGGGAATCTGACACCCTCTTCTGACCTCCACGGCATTGCACAACACGGGTGCACCAACCTACATGCAGACAGTATACTCAAACACATAAAAATAATAATAATAATAATAATAATAATAAAATTAAATTAAAAATTTTTTTAAACTCTTAAAAATGTTATTAAAAAATTTATTAAAAAAAAAAAAAGAAAACAGAACTTGGACAGACCCAAGAGTTTAATGTGTCACCTCAGAGAAGAAATGGATCTTCTATCTCTCACTCTCCTGCCCTCCCCTCCAAGGCCCAGGGACTCTCATGGCAGAGGCTGGCACCAGATTAAAGGGCCAAGGAAGGGGGATGAATTGTGAGATCACAGCAAAAATGGACTGGACTTTTATTTGATCAGTATGTTTGTGTAACCAAACCTCTTCAACTGAACTAGGGGATCCTGGGTTGTACAAGAACTGGACTCAGATGTTTGCTAATTGGGTTTACATGACTACATCTTACGTTTATTGCCTATGTGTACTAACTGGTCAAATAAAAAATTAAGAAAGAAAATAAAATGATGAGATGAGGTGGCTGTAATGGTTATATACCCGTCATCCAGTGCTGGGAAGGAGAGGCACGAGGGTCATCAGCTCAAGGGCATCCTTGCCTGGGATACATGAGAATTTGTCTAAAACTTTTTTCCTTTTTTTTAAATTTTATTTATTTATGTATGTGTATGAATGTACTGTCTGCATGTAGGTTTGTACACTCGTGTCGTGCAATGCCGCGGAGGTCAAAAGAGGGTGTCGGATTCCCCCTGGAACTGGAGTTCTCCTGGAATTGGAGTTACAGACGGTTCTCAGCCGCCATGTGGGTGCTGGGGATCGAACCCGGGTCCTCTGCAAGAGCAGTCGGCGCTCTTAACCTCTAGGCTATCTCTCCAGCCCCAATTTTTTTCTTTTTTAAGGGAAGTCTGGCTAGGGTGCCCAGGCTGAACTCAAACTTGTAGGTGCTGCAAGCAATCCTCCTGCTTCAGTCTCCCAAGTGGCTGAGACTACAGGAATGTTATCTTGTACCCAACTCAAATAGGGTCTCATGGGTAACATTTTATACTTGATAAGAATGTGCCTAGGTGCTCAGAAGCTCTCTTCAGGGTGTGGCCTGTCATTATTACAATGTGAGTGATGTTCCCAGACTGGTCAGAGCTGCTCTGAAGTTTCCGTATTCTGCTGCCAACATAAACTGGAAACATACATCACCAAAAACAACAGGCTTTTACCAATTCTGATCAAATTCATTCACCAGCAAAGGAATGTGCAGGAAAACTAAACTGTACAGTCAGCCACTGTAAGCACAAACACATCAAGACAGGGAGAAGGCACAGAATGCCCCTAGTTCCCACAGTGACAGAATACGGGCCTTCAGGAACTGTCTGTCAGACCAGCTGTCCTCACACACACTACCAATGATCCACTCACAGTTGCTACTTTTTTTTTTTTAAGTGCCAGGCTATCTTACAGGTGTCTGCCCAGAGGCCACATGATCATTTCTAAATCTTGAGATTTTGGTTTTGTTTGCTGAGACCCTTTCTCAGGTAGCACAGTCTGACCTCAGGCTAGCCTTGAACTCCTTATCCTCCTGCCTCCACCTCTCAAGTGCTAGGATCATAGTAGTGTACCATCATACATGGCTCATTTTCAAATCTTGATGTGTCCCTCAGGATTCCAAACAGACTATCAATACAAAGATGATTCAAATAAAGTACAATTAACATTTCTAAACTTAAAATGTGTTGCTGTGGCTCCCGGCCAGGCAGGTCTAATAAGCTACTATCACCACTGCCCACTTCTATCCAACAGGATCCAACTCTTACACAGCAGGAGCACAGACAGGAACTCTGGCCAGGTGCCTTATAAGGGTAGGACCCAAGCCTTGAGGCATCCAACTGGGAATCCAGAGGGAAGAAGGCACAGAATGCTGGGAGGTCAGAGTAGGCAGGAGGAGAGCCTGGGAGGCTCAGGCCTTGGCGCAGACCCACCGTCTGACCCTTCCATCGGCATACTTGCATTCTGCTGGACTGAGGATTCAGCAATATTAACACCCGTCCTCTCTCCAGAACCTGGCTACAAAAAAGAGGATGCGTTTTTGTACATGCATCTATTAAAGTAACAGAAGCCCTGGAAGGTTCAATGAGTGAGCAACCAACACTAGACCAAGGATGCAAGCCAGGAGGAAGGAACAGAGTCAAGAGGGAGAAGCAGTGCACGCCAGACCTGAAACACCCAAGGGAATGGGCCGAAGATGCCAGAGAGAATGGCAGGAAGGTGCAGAGAAAAGCTCCAGGAGGGGCTGGACAAAAAGCTCTTGTAACCAGAGAAACAAGGAAGAAAAACAGTGAAGGAGGTACTCAAGACTCAGGGAGGTACAGAGGGAAGGCTGGAGAGTAGAAGAACCTCGGCCTTTCCTAAACCTTTCTCTCGGAGAACAGAAAGGACTAGCCGCCCTCGGAAGCCAGAAAGCATAGGCAGAAGGTCAGGGCACTCGGTACAGCCATCCCATGACCTCCAGGAAGGAGGTCTGAGATGAAGCACAGGAAAAGAAGTGGAGTGCCTCTTCTCTCCCCTGCACAAAGCAGTCCCAACTGCTCCAGCATTCCTACTGTGTGCAGCATCATTCCAAAACAGATTCCTACTGTGTGCAGCATCATTCCAAAACAGATTCCTACTATGCACAGCATCATTCCAAAACAGATTCCTACTGTGTGCATCATATCATTCCAAAACAGATTCCTACTGTGTGCATCATATCATTCCAAAACAGAATCCTACTGTGCACAGCTTCATTCCAAAACAAATTCTTACTATGCACAGCTTCATTCCAAAACAGATGGGCGGTGTCTGACACACAGTCTCTAGCAAGCTGCAAAGTGTGTCACTGAGCAGCCAGAGGCAAAATAAGAAGGGCTCCAGAAGGAAGTCAACTCTGAGCTGTTGACAGGCCCTCTCCAAAGACATGACCAGCACTTGAAGTGCTGCTGATAACACATGTCCTGCCAGCCAGACACAGCTAAGAGAGTAGTGCCTGGACAGCACTGACACAGGGCCCTGCATAGAACATGCCTGGAGGGAGACAGCTCTTCTCAACTCTGTTTCCAAAGCCCAAAAGGACATCATCACACTCAAAATGACTGTCATTACACTGTTAATGAAACCAATGTCCTTGCCTACAAGTGTAGTGCTACTCTGTGGTTCCAGGAGCACAGCCACCAACAATCTACTATATCAGGCCATGCACGCACTCCCAGAATGCCCTGAAGGCTGAGCTTTTAAATTCAACTTCAAATCCAGGCCTCACTCACTTAACAGTCTCTCCACACTGGCTAGTAGTCACATGAGAAACAGACCTGGAACATTCCCTCATCTCAAGAAGCTCTGTTCATACATAGTACAGGCCCACAGCCTGCATCTGAGGATGAAAGGCTCTGTTTCCACAGGCTTGACATGGGTTTTGCTTTCCCCTAAAGGTTTGAAATACATAACTGTGTTGACAAGAACAACACACTGGACAACTAGAGTTCTCAAGTTTAACTAGAAAAGGGAAAATGGGTTTTGGCTCTGACAAATAGTTCAACTAATACAAAATATAACAGGACGCAAGAAAGAAAAGCCCCACGTTTGTCCTTATGGTTACAAACATACCTGAAACAGTCCAACACAGAACCCACTACATCATCTGCCAGCTCTCGGGGAAGCCTTCCAGCCATCCTACCAATTCTGAAAAAGAAAAGTGACAGCCCATCAGCTATACCTAACCATTTGATGAATGAGTCTCCAATCCCCCAGAGAACCAGAGAGCAAGTTTCACATACTGCTAGGTCAGAGACAGAGCAGGCAGATCTTTGGGCATAGAGATAGGGTATATCTTCACTTCCCCCCAAAGTAATATGGACACTAAAGCCACCAGGGACAGCCAGCAGCCACCCAAGCACTGGAAAATGCCACAAGCTCCAACCTAGGTCTCCCAACTGGCTGGACTTTCTTTTACTTCGAGAAGAATCCTCCAAGCCTGTCTCACTGTGTGCGCATTGGCCTATCCCTTCCAGCCAGGCAGACTGAGGACGAGGACACATGTACTACTGACATAAATACACATTCTCATTGCATCCCCTCCATCTGGTGGGGAGCTTCAGAACATGTGATCCCAGGGGAACCTGTGGGCAAGAAACATTACTTCCCACTTTATTTTCTCCTTACAAGGTCTCTTTGACAACCTAAATACCTACTTTATATGAATGAACTGCCCCACACCCCACAGGGAGCCTAACATTTAACCTCAGTAATTATCTTTATTCTACCATTTGAAAACCTACAAAGGATTTGCAGCTCTCAAACCCCAAGTTTTTAAAAAAATTTTTTTTTAATTTTTATTCATTTCTGTATGTGTATGAATGTACTGTCTGCATGCAGGTCTGTGCACCCGTGTTGTGCAATGCCGCGGAGGTCAGAAGAGGGTGTCGGATTCCCCTGGAATTGGAGTTCTCCTGGAATTGGAGTTTCAGACGGTTCTCGGCCGCCATGTGGGTGCTGGGGATCAAACCTGGGTCCTCTGCAAGAGCGGTCGGTGCTCTTAACCGCTAGACCATCTCTCCAGCCCCCCAAGTCAAGTTTTTAAGGCATGGAAGAGGCAACACAAAGACACGCAGTTGCCCCGCACCTCTGGAACTTACCGATACCCATACATACCCTTTGGCTGCAGACCACCGGACCACAGTGTCCTTGTCCTTCAACCCAACTAGGAGCTGCTCTGCAAGAACAATGCACAAGCATCAACTTAGATAAATTCCTAATCCTCTGACTCACATATGCTCTGCACTACCCATCCACATTTCACTCTAAAGAATACTATGTTAAGACAGTCTAGGGTAGAGACTGGTCTCAATTTAATTTTAATTTTTAAACATCTATTTATTGTGTATGTGCAAACGAGAACATGTGCTTTGCATGGAAATGCCACAGCATGACTGTGGGAGAACAACGTGTGGGGTTGGTGATCCCCTTCTACTTGTAGGTCCTGATATCAAATTCAGGTTGTCAAGCTTGATGCCTTTCCCCACTGAGCCACCTTGTAGGCCCAAGGGGGTTTTAATCCTAATTACAATAAAAATACTTCCTCCTGCTTTTTTTGTTTGTTTTTTGTTTTGGTCTTTTTGAGACAGGGTCTCCCTGTAGCCACCCAGCTGGCCTAGAACTCACTATGCAGACCAGGCTGGCCTTGAACTCAGAGATCTGTCTGCCTCTGCCTCCTAAGGGCTGGGATTAAAGGTGTGCACCACCATGCATGGCCCTCTTGTATTTTTAAATGATCACAGGGCAAGCCCATTCTGGCCACTTCCTAACAAGCAGTTCCAACCTCAAAAGACAAGAGCAGAGAGCAGCTGCTTCCCCAAGTAAAGGCCTTAGGAGAGAGGTCCATAGCAACCTGAACAGCTGGGAACCCTTCCACAGGACAAGGGTGAGCCCACTGGGAAGCAGCCCAGAACAACCTGAACAGCTGGGAACCCTTCCACAGGACAAGGGTGAGCCCACCGGGAAGCAGCCCAGAACAACCTGAACAGCTGGGAACCCTTCCACAGGACAAGGGTGAGCCCACTGGGAAGCAGCCCAGAACAACCTGAACAGCTGGGAACCCTTCCACAGGACAAGGGTGAGCCCACAGGGAAGCAGCCCAGAGGCAGTCAGAAGATCATTCCAGGTCACACAGTGAAGGCCCTGCAAGCTCAGTAGAGCCCAGACGATGGCTACAGGGCAAGCCTCAGAACTGACACAAACAGCTATGGGTTGCGGGAGAAAGGAAAGAATCTAGCAAACAGAAGGTCTTAGGAGAGCAGAGTGAAAGGTAATGTGCCTGGGGCAGGTAGGCAGCAAGGAAATAACTCAGCCTGGAGTCAGGAGTTCAATCTGGCAACTCAGGATGGGTCCAACCAAGAAAGGGGGTCTCAAGAGACATCTGGAGTCAAAAAAAAGGCCAAACACTGGTCCATGAGCAACACCACAGTTGTCAAGATGGCATAGATAACAGGTGTAGAGAAGTCTAGGGAAAGCATGCCCTGAAGGGAATTAAGTAGATGCTGAGTGGACAGAACACAGCACCAGGGAAGGGTAAGCTGGTCCCAGTATCTCTCAGCCAGGATCCCTGTGGGAAGTGGGAGTTGCAGCATGAGGCAGAAAGGCAGGAAAAGTGAGTGGACAGCCACCAACCCAAGGCAGGCCACAGCAGAGGGCTCTGCTGAAGGCTGGCTATTTATGGAGAAGCATCCACCCTGGGAACCAGCACTGGGTCAAGATCCGTGAAGGTGTAGGGACCTAAAGAGTGGAAACATCCCTGAAGGGAAGCATGCTTGGACAAGGCAGAGTGTGGAGGGTGCAGATCTGATCCCATGCCTCAGGTCCATTTGCCGAGGAGCCCTGCTTCCCCAGAGATATCCAGAGATAGTACCTTGAGGGTCAGGTCACAGGAAGGCAGCATGAAGCAATAAAGAGCCAGAGAGGAGGCTGAGCTGCCAGCAAGGTGTGCAGTGAGGTGACAGAGGTCTCCCGCAAGGAAAGGGGGCAAGCATAGAAAGAGCCTAGACAGTGCTGCAGACTGAAGTATAATGACACCTGCCGTAAGCCCACTTACCTATTACACTCTCAACCCCCTCTGGAACATCATAGTCCTCCTCACCATCGGAAGTTACACAGCCAGACAGCAACTTCTGCTCATTGCTACTTTGGGCACAGAGCTGCAGGTTGGCTGCCAAAGACCGACAGCCACGCTGATACCTAGGCAGAATAAAGAACTCTCAAGTCAGTAGCACAACCTGGCCCTAAAACTAAGTTTCCCAGCCAGAAGTGATTAGAGTCCAAGACGACATCTCCAGACAAAGTAGACTGTTGTGCTTCTTGTCCACCTGTGCCCCATCTCTAAGGAACAATCTGTGGAAGAGGGGGAGTGGTATATTGTAGGAGCTGCGATTGGGGTGAACGGTAAAACTACGACAATATAGTCTGGACACTTATTTGATCAACTTGATTGAACATTCAAGCCCCTCCAGCTGGATGGTGGGAGCCTTGGGCTCTGTGGGCTGGTGCACACAACTGATTGCAGATTGGTTTTATATGAAGGAATCTTGTGCTGGGAAAAAAAAAAGAAAAGGAGCTAGATACTGACATTTGAACTAACTGGGAATATAAAATGCTTAGTTTTTTATTTATAGTTAGTATTGGGTTAGTCTCTATATTTTTCTGAAATACAACAACATCACAGTGTAACACTTTCTTTTTACTTTGTAGGACAATTTAAAGGAATTAAGCTTAAATTTTTACTTAACAAATAAGTAGAAGTCTTAGTCCAGTCATAAACATTAAAGAGCAAAGTATTTATTGGGCAAATTTATTTAGCAGGTACTCAACTCTGCCCAAGCTTTATCCACCAAGTATTAGGATATTTTTTAATGGCTTAGTGAATTGTTTAATTAATTAAATTTAGGTGTAGGTTTTTTGGAAATGGTAATACAATTGAACTAATCGGGAATATAAAATGTTTAACTTGGTTTTATTTATAATTTGTATCGGGTTAAGGTATACAAATTGGCCTATAATTTTTTCTGATTAACACAATATCACATTATAACAATTTCTTTACTTGTACGGACAAATTAAAGGAAACTAAGCTTAAATTTCCTTCCAAAATAAGTAGCATACAGTCAATGCAAAACTGGTTTTCGCATACAGTCAGTGAGAAACCAGTTTGTGGTAAATGTAATGAAAGCTTATGCCTTGGCTCCTGTTTATGGGTATGTGTAATTCAACTTAGGCATCTATAGGTCAAAACATAAAAAATCTAAAAAAAAAAAAAAAAAAAAAACAAGAGGGAGGTGGGAGGTGGGATACTATCCTTTCTGGGATACAAATGGAAAACTCTGTGTTCCAATCCTACTGATGTAAATTTTCAATTTTTCTGGATCTTGAAATAACAATGGGAGGAGATTTTATGTTCCACAGGTAAAAATCACCAATCTAAATGCCTGAAAACATACACTTATGGCTGTGCAGGATGAACTGGGGAATGCCACAGAGAGGTTGACCCATCTGAACATTAAGGAAGAGGAACCTCAGACTGCCTGAGACACAGACACTGAGCATCTCTATGAATAATATTGGGGTTGACTGTTAATAATGGACCCTAAGCTGAGAAACCTTCCTACCTCTCCCCCCCCCCCTTTTTTTTTAGGAAAAAGAAATAACAGCGATGGTTAATGAAACCACTCCCAAACTGTAAACTAGAGCCAATTGTCTACAGATGGTAATTTCCTTAAAACGGGCACAACGTATAAACTGATTGATAGGCATAGGGAACTGTGAAAGGATATATCATCTAGGAGCCAAATTCAATAATAAAAAAGTGTTTATAAGTTGTGTAATTAAGCAAAATATATTACTACAGGAAAGCTCTGAGATCAGCAATTATATTTTCTGCCAGGAATGGTTGGCTTAGGTGATCGAAACACCCCCCCAAAATTATAAAGGCCTTTGCCTATAAGTGGGATATATGCAAGGAAAAGGCAGTAAGTCCCTGTTGTCGAAGGCCTGGTGTGTAGCATGAGGAAAGATGTATTGGAGACGTCCTTGCTAGCTACAACCGGCCTCTGAAAATGCTAGAGAGCGTCCTTACCAAAGGCCACTACAGCAATACAGCAAAATAATTTGTCTCCCTTGAGACAAAACAGACTCCCTCCGAAAATATCAGCGACACCTCAAACAAAGCCTCGGAGATACTGTGCAACAGTGGCAGCCAATGTGCGATATTATATCCCAAAAACCTATTTGGCTGTTAGCTCTCTCCTTGGAGGAATAACTCACAGCGGATGCAACAAGCTTATGCCTCTATGGTTGAGGCGATGATTATAAGCCACAAAAGAAACTTAAAATCCCCTTTAAGAGAAATCCACAGTTTTTCGGATTAGCAAATACCTCCAGCATCTGTGTACTTTGCTCACAGCTTAGCTTGGACACAAAAGTGGTACTTGCTAAAATGCCTGTACATCCAATTAGCTTGACCTTTGTTAGTATGACTGAAAAGGGTATCCTGGAAAGCTGTCAATTCCAGGGAGGAAAACAAACTGAACAGACTGGATGCCAAAATGACAAGTCCAAAGAAATAGACTGTACTTCTTCTCACCCACTTTGTGCCCCTTTCCCCAAAGCCCGGGAACACCAAGCTTGCGGAAAGGAGGCGTGGATAGATTTTAAGGACTGTGGAGAGATAGAGGTGAATCAAAAGACTACAGGAATATAGTCTGGACACCTGATTGATCAACATGCCTGTGCATACAAGCTTCTCCAACTGGACTATGGGAACCTTGGGTTGTTCAAAATTTGGACATAGATACTTGCAAAATGCACCAATTACTTAATTGTATGACATACTGAGTAACATCAATGTTATCTGCAAACAACTGTGTCATTGTATTGTAGAATCCCTTAAAAATAAAAATAAAAAAAAAATAAAAAAAAATAAAAAAAAACTAAGTTTCCTGGTACTGCTGTCATCAACTTACCCTCTTTCTGAATCACATATGATACCTGTGAAAATCCCACACCCCTTATAGACAGGAGAAGAAGGAAGACCACCAGGTGTTATTATTCGGACAAATCTCAAGGAAAGCTTATCAATCAGAAACTCGTCCTAATTCTGAATGTGGCCAAAGCAAAGCCCCATGGCAGAAAGAAAGGGTGGAGCCTGCCCCAGGGTGCACGGAAGGGACGGGGCCTCACTGTTCATAAGCAGGTAGCTGCCTGCTTCAGCTTCTCTCCCTTCTGGCCTCTGCTCACCCATGGCCAAATCTCATTTGGCTCTTCCAGACTGCACTCCCTGAACACTGCTCACAAGTTCCCACCCATCATGGCCCTGCTGCACAGCAAGGGAGGCCAGCATCATCTCTCCCTGGACGTTCTATGAAGAGCTTGGGCCAGCTATGTATAGTTTAACCGTAACTCTGCATGTTCCTGCCTCTATTTCCCACTATTCGAAGAGATATAGTCCAACCAGAACGCCACTGCGAAGACAGAGGAGGAGGCAGGCACAGAGTACTCAAACCACCCAGCAGAGCAGAGCAATACCTCAAAAACACCTCAAAAACACCACTTTCTTATGTGACAATCCTCACTTAGCCCCCCCCCCAAAAAGAAACACCACTTTCTCAAAGTAAAACTGGGCTGACTCCCAGAATAGAGACTGATACCTAACAAGTATCCTGGGGGTTACAGCCTGACTGACTCCCAAAGTACAAAGACAGAGCTCAGCAGCAGTGCTCACAGTGACAACTGCAGCTCTGAATGGCTCTCCCACTTGCCTAGGGAAGATGACAATGGAAACCAGTACTGATGTGGCTCCTGGCCATTCCCTGAGTCTAGCCTGGACCAAGCAACTCGCTCCTGAGAATCAGCATGCCAGAGTGACCAGAGCCCACCTCTAAGCTGAGTTCACAGAGGAGGTGGCTTCTGTCTGGCTCTCCTCTTTACAGCAAGGCCTACATGGCCAAGAAACTTAGAGGACTCTCGCAAACAGCTAGCCAGGAAAGGGATCTTACTAACAGCCATGAAAAGGCCTGGGGGCAGAACTTCCCTAGCTCAGCCTCAAGAGGACAGTCATCAGGCTTAGAGGACAGCAGCTCAGCCAACACCTTCACCAGCACCAAGACCCTGACCAAAGAAACAGCTGAGCCCACAGAAGCCTGGAGGAAAGCATGCATTCTTTGAGCTGCTGAACTTGGGGTAGAGACAACAGGCACAGGAGAGCATCACCAGCCATCACAGGACGCTATCAGGACTACTACACACACAGAAAAATGCACTCACCACGCACGCTTGCTGCCACTGTGCTCTCAACAAGCACCTCAATGATCTCACAGGAAAAGCACAAGCGAAGGTGCTGAGTGAACACCTAAGCATGAAGGCACATAAGCTAAGCTTCCATGAGATTCAGCCTTTAGCCCTAACAATGTCAGACCATGAACAGAAACCAGGACAGAAGACAGCTGAGGTAGGGTACTCACCATTACCAACAGAAAAACATAGATGTGCCCCCACCTTCTCTTCACATCAAGACTGCAGGAAGAGCCCGGCACAGGAGTGCTGAGGGAAACACACCTAAGGAGCAGGGTGCTGGGAGGCACAAGCTACTGAGGAAGAACAGCAAACCACCACAATCAACCTCCCTCAGACCATGAGCAATCCCGATAATGAATAAGTACAGAGTAGGACCCAACAAGATCAGGAAAAAGCTGCATGAAGCCAGGCGTGGTGGTGCACGCCTTTAATCCGAGGCAGATCTTTGTGAGTTCAAGGCCAGCCTGGTCTACAGAGTTCCAGGACAGCTGGGGCTACAGGGAGACCCTGTCTCAAAAAGACAAAAAAAAAAAAAAAAAATATCTCCAAAAGGGGGACTAGAGAGATGGCTCTGCGGTTAAGAGCAATGACTGCCCTTGCAGAGGACCCAGGTTCGATTCCCAGCACCCACAAGGTGGCTAAGAACCATCTTTAACTCCAGTTCCAGGGGAATCCGACGCCCTCTTCTGCCCTCCATGGCACTGCATGACACAGGAGCACCAACCTACATGCAGACAGTACATTCATACACATAAAAATAATAATAGCCAGGTGTGGTGTGCATGCCTTTAATCCTAGCACTTGGGGAAAGAGAGGCAGGCGGATCTTTGTAGTTCAAGGCCAGCCTGGTCTACAGAGCGAATTCCAGGACAGCTGGGGCTAACAGGACCCTGTCTCGAAAAAGACAAAAATATAATAAAATAAATAAAATAAATAAATAAATAATAAATTATAAAAATAAATCTCCAAAAGGCCACATATGAGAAATAAAAAATTTGTGCTTCAGACAGTAAGGGCTGCACCTTCAGAAAAGAAGTAAAATAAACTGACCTAACAAACCTAAAACCAAGCCCAGGCAGGACAGGAGATCCACCCAGCACCCTGTGGCTGTGAGGACCACACCACCCCCTGCAGCGGTAGTAAACCAGTGGAAGTAGTGCAAGGAGACCCACGAAGAACTGGAAAAGGAGAGAAGGGGAGCTGGACATGGTGGTGACACCTGTAACCCCAGCACTTGATAGCCAGAGGCAGGAAAATCAGGAGTTTAAGGTCATCCTCAGCTATATAGCAAATTCAAGGTTAGTCTGGCCTCAAAAAGGGGGGGAGATGGGGAATACACAGATATAAGAAAGAAAAATGGACAAGAAAACACATAGCAAAGGGTGGCTTTAAAGTCCAATCATGGGCTGGAGAGATGGCCTAGCGGTTAAGAGTGCCGACCGCTCTTGCATAGACCCGGTGTTCGATCCCCAGCAACCCACATGGCGGCTGAGAGCCGTCTTGAAACTCCAATTCCAGGAGAACTCCAGCTCCAGGGAATCCGACACCCTCTTCCTGACCTCCCATGGAATTTTGCAACGACAACATGGGTGCAACAGACCTGCATGCAGACAGTACATTGATACACATACAGAAATAAATAAAAATATTAAAAAAAAAAAAGTCCAATCATATTTTTATTTTGTTTTATGTTTTTTTATTATGGAACTGAAGTTGCAGACAGTTGTTACCCACCATGTGTGTGCTGGGAACTGAACCTGGGTCCTCTGTAAGAGCAGCCAGTGCTCTTAATTGCTGAGCCATCTCTCCAGGCTCTTTTGTGGTTTTGTTTTTGTTTTTGTTTTGATCTTTTCGAGACAGGGTCTCCCTGTAGTCCCAGCTGTCCTGGAACTCACTCTGTAGACCAGGCTGGCCTTGAACTCACAAAGATCCACCTGCCTCTGCCTCCCAAGTGCTAGGATTAAAGGCGTGCACCACCAAGCCCAGCTCTTTTGTGGTTTTTTTTGTTTGTTTGTTTGTTTTTATTTATTTCTGTATGTGTATCAATGTACTGTCTGCATGCAGGTCTGTGCACCCGTGTCGTGCAATGCCGCGGAGGTCAGAAGAGGGTCTCGGATTCCCCTGGAGCTGGAGTTCTCCTGGAATTGGAGTTTCAGACGGCTCTCAGCCGCCATGTGGGTGCTGGAGATCGAACCCAGGTCCTCTGTAAGAGCGGTCGGCGCTCCCAACCACTAGGCCATCTCTCCAGCCCTCTTTTGTGTTTTTTTAAGAGACAGTTCTTACTATGTACCTCTCACTGGCCTGGAATTCATAATTTAAAATAAGCTGGCTTAGAAATTTCAATAAGTTCTTGCCTCGGCCTTCTAGAGTACTGGTAGCATGGGTGTGTGCTACCATGTCCAGTAAAACCCAATCACATTAATAATTACATTAAGTATGTGCAAAAAGACAGAATAAAGTAATGGTAATATTAAATTACTTTCTACATGAAGGTTCTTCTACCTGCAAGCATTTCACTGAACACCTCTAGTGTATCTATGAGGGGCTTCTGGGCACACAGACCACCTCTAGTACAGGTAGGCCTTGCTCAGTCAGCTGATAGCCTGGGCAGAACAAAAGGCTGACCCTTCCATCTGTTGGCCTCTGACCAGAAGGGGCTCCTCCTAAGTCTTCAGACTGTCACCAACCCTTCAGATCTCACATCCCACCAGCTTCAGTGCTGTGCACACACCCTATCAGTTCTGTTTCTCTGAAGATTTTTCCGTTGAGTTTTGGAAACTAGTCACTAGAAATGAGTCTAATAAACAAGTTGGAGTAAAGTATATGTTGGACATTTGAGAGCTAGTTCAGTAAAAGATCACTAAATTATAACAAAAATATGTTGGACATTTGAGAGCTAGTTCAGTAAAAGATCACTAAATTATAACAAAAATATGTTGGACATTTGAGAGTTCAGCAAAAGATCACTAAATTATAACAAAAGAGTTAGTTCAGTAAAAGATCACCAAATTATAACAAAAATATGTTGGACATTTGAGAGTTAGTTCAGTAAAAGATCACTAAATTATAACACACTTCTTTGAAATTCACTACATTTTGGAAAAAGTTTCAACGAAACTTAAATAATTCTTCCCAAATTACACACATTAATAACTGAAATAAAAACAAAGTTATAAGAACACAGCACCATGGGCTGAGGATGCTCAGTGGTAAGTGCTTGCCTAGCATACAGGAAGTCCTGGGTTCAAGCCTCAGCATAAAAAAAATAAATAAGGGCTGGAGAGATGGCCTAGTGGTTAAGAGCACTGACCGCTCTTGCAGAGGACCCGGGTTCAATCCCCGGCACCCACATGGCGGCCGAGAACCGTCTGAAACTCCAATTCCAGGAGAACTCCAGTTCCAGGGGAATCCAACACCCTCTTCTGACCTCCGCGGCATTGCACGACACGGGTGTACAAACTTGCATGCAGAAAGTACATTCATACACATACAGAAATAAATAAAATTAAAAAAAAATTTTAATAAATAAATAAATAATAAAAATAAAAAAAACAGAACACTGTACTTACAGACTGAGGGAGGAAGATGTGGGCCAGCCTGGGCTAGACTGCCTCAATAAAAGAAAAGAAAAAAGGAAAAACCAGCACTGGAAGGACATTAGAAGAAAAGTCTGTGTCAAAACCAACCCAATAATTAAAACAAGCACTAACCCCATCTACAAGCAAAGACACTTGGTTTCTGAATAAACATAGAAGAGTGAGCCTGGTTTTCTTGAGAAAAGTTTACAGTTTAAAGATTACTGATTAGGGGCTGGAGAGATGGCTCAGCACTTAAGAGCACCGACTGCTCTTGCAGAGGACCCGGGTTCGATTCCCAACACCTATGTGGTGGCTAAGAACCATCTTGAACTCCAGTTCTAGGGGAACACGACATCCTCTTCTGACCTCCACGGCACTGCATGACACAGGTGCACCAACCTACATGCAGACAGTACATTCATACACATAAAAAAATAAAATAAAATAAAATAAAATAAATAAAATATCACTGATTAGAAAGCTTTCCAGGCACCCAAACCTGCTGCTACACCTTGTAAGAGAAGCAGGGCAGACCTCCCAGCACCATCCTACTTTAGGCTATTATAACTCAAGATGCAGAGTCAGAAAATAGTAAAAGGAAAGCCGTTCCTTTCAAAATCAGAATGCACTTCTTCAGATATCAAAGGTTTTTGGGGTTTTTTTTGTTTTTATGTTTTTTTGGTCTTTTCGAGACACGGTCTCCCTGTAGCCCCAGTTGTCCTGGAACTCACTCTGTAGACCAAGCTGGCCTTGAATTCACAAAGATCCGCCTGCCTCTGCCTCCAGAATTATAGGATTAAAGGCATGCACCACCACACCCGGCCAGACATCAAAGTTTTGAAAACTGAATTCAAAACATATCATAGGCTGCCCAGGCAGCCGTCACCTCTGAGGCAAATGCCAGACTGCGCCTCTGACTCACCTCCATGTGGCCACCTCTGAGACAAATGCCAGACTGCGCCTCTGACTCACCTCCATGTGGCCACCTTTGGCTTCAGGAAGGTGAGCCCCAGTCTCTGGACAAGCTTCACACCCAGCTTCCGCAGCAAGGTTTGGTTGCTCTCAGGGAGTCGGCACCCATCAAGGCACTTGAGCACAGTGTCAGCTGCGGGTGAGAACACATAACTGGACATGGCAGGAGGTGGTATGTGCCCCTGAAAACAGCCAGTCCCACAGCCCCAGGACAGGTGACAGCTAAGTCATGCTGAATCCCTGAGCCCTGACCCCAAGACCCCCTTTTCCTCAGGACATCTGCCAAGAACATCTAGAACAGAGCCTACTTGGTGTCCTCACCATGAAGCAAATAGTAGCAAAAGCCCAAAGCACAAGAGAAGATAGCCTCCTGCAAGCATGCAGGGCCTGAGGGACAGAGACAAGTATGTACAGAAGAGGCTGTGCACATGGACCAGGGCTTTTCAGATGTGTTTTGTTCATGGAGTGATCACTCAGTACTGTACTGGGATAATGCTGGGGCAGGAGGCTGAACCCAAGGTGAACATGTGCAAAGGTCTCTCACACAAGAGATACCTGCCAGGACCCTGGGCTGCATAGGCCATTCAGAGGACTAAGGGGGGAAAAGGGTGAGAATGACATTCTATGGAGAGATTGAAAGCCTAAGATAGAAGCATAGGCTTAGATCTCAGAGACAGATCATGTGAAATGAACAAAACTGAGGCCAATCAAGGGAGAGGAGGAAGGAAGACAGGCTAGGATGAGGTGATGGGGAGGGGATGAGGTGATGGGGAGGGGATGAGGTGATGGGGAGGGGATGAGGTGATGGGGAGAGGATGACGTGATGGGGAGGGGATGAGGTGATGGGGAGGGGGATGACGTGATGGGGAGGGGATGACGTGATGGGAGGGCATGAAGTGATATGGATGGGGGGATGAGGCAGTACGAATGGAATGAGATGATCAAGAACAAAGCTGCTACAGGGTACCAATGATTAGTGATGACCTTATGGCCATGTCCACTATAACCAGGCCTGCTCAGGATCAAGTCAGCTCATTGGGCACTATAAAACCCAGATCTCCAATACAATGCCCTCGGCAATTTCCAACATTTCAAATAATCAGGAGTTTATCAAAAGTTACATTATTAAAGCAGATAAAACAGAAAGCCAAAGAGCTTTGATAGTATCCAAACACCCATGAATAAAGAGTTAGAACAGCATACTTGATTATATCCCCACAATCCCATCACAAACATGCTGATCTTAAATCTTACCATAGGGTAAACAATCTTCCCGCTTTCCGTGCTTAAATATTTGGGCCTGTAAAAAAAATGTGTTTAAAATACATTTATAAGTTTAAAACATACATAAATTATCAGAACTCATTTCATGTTCCAGAATTTTCACTGAGCACACACCCCGAATACCAAGAGAAGAGGAAGGCTGGAAAAGGGACCTTCCAACAGGTCCCCTCAGAGCAGAAGCATATTGAGGGAATCCTCTCAGGGGTTCAGCCCCTCACCTGCAGTGCACACAAATGAACTTAGGTTGTAGGGAACACCTGGGAAAAATCTCACCACTATTACCTATGTACAAATAAAGATGCCAAAGGACAAAAGTAACAGAGAAAATGATCCAACAAAAGTAAGGAGCCTTAGGAGTCGTTCCTCACATCTACCTTAGCCAACACCAGGAGAAAGGTCCATCCTATTCTGCCCCTCACAGAACTGACCTCTATTCACACCACAGTTTACTACTGGATCTGGTGGCTCAGCTCACCCCGCCCCCTGTGATGGCAGCTACCACATGTAGACCCTGACCCAGCACTGCAAATGAATTTGGAGAACATCAGTCAAAAAATATACCTGATCCTCAATAGGCCACTAGTTCTTCCTAGCATGTGTGTCTCACTAGAACTCACTAGAACTCTGGTCATCTCAGTAGAACTCTGGTCATCTCACTAGCACTCTGGTCATCTCACTAGCACTCTGGTCATCTCACTAGCACTCTGGTCGTCCCTCACTAGAATATTTGTGCCACACTGATTCCACACATAGATATAGATGCAAAAACACAAACACATGGGTATGGTAGCTCAGAAATACATGTAAATACAAACATAAGCAAATGGGGCTGGAGAGATGGCTCAGCAGTTAAAAGCACTGGTCACTCTTGCACAAGACCAGGATTTTATTCATAGCACCTACATGGCAGCTAACAACTGTCTATAACTCCAGTTCCAGGGTATCTAACACCCTCTTATGACATCTGTGGGCACTTATGACATAGGTACACTTATACACATGCAGGTAATACACACATACACATAAAAACAGTAAAAATTTTAAAAAGCACATAAAAATAGACAAACACACATATAAACTTACACATGCAAAGACACATAGAAGAGAACACACATGCATATACACTAAATGCAAAATCTAGGTCCTGTAAGCCTCTATTCATCTGTCCTGGACCCTTTCAGTCAGCCCCCGCCACAATGTTCATATACACACAAAAATATCATTGGCTGCCCAGACCCCCAAACTGCTCAGGAGATATCCTCAGAACGGTCAGTGACAGCATGGGGCTTGTCCTGAAGCTGGAGCACGACAGGCACAAACACTAGGGTCTGTCAGACAGGGGTCCTGCAGAACCTGCTGTGCCAGGCACTGGAGCCAGGAGCTGGATCAGTCTCTGTCTCCAAACTCACTGAGGCTATTACCAGGAAACCTTGTCTCAAAAAAAAAAAAAAAAAAAGGATATCAAGGTCTTCCTGCCAGCTAACCTGACTACCACCTGGGACAAGGGGAATACCCCCCACCACTCACCTGTCCATCCACCCATCTCACAGCACATGAAAGCCAGCCCAGGTTTGCAAACAAGGATTCACACAATTCAGACCCAGATCACAAAACCAATGAGTGATAATATAAAGGTGAGATACTTCCAGCTTTTAAAAAATTTGGTCAAACTTCACAAGAATAACTATTAGCTGTGAACTGCAACATATCCCTCAATGTCTAAGAACTCTGCTACCAGCAGGCACTAGGGACCAAATTCTCCCTGATCAATAGACCAAGGCTGGGAAAGTCAGGGGACACCACAGGCCTTGCCTATTGCACCTACCAGGGCTAGCACATCCAGAATCCCACTGCAGCACCCTGTCAGGGATGTACCATCTCCTCAGGCATGAAGATGTCACTCTCCCCTTCCTCAGACATGGGTGGTAAATAACCAGGAAGTCTTAGACAAGGACAACCTACTTAGAATAAAACAACATGACATACCTATCCATTTTATAGAAAAAAATTCAGCCAGGCGTGGTGGCGCACGCCTTTCATCCCAGCACTAGGGAGGCAGAGGCAGGCGGATCTCTGTGAGTTCAAGGCCAGCCTGGTCTACAGAGTGAGCTCCAAGCCAACTGAGACTAAAAGGAGATCCTGTCTCAAAAATACCAAAAAAAGAAAAAGAAAAAATTCAAATTTCAATCCACTTTCAAAATAATATTCAGAAACCCTGAGAGTCTTCTGTATTAAAGAATAATTGCTAAAACAGACATTTCCAAAATTTCTCAAACTAGGAAACACTCAGAGTGCCACTATGGATGGCGGTAAGGCACAGGCACTCTCCTGCATAATCTCAGCTGCACAGTGCTGGGGAAGCGTCACAACTATCCACATGAGCCTCTGTGCCTACGCAGAGAGCAGAGACAAGTCAGCAAACAGGCAATGGCAGCCGCACTTAACCATTACAGAACTCAGAGCACCTACAACCCCAGTGGACCCCAAAATCAGACTGCTTCTAGTGAGGAACAATTTATCCTGCTTTAAAAATAAGTCCTCCAAGCCAGGCGTGGTGGCGCACACTTTTAATCCTAGCACTTGGGCAAAGGCAGGCGGATCTTTGTGAGTTCAAGGCCAGCCTGGTCTACAGAGTGAGTTCCAGGACAGCCGGGGCTACAGAGAGACCCTGTCTCGAAAAAACAAGACAAGGGGCTGGAGAGATGGCCTAGCGGTTAAGAGCGCCGACCGCTCTTACAGAGGACCCAGGTTCGATCCCCAGCACCCACATGGCGGCTGAGAACCGTCTGAAGCTCCAATTCCAGGAGAACTCCAGTTCCAGGGGAATCCGACACCCTCTTCTGAACTCCGCGGCGTTGCACGACACGGGTGCACAGACTTGCATGCAGACAGTACATTCATACACATACAGAAATAAATAAAATTAATAAAAAAAAATTCATTAAAAAAAAGAAAAAAGAAAAAACAAGACAAGACAAGACAAGACAAGACAAGAAAGACAAGACAAGACAAGACAAGAAAAAAATAAAAATAAGTCCTCCCAGGACTGAGGGTATAATGCAGTGGCAGATGCACTTGCCTGGCATAGCTAAGGCCCAGGAGTCCTACAGGCACACATAAAAAGTCTCTAAAAAACAGTCCTCCAAGTGGCAGGGTGATAGTACAAATCGGTGTGCTAAAGTATTCAGAGGCACTATACTAGTGTAATTTTAAACAGTTAAAAGAGGAGCTAAGGCCAGGTATGGTGGCACACACCTTTAATCCCACACTTGGGAGGCAGAAGCAGGCAGATCTCTGCAAGTTCAAGGCCAGCCTGGTCTATATAGCGAGTTCCAGGCCAGCTGGGGCTAAAGGGAGACCTGTCTCAAAAAGACAAAAAAAAAAAAAAAAATGAATGTCATGACCTTTAGACCAACAAATCAAGACAGCTCACAGGACATGAACACACCTCAAGAAACAGAAGCTCTGTGCAGAACTACAGCAAGTAAAGAAATGAAATTTGTAGAGAGTTTTGGTGTGCTGATCAGGTTTGTTCCTAGATAATTTATTTTTTTGGAGGCTATTGTGAGGGGGAAAGTCTCCTTGTATTCCTTCTCCAATTGCTTGTTATTGGCATAAGGACAGGCTACCGATTTTTCTAAGTTAATTTTGTATCCCACCACTTTACTGAAGCTGTTGATGGTTTCTAGAAGTTTTTTGGTGGAGTTTTTGGCATCCCTTAGGTACTATCATGTCATCTGCAAAAAGGGATAGTTTGACTTCTTCTTTTCCAATTAGTATTCCTCTGATTTCCCTCTCTTGTCTTATTGCTCTCACAAGCATTTCAAGCACTATATTGGAGAGGAGTGGGGATAAGGGTAGCCTTGCCGAGTTCCTGACTTTAAGAGGAACACTTCTAGTTTTTCCCTATTTAGGATGATGCTGGCTGTGGGTTTATTGTATATGGCTTTAATTGTGTAGAGGAATGTTCCCTCCAGGACTTTAAACATGAAGGCATGCTGAATTCTGTCAAATGCCTTTTCAACATCGATTGAGATGACCGTGTGGTTTTTGTCTTTCAGTCCGTTTATGTGCTTTATGTTTATTGATTTACATATGTTGAACCATCCCTACATCTCTGGTATGAATCCAGCTTGGTCATGGTGGATGATCTTTTTGATATGTGCCTGTATGTGGTTTGCAAGTATTTTGTTGAGAATTTTTGCATCTATGTTCATTAGTGAAATGGGTCTATAGTTTTCTTTTTTGGTTGAATCTTTGCTTGGTTTTGGTATTAGTGATGAGAAAATTTTAAATCCCTCAAGAAGGAGATTGAGGAAGATACCAGAAAATGGAAAAACCTCCCATGTTCATGCATTAGAAGAATCAATATAGTAAAAATGACGATCCTACCCAAAGTAATATACAGATTCAATGCTTAGAATCCCCACGAGTTTTTTCATAGACCTAGAAAAAAACATCCTAAAGTTCATAGGGAGAAACAAAAGACCCCAGATAGCCAAAGCAACCCTGAGCAAAAATAGCAATACCAGGGGGATTGCCATACCAGACTTCAAACTATATTACAGGGCTCTAGTCATAAAAACAGCCTGGTATTGGCACAAAAACAGGCTTGTAGATCAATGGAACAAAACTGAGGATCCATACCTGAGCACATCCTATTTCAGCCACCTCATATTCAACAAAGGGGCCAAGAAGACTCAATGGAAGAAAGACGGCATCTTCAGCAAATGGTTTTGGCAAAACTGGATCACCACTTGTAGAAGAATAAAACTAAACCCTACCTCTTGCCATATACAAAAATCAACTACAAATGTATCAAAGACCTCAATGTGAAAACAGAACCTCTGAAAATAATAGAGGAAAACGTTGGTAGTAACCTACAAGACATAGGCGTAAGAAAAGACTTTCTAAATCAGACAGTAGCTGCACAAACAATAAGATCAACAATTGACAAATGAGACCCTATTAAACTCAAGAGCTTCTGTACAGCAAAAGAAACAATCAGTGAAGCGAAGAGAAAACCCACAGAGTGGGAGGAAACCTTCACCAATGACACATCTGATAGAGCATTAACATCCAGGGTGTATAAACTACTCAAAAAACAAAGGAGGAAGAAAACAAATGATCTACTCAAAAGATGGAGTAAAGAGCTGAACAGAGACATCACAAACGAAGAAATAAAGATGGCTGAGAAACATCTTTAAAAGTGTTCAACACTGGGCTGGAGAGATGGCCTAGCGGTTAAGAGCGCCGACCGCTCTTACAGAGGACCCGGGTTCGATCCCCAGCACCCACATGGCGGCTGAGAACCGTCTGAAGCTCCAATTCCAGGAGAACTCCAGTTCCACGGGAATCCGAGACCCTCTTCTGAACTCCGCGGCGTTGCACGACACGGGTGCACAGACTTGCATGCAGACAGTACATTCATACACATACAGAAATAAATAAAAATTAATAAAAAAAATTTTTAAACTAAAACAAAAAAAAAAAAAAAAGTGTTCAACACTTCTAATAATTAAGGAAATGTAAATTAAAACCACCTTAAGATTTCATCTTACTCCAGTAAGACTAGCTATTATCCAGAAAACAAAGGATACCAAATGCTGGAGAGGTTATGGGGAAAGGGGAACACTCATCCACTGCTGGTGAGAATGCAAACTCATGCAACCCCTATTGCAGTGTGGAGAACTCTCAAGAAACTGAAAATGAGCCTACCATCTGACCCAATCATACCACTCCTGGGTTATACCCACAAGACTCATCCTATCGCAGAGATACATGCACATCTATGTTTATTGCAGCTCTCTTCTCAATAGCAAAGAGCTGGAAGCAACCTAAGTGTCCCTCAACTGACAGGTAGATAGAGAAAATGTGGTACATCTACACAATGGAATTCTATGCAGCAGTAAAGAAAGATGACATCATGAACTTTGCAGGTAAATGGATGGAACTTGAAGCCATTATGCTAAGTAAAATAACACAGTCCCAGAAAAACAAACGTTGAATGGTATCCCTCATTTGTGGATGCTAGCACCAAATCCCTAGTTGAAAGGCAAGATGAGAAAAGTTAATGTTCTATTTCTTTTTATCTGAAGGCAACTATGCTGTTATAATGTGAATTCCTTAATGGGCTCTAGAATTAACTGACCACTTATTTTTAGACTATGTCATTGTGGTATATGTACGGAGGTTATGTATTCATATATTAGGGTAATATAAAATTAAAGAGAGGGGCTGGAGAGATGGCCTAGTGGTTAAGAGCGCCGAATGCTCTTGCAGAGGACCCAAGTTCTATCCTCAGCACCCACATGGCAGCTGAGAACTGTCTTTAACTCCAGTTCCAGGGGAATCCAACACCCTCTTCTGACCTCTGCAGCTTTGCATGACATGGGTGCACAAACCTACATGCGAGACAGTACGTTCATACACATAAGTAAATAAATAAAATTTAGCCAGGCGTGGTGGCGCACGCCTTTAATCCTAGCACTCAGGAAGCAGAGGCAGGAGGATCTTTGTGAGTTCAAGGCCAGCCTGGTCTACAGAGCAAGTTCCAGGACAGCTGAGGCTACAGGGAGACCCTGTCTCGAAAAGACCAAATAAATAAAAAATAAATAAATAAATAAATAAAATTTTTTAAAAATTAAAGGGGAAAATGTGAACTCCTAAACATATTTTGGAATTAGCATACAGTTTATTTTCAAATGTCATAATTTTGGTATATATGTCACATATATATGGGCATATCTTGGAGCAATATAAATGGGAGGGAACAACAGCAATAAAAAGACTGGATCAAAGAACTGAATGAAACAGTTAACTTCTGCCCAAACAATAAACCTCTGCAGAGAAAAACTTTTAAAAAACTGAGAAAAAGATGCAAGACATGTATGGCAGAATGCATGAACTGGGGTGGGCTGGGGTGAGGGGCATGGAAAAGGGAGTGTGTCTAAACTGAAATGAGAAATTATGGATGAAACACAAAAAACACCAATAAAATTATTTTATTAAAAAAATCAAATTTGTGGGGTCTGGCTCAGGTGCCATAGTGAGGTCGTGTGTTGGGGGCTCAGGTTCCGGACCTGCTAGGATCACCTGGGGCAGCCCGGCACTGCTCCAGGCAGGACAATTTAAAGGAATTAAGCTTAAATTTACTTCCCAAATAAGTAGCATACAGTCAATGAGAAACAGTTTGGGTAAATTTAATGAAAACTTAAGCCTTGGCTCCTGTTTATGGGTATGTGTAATACAACTTAGGCATCTATAGGTCAAAACATAAAAATTGTAAAAAAAAAAAAAAAAGAGGGAGGTGGGAGGTGGGGTACTATCCTTTCTGGGATACAAATGGAAAACTCTGTGTTTCAATCCTATTGATAAATTTTCAATTTTTCTGATCTTGAAAATAACAATGGGAGGAGAATTTTATGTTCCCACAGGTAAAAATCACCAATCTAAATGCCTGAAAACATACAACTTATGGCTGTGCAGGATGAACTGGGGAATGCCAGCAGAGAGGTTGACCCATCTGAACATTAAGGAATGAGGAACCTCAGACTGCCTGAGACACGGACACTGAGCATCTCTATGAATAATATTGGGGTTGACTGTTAATAATGGACCCTAATGCTGAGAAACCTTCCTACCTCTCCACCCCCTTTTTTTTTTAGGAAAAAGAAAAACAGGATGGTAATGAAACCACTCCCAAACTGTAAACTAGAGCCAATTGTTACAGTGGTAATTTCCTATAAAACAGGCACAACGTATTAACTGATTGATAGGCATAGGAACTGTGAAAGGATATTTCTCTATCTAGAGCCAAATTCAATAGTAAAGTGTTTATAAGTTGTGTAATTAAGCAAAATATATTACTACAGGAAAGCTCTGACATCAGCAATGAATTATTCTGCCTAGGAGATGTTGGCTAGGGGATTCAAACCCCCCCCCCCAAATTATAAAGGCCTTTTGCCTATAAGTGGGATATATGCAAGGAGAAAGGCAGTAAGTCCCTGTTGTCGAAGACCTGGTGTGAGCATGAAAAAATGTTATGAGACGTCACTTGCTAATGTACAACTGGCCTCTGAAATGCCAGAGAGCGTTACCAAAGGCCACTAAAGCAATACAGCAAAATATTGGTCTCCTTGAGACAAGCAAGACTCCTCCATCAGTATCAGCTACACCTCAACTGCCTGGAGATACTGTGCAACAGTGGCAGCCATGTGTCTATATATATCCCAAATCTAATTGGCTATTAGCTCTCTCCTTGGAGGAATAACTCACAGCAGATGCCACAAGCTTATGTCCTCTAGTGGTTAGGAGATGTTATAAGCCACAATAAGAACTTGTCACCCTTTATAGAGAAACCACAGTTTGTGGATTAGCATACCATCCAAGCATCTGTGTCCATGCTCACAGCTTAGCTTGCCATAATAATTAGTACTGCTTAAATGCCTGTACATCCAATAGCTTGTGCTTTGTTAGTATGACTAAAAAGGTATCACTGGATAAGCTGTCAACCCATGAAGGGAAACAACATGAAAAGACTAGAGTCCAAAATGACAACTCCAAAGAAATTAGACTGTTTTCTTCTCACCCACTTGTGACCCTTTCCCAAAGCCTAGGGAACAAATTGTGGAAGAGGAGGCATGGTAGAATGTAAGGGCTGTGGAGAGATAAATCATGAGACTACAGCAATATAGACTGGACTCCTAATTGATCAACATGCCTGTGCATACAAGCATCACCAACTGGACTATGGGAACCATGGGTTGTTCAAAATTTGGACAAAGATACTTGCAAAATGCACACATTACCTAATTGTACGGCAAACTGAGTAACATCAATGTTATCTGAAAACAACTGTGTTATTATATTGTAGAATCCCTTAAAAAATAAACAAATAAAAGAGGAAAAAAATCAAGTGTGTGATTTAGAATCTTCCTACAGAGGGCCGTGTGACCTCACTAATGGATTCTAGCTAACACTTAAAGGGAAAAATTACCATTCTGCACCAGCTCTTAGAAAACAATTGCTATTGGTTGTGCAAAGCCAGTGTTTCCCTAATAGAAAGCCAAGATTACAGTAGAAAACTGTAGCCAACCCATGCAGAACACAGATGTGAAACACACACTTACTCCAACAACCTACCCAAAGGGCTTTGCACCAAAACCAAGGGGGTTTATCCCTCATGTATACTACTGCCACACTGGTTTGACATCAAACAATCAATTAATGTGATATACCAAATTAACAGAAAAACAAGAAAAAAACACATGATTACTTTTCCAATAAATTGTGAATGGAGGAGTCCTTAACATTATAAATTGTGAACGGAGGAGTCCTTAACATTATAAAAGGAAACCAGGACAGCACCTGCTGCTACCACACTCACTATAAAACCACTATCTGACAGCAAGAAGCCTCCACAACTTCTGGGAAATAGGAAGCATACAATGAAGCTATGGAAGGGTTGGCTCAGACACAGAAGAGGGCTCAGGTGGAAGAGCAGGTAAACTATGCCGGAGTAAGGAAGTAAAACAGAGCAGGGCACAGCTTGGATCCCAAACAAGCACACCTGCAGAGCTATACCTGATGGAGAGCTGGGAGCAGGCACATTGCAGAGCTATGCCTGATGGAGAGCTGGGAGCAGGCACATTGCAGAGCTATGCCTGATGGAGAGCTGGGAGCAGGCACACTGCAGAGCTATGCCAGATAGAGAGCTGGGAGCAGGCACATTGCAGAGCTATGCCTGATGGAGAGCTGGGAGCAGGCACATTGCAGAGCTATGCCTGATGGAGAGCTGGGAGCAGGCACATTGCAGAGCTATGCCTGATGGAGAGCTGGGAGCAGGCACATTGCAGAGCTATGCCTGATGGAGAGCTGGGAGCAGGCACATTGCAGAGCTATGCCTGATGGAGAGCTGGGAGCAGGCACATTGCAGAGCTATGCCTGATGGAGAGCTGGGAGCAGGCACATTGCAGAGCTATGCCTGATGGAGAGCTGGGAGCAGGCACATTGCAGAGCTATGCCTGATGGAGAGCTGGGAGCAGGCACATTGCAGAGCTATGCCTGATGGAGAGCTGGGAGCAGGCACATTGCAGAGCTATGCCTGATGGAGAGCTGGGAGCAGGCACATTGCAGAGCTATGCCTGATGGAGAGCTGGGAGCAGGCACATTGCAGAGCTATGCCTGATGGAGAGCTGGGAGCAGGCACATTGCAGAGCTATGCCTGATGGAGAGCTGGGAGCAGGCACATTGCAGAGCTATGCCTGATGGAGAGCTGGGAGCAGGCACATTGCAGAGCTATGCCTGATGGAGAGCTGGGAGCAGGCACATTGCAGAGCTATGCCTGATGGAGAGCTGGGAGCAGGCACATTGCAGAGCTATGCCTGATGGAGAGCTGGGAGCAGGCACATTGCAGAGCTATGCCTGATGGAGAGCTGGGAGCAGGCACACTGCAGAGCTATGCCTGATGGAGAGCTGGGAACAGGCACACTACAGAGCTATGCCTGATGGAGAGCTGGGAGCAGGCACACTGCAGAGCTATGCCTGATGGGCTGCTGGACACAAGTGCCAGAGGCACAAAACTCTCACAGTTACTTAGTGACAGCAGGGCTGGGTGGGGCAGGACACTGGTCTTACCCTTGATGACAAGGACCACTGAAGGGGCTAAAGCAGTCCAATCACTCTGAAGACAGCTGATCCCTAACAGAGAGGTGAAGAGAGCATACAAATTATCAACTGGGCATCATGCAAAGCCATGAACAAGGCTACATCAGTGGGCAAGAGTGGGGAACAGGTCAGACAAAAGTTCTCAGTCCTCTTGCAAGAAGGCTGGGTGGGATCCTCCTAGGCTAGAGGGCACAGACACATGCCAGGCTGTTACTAAGATCGAGGGTCACCATGAAGCCAGGTGGTACCTGAGTAGTACACTGAAGCAGAATCAGCAGCACACCAACCAGCCAACTGGAAGGACAGGAAGACAAAGCACGGGAACGTAGTAGCCCAGCACCCTTGGGTTGGGCCTGTGGGCCAACTCTGGGAAGACAGTGGTGCTAGCAAGATCTTGATCAGAAGAATAAAAATGTTTTCTGTTTTGTTTTTTTTTTCCTACATCCCCCCCTCCCCCCGGCTCTTAGTCTGTAGCCAGACTAGCCTGAAACCCAGGGCAATCCTCCTGCCTCAGTCTCCAGAGTGCTCAGATTACAGGTACAAGTCATACCATGCCTAACTTACAAGGTTTTTTGGTTTTTTTTGGCTCTTTTTGAGACAGGGTCTCCCTTTGGTCCCCAGCTGGCCTGGAACTCGCTATGTAGACCAGGCTGTCCTTGAACTCACAGAGATTTGCCTGCCTCTGCCTCCCAAGTGCTGGGATTAAATGTGTGCACCACCAAGTCCACCTACTTAAATCTTTTTTAAAGACAGGGCTGGGGGCTGGAGAGATAGCCTAGCGGTTGAGAGCACCGACGCTCTTGCAGAGGACCCGGGTTCGATCCCCAGCACCCACATGGCAGCTGAGAGCCGTCTGTAACTCCAATTCCAGGAGAACTCCAGTTCCAGGGGAATCCGAGACCCTCTTCTGACCTCCGCGGCGTTGCACGACACGGGTGCACAGACCTGCATGCAGACAATACATTCATACACATACAAAAATAAATAATAATAATAAAATAAATAAAATAAATAAAAAATAAAATAAAAAATAAAGACAGGGCTGGAGAGATGGCCTAGCGGTTAAGAGTGCCAACTGCTCTTACAGAGGACCAGGGTTCGATCCCCAGCACCCACATGGCGGCCGAGAACCGTCTGAAACTCCAATTCCAGGAGAATTCCAGTTCCAGGGGAATCCGACACCCTCTTCTGACCTCCGCGGCATTGCTGCGGCATTGCACAACACAGGTGCACAAACTTGCATGCAGACAGTACATTTATACACATACAAAAATAAATAAAATTTAAAAAAAAATAAAGAATATATTAGTGGTTGTATGGTGGGTGGTCCTCTGAAAGATGGATGTCACTCATAAGAGCACCCAAGATTGTGAATCTGACTTGTCCTTCTGACAGAAAGGTGGAGCCAAAGATCCAGCGACCCCTTCCCAGCCAGCGGGCTCACTTAGGGGGAGGGGCTAAGGGCTGATGAACTGAGAGTTCGCCCTGGGCGAGTAAGAGGTGGGGAAATCAAAATCCCTGTAGGTCTCCCCTCACCCACTCACTTTATGAGAAAGCCCATTAAACTGGCTGAAGATTGGACGGTCTGTTCCTCGGTTCATCTTTGGGACCTCAGGAGTGGAAGGAGGAAGCAGAGCTGAGCCGCTGAGCTGGGCCATGCTCCATGTGCTTCTCTCCAGGGAAGGAAACGTCTGTGACAGTAGTAGAGTACTTGCCTAGATGTGCAAAGCCCCAGGTTCATTCTCAGCAACACATGTGCACACACACACACATTTTCTGAGTAACCAAGCTTCCTCATACTCCATCTAAGTGCTGAGCAGGGAAGCTGGAACTGGCCTGCCTATGTAAGGCTAGGCACAGCTGACTATCCAGCAACACGGGCTAGCACAGCCTCAGCTGCTGGGGCTGGCCTCACCTCCTCCCCGAGTCTACAAAGAAGGGGCAAGGACAGCACCTCCTCACACAGATGCTCTGATGCACATTTCTTACCCTCACGTCTACCAAAGACCAGAACCCAGGACTAAATTACCAATGCTTCCTTACCTAGATATATTCTTGTGCAAAAACTATGTAAAAATCCTTCCCTAGATTCAGTTTATGTAAGATATAAAACCAGGGGCTGGAGAGATGGCCTAGCGGTTAAGAGCGCCGACCGCTCTTGCAGAGGACCCGGGTTCGATCCCCAGTACCCACATGGCGGCCGAGAGCCGTCTGAAAGTCCAATTCCAGGAGAACTCCAGTTCCAGGGGAATCCGACACCCTCTTCTGACCTCCGCGGCATTGCACGACACGGGTGCACAGACTTGCATGCAGACAGTACATTCATACACATACAGAAATAAATAAAATTAATAAAAAAAAAGATATAAAACTAGAAGTTGCTGAGCATGGTGACGCACGCCTTTAATCCCAGTGCTCGGGAGGCAGCAGCAGGATCTCTGAGTTCAAGGCCAGCTTGGTCTACATAGCAAGCTCCAGTATAGCTGGAGCTATATATAGGGAGACCCTGTCCTTAAAAAAAAAAAAAAAAAAAAAAAAAAAAAAAACACTAGAAGTTGTTAGGCAGGGCCTGGGCTTGGAGATCTAAAGATGGTGCCTACCACCCTTCTCTTCTAGTCAAAAGCGTACCTCATCTCAGGCAGCTGATGCAACTTCCCTTCCTGATGTCAGCAGCCACAATGAGAGCACAGCCTAAGACCATATATGGTTACATTCTAGCTTCATGACGAACACTAAAGACCCACTTTATCCCCTCCCACTGCATCAGTTTTGCCCTTACAAATACATGCTTTGTCTCACCACCAATACCTCATCTTGCTCTCCCAGGAACTTATAAAAACCCTCAGCCCCAGCCCGAGTGCGCAACTCCCCTGGCCTCCCTCTCTGAGACCGGTGGACCTGCCCGGGAACGTGTCCTAATAAACCTTTTATACTTTGTTAATCTGGTTTGATCTGGCCTGTTTTGCGTTGGGGAAAAAGTGTTTCAGAAGTTATTTCACATAAATTCATACTCACTGAATACCATTTATTTTACATGTAAATCATCTATTTAAAGAACAAACATCTCTCAAGCAGAAACATGGGGTACACATACAGGGTTCAGAAAGCACCAAGCATGCCAGTTCCTGGATCAGGGGGTGAGAATATCCTTGTCATATGTGAGATGATAATCACGCCCAAGAGAGAGAGAAGGATCCCTCAGCTATAGCTGGCCCCTCTCTCAGCTCTCCTGGGGGGAGAGCAGTGTACACAGTGGTGGGCCAAGTAAGTAAAGTGGGTGGGTGGCCCCCCAGCAACAGACTCATGAGCATGTGGCAGGCTTCCATATCTGCAAATGCCCAGTCCCGCCAGCACTGTCCTTACACATAAGAATCCAGCAACATGGTCCAGCCGCCTCCTGCTGCATGGAAAGGGGAGAACCAACAACATGTATCTCCATGGTACAACAGCTATTCCTTTCACTCCTTCCATTTCTTGGCCTGGACAAACACCCATTCCAAGGGTTTCTAGCTGGATTTCCAGGATAGTTCAAGCTTTCAGTGCTTGTTCAGAAAACAAGCAAGTTAGTAACTCTCTGAAGCAACCAGGAAGAAGAAGTGACAAAAGGAACCCCCCAAAATGCAGGCATTTGATTTTTCACATTAAAGGCATCCTCCCAGCACCTGGGAGACTGAAGAAAGACCACCCATTTAAGGCCAGCCTGGTCTAAATTGCAACTTCTTTTCAAAAACGATAGTAAAGCATCTTCAGACTATTCCCTTCCAATGCTGGCCAGTATTTGACCTGCCCTGGGAGAATGACTCTCAGCCATCACAGGACCTTGGTATCTGTCTTGAGCATTCACACTGAGCCACATACAGGTAAGTGCACCCCATTTTCATGGGATGCTGAAATAGGAAATAACCTAGAGCCATTTGCTTTTCTGAAAAGCCTGGCCACACAGAGGAAATTACACCACCAACAGTTTGCAGAAAAACACCTCCTCAGCACAGGAGGAGCAACCCAGGGTCTGTTTTTGTTGTTCCAGAAACTGGCCCAGTGCAAGGTGCAAACAAAACGAATTTCCCAGTAATCATCCTAAACCACCACGCCTTTCCATTGCTACCCACCCAAGCTAGCTTCCCCTCCCTGGGGCATGCTCTCCGAGCCCTGCAAATCACAGGCTGTAGAGCAACACAGGAGCAAGTTCACCCTGCTGCCAAGCAGGAGGTGCTGGTTTGAGGCTCCCTGAAGGCACTGCCAATTACAGGCCAAGAAAAGCAACTCCACCCAAGCCTTTGGAGAAAGGTCCCTATACCCCAGGCTCAGGAGTGGCTGGCACTGAAATTTAAGGCCTCTGAGAAGCCCACCAATCCTCAGGAGCTATCACTAGGGAAGACCTCCAAGACCACAGGACTGAGAACAGCAGGTTCCCACAGGCACTTTACCACAGGTCCTGTTCTGGTCTCTGGGACAAGACAGAGGGCAAATAAAGCTTTTCCCTGACTACATCGCAACACTAAGAAAGCCTCACATCATGACAGGCTTGGCATACCAATAGTGACACCACTATAAAGCACTTTTGGAAGTTGAAACCCAGGCAGAAGATTATCAAAACCCAAACAACTAACTCCAGACTGAGCACCCAGGACACAAGGTTAAGCCAGAGGATCTAAGCCAAATCTTCAATGCCTTCTTCACAGACAATGAGAGTTCTATACCAGTTCATCCTCAATATCTCAGCATTGTAGGGAAGAGCTTCCTTCCACCAACTGGAACCTAGAAAACTAACAAGTGAGGAGCTGGGCCTGGTGGCGAACACCTTTAATTCCGGCACTCAGGAGGCAGAGGCAGGTGGATCTCTGTGAATTCAAGGCCAGTCTGGGACTATCAGGAGACCCTGTCTCAAAAAGACTAAAAAAATAAAATAAAAGTGAGGGACAGTGTGAAGAGCACACTAACCCAGGTAGAGCACCAGGCTGTAGCCAGGCAGGGAGCACTTTGCCATGGGACAGAAGCCAGGCTCAAGATTGGTATCTAGGCCAGAAGCATCACCTCCCCAAGAGACAGACTGTTGTAACCAATTTGTCAATGGCTCTGATAAATGGCTGATTAGAATCAAGGGACAACAGTCCTTTATCATGCCTCTCCCAGGGCCCCACAGCAAGCCTAAACTGCATCTCCCCAGATGAGAGTGCCTCTAGGCCACTTCAGAACCACTGGATCAACCCAGCTTCTCAAAAATAAAAACCACCCACTGGACTAAGCTTCAGGTGTGACCAGATCTCAAGGTAAAAGTCCCAGGAAAAGAGGGTTCTGAGAAGGCTTATAGAAAGACAAAGTAAGACCCTTATCCACGACCCAGATTAGAGAATTATCCCACTAACGGAAGGATTCCAAATTCAGGAAGAAGCTAAACATCACGTTTAGAATTTATTTTTATTTGTTTGAGAATGGCCTCAAATTCAATATCATTCTGCCACAGACTCTGGAGTGCTGGAATCACAGGTGGGCACCAACAAACCCTGCTCAGGAGTCAACTGTTCATAGCAACAAGAGCACTGTCCTGGAAACAAAATCACCAACAGGAAAAACCTAGACAACAAGAGAGAGGAGCAAATGCTGGGGCACAGAACTCCAGCCCCTCTCAAGTCAGCAACACCGGCACTTCAATTTCTAATACTTTTTAAGTAATGATAACTATTTCTTAACCAACTGACTAATGCCAAAGACCAATGGTGATATTTGTCCCCACAGAGAGCACAGTACTGAAGGTACTCCAACAGCACAGATCTTCCCAGGCTCACGGGCAAGAGCTACGAATACAGAGCCAGGAAACTGAGCTTGTGGGAGGATACTAAGTCTGGATGAGGCACCTGAAGTCAGACAGGAGCTCAAGCTTCCCAGGTGCAGGTGTGGTTAGCGCTGGCCATAAGACGTGGCTAATCACGCACACAAATGTTTGTTCCATGTGGATGTGAAGACAGTGAGGCAGACGCACAGAGCAGGGAACCCCAGGCAAGGGGAGGCTAAGGTCATAGAACAACCCTGACTCCAGCAGAGGAGCAGAGGAGCAGAGGACACACAAGGGAGCAGGACACACAGTAGCCACAAAGCCAAGGCAACATCTGAGGCTGAGAAGCATAAGACCAAGCAGAAGGGCACACACCTGTAATCCCAGCACTACAGAGATGGCAAGCCTGGACTACATGAGACCCTGTCTGGTGTTTTTTGTGGTTTGGTTTGGTTTTTCTTTGGTAACTTTGCTGGCCATATAATTTATTTGCTGCTCACAACTTGGTCAACATGTAATTCTAAAATATAATGTAGCACTCATGGAATGATTTCTGCATCATAGTTTCCTGAATGGAAAATATTAGGAGTTGGACTGTCTATCTTCCACACACAGAAAACTAATGATTAAATTATTTCATGATGATAGTATTTATGTTTGTTCTTAATTGAATTTTTGCAAATTTCAATATATTTTAATTGCATTTAGATCCCCTCCCCATCTGCACCACTCCTAAATTATATATAGATAGAAACAACCCCCCCCACTAAATTTTATATATATACAGTATATAGATGATATGTATATGGCCTATAAAGTTGAATCTGTGTTCTCAAATGCCCTTCGGTGTGGCTCCGCCCATTGGAGCCTGGCCAACCTACCAAGAGTCTCACCCTTAAACTGGATTGATTCTTCTCCCAGCAGCCATCACATGCCAGCAGTTCCTTAGGGAGGTTAGAGTTTCTTATCTACCATCCCACATCTAGGCTGGGATTTTGTCTGAGACTCTGTATTTTAAAAAAAAACAAAACCACATCCTCTCCTCAAAGACATGAGATACAGCTTTTTTACTTTTTAGCCTTCCAATGTGGACTGGGGACTGCTGAGATACTCAGCTTATAAACTAAGCAGCCTATGGAAATTCAGCCTCCTCAGAATATGGACTGCCATTGTTGGATTACTTCAGCTGTATCATGGAGGCCAATACAGGGGTATCAAGGCAGGACATGTACTTACTGGACTTCATTTGGGGGCACAATATTTAAAGCAGAAGCACGTCAGTAAGAGTTTCCTTCTGCATAAGGTTTTTTGTAGTATAATGTCTTAATCCTAGTCTACCATCAAATATTTTAGGAATATCTTTAATGTTTAGATAGTATATTAGCAGCATACAATAATTACATCATAGGTTCTCAAGCAGAGGCGGTCCATTGCAAGGACCTTCTTTGCTGCCAGTTATCATAGGCTGTTTAAAGTTAGAAAACTGAATAGCAACACTGAATACTGTAGAAATGCACTTTGCTCAGTAATACTTGAGTCATTGCAATATTAGATTACCCATTTGGTTGTTACAGAAAATCCTTAACTGTAATTGATGGTTGTTGCTGTAATAGTATATTGCCTGTATTTCTACCTCTAGTAATGGGCTTTATGTGCTAGATTTCAGTATCCTTGAGCCTGGGCAAGTGCACAAGCCTTTTTAAAAAGAAGCATGGTTTACTTGCACAAAACTGATCAGATTTGAGAGATCGTTAATGCCCTTGAAGTGGTTTTTGTGGGTGTGAAACAAATGGTGAGAATTTGAGTTGTTCCCTTATTATAGTATTGAAATTAAGTCTACTTAATCTATCAAATCATGTTCTTGCCCTGGTTTTACATATTTGTATCTATCAATAAACATTGTGAAAAAAATAAAATAAATAAAAATAAAAAAACCCACATCCTGGGGCTGGAGAGATGGCCTAGCAGTTAAGAGCGC
The DNA here is from genome assembly GCA_009823505.1 of Rhizomys pruinosus. Lineage (NCBI taxonomy): Eukaryota > Metazoa > Chordata > Mammalia > Rodentia > Spalacidae > Rhizomys > Rhizomys pruinosus. The sequence goes on along the minus strand of VZQC01003825.1, from coordinate 1,027,794 downwards.
TCTTGTAGAGGACCCAGGTTCCATCCCCAGCACCCACATGGAGGCTTAGAACCATCTTTAACTCTAGTTCCAGGGGAAATCCAACGCCCTCTTCTGACCTCCGCAGCATTGCACAACAAAGGTACACAAACCTACATGCAGACAGTACATTCATACAGTACATTCATACACATAAAAATAAATAAGAGAGGAGCAAGCCAGTAAGCAGCACTCGTCCATGGCCTGTGCTTCAGCTCCTGCCTCCAGGTTCCTGCACTGAGTTCCTGCCTTGGGCTCCAAGTGATGAACTGTGACCCAGGAGTTGTGAGCTGAAAAAACCCTTTCCTCCCCAAGTTGGTGTCGGTCAGAGTGTTTTGTCACAGCAATTGAAGAGAAACTAAAACAGAAACTGGTACCAGAGAGTGGGCTATTGCTGTGACAGACCTGACCTTGGGGAAGGATTGTGGAAGCGTTTGGAACTTTGAGCTAGAAAAATCATTGAATGCCTAAAGATCGTTGCTGTGGAACTTGGAACAGTTTTGCTGAAAGAGTTGTAGACGATGGAGGCCTGGCTTGTGAAATTTCTAGTTTCAAAGGGAAGCAGAGATCATCAGGACTATTTAATCTATAGGCTCTGGTCAGCTGGGGCTGAAGAATCAGCTGTAAGTAACAAGAGACCAGAACCTGAAGTGAAATCTTTGCTTTACTGGGACAATTGATGCTGGTTAGCTGGGGCTGAAAAATCAGCTGTAAGTAACAAGAGACCAGCAGCACTGTGGTGAAATCTTCTGGGAAGAATTTCTTCAGGGTCAGCACACAGAAGCTATGATCCAGAAGGGGCCTGAGCCTCCATGTCAAGCCAGAAGCAGGATTTGGTAGCGTGTAAGAGTCTCCTATATGGTTCTGGTGTTGAAATTTGAGGGGGTCACAGAGAGCAGCCGAGGCTTGGCACTGTGAGAGGTCAGGAAAGACCATTGGTGGAAGTGCACCTCGGTTGCACAGTGAAGACCCCAGGATTGCAGGGGTCATGGAGAGAAGCTGAGGCTTTGCACCAAGAGAGGTCAGAAGAGACCATTGGTGAAGGTGCTGCCTCAGTTTCAGTGGTGACCCCAGATTTTTGGAGATGCCAGAACCATGGGATGACCACCAAGAGCAGCGGCAGGTGCTGCAGGGGTGGAATGGAGCTGGCCTGGGTCTGCGAGATGAGCTATGTGTGACACAGATGGCAGAGTCAGAGAAGGGGAGCTGCCAAAACCCTTTGGAGCCCAGAAGATCGTGAGTGAATCCCAGGTGTCCTTGAGCTTGAGCTACTTTGCTGGACTTAGGTTTTGTTTGAGTGTGCCTGATTCTTCCCTTTGAAATAAGACAGTACTTGTTTTGGATTTTACAGCAGCCCACAGTTAAGAGACTTTTTAACAGACTGTGAACTTTTAAGTGTTTGGACACTTTAAGGACTGTGGGGCTTTTAAGGTTGTACTGTCTTAGGTTGTGATTAATGTTAACATACCTTGGGAACAAGAACTGGAAAGGTGGTGGTTTAATAGTGATGTGTTTTGCCGGGCATGGTGGCGCACGCCTTTAATCCTAGCACTTGGGAGGCAGAGGCAGGCGGATCTTTTTGAGTTCAAGGCCAGCCTGGTCTACAGAGTGAGTTCCAGGACAGCTGGGACTACAGGGAGACCCTGTCTCAAAAAAGACCAACAAAAAAAAAAAAAATAGTGATGTGTTTTGTGTGTCAAGTTGACAAGGGGTCAGTTGTGCTGGATAGCTTTAGTGTCAACTTGACATACCTGGGTTGAGGGATCCTTCATTGGGGAACTGGATCAATTGGACTGGCCTGTGGGCACATCTGTGGAGTATTGTCTTGATTGTTCAGCAATGTGGGAGGGCCCAGCCCACTATGGGTGGTCCCACCCTGGGCAGGTTGTTGTGTACCATATTAAGAGGGCATGCTGATCATGGGCCAGAGGAGCAAACCATTAAGCAGCACTCCTCCATGGCCTGTGCTTCAGCTCCTGCCTCCAGGTTCCGCCCTGCGTTCCTGCCTTGTGCTCCCTAAATGAACTGTGACCCAGGACATGACTGAAAAAAAACCACTTTCCTCCCCAAACAAGAAATAAATATAAATAAATTTTAAAAAATATTAAAAAAAAAAAAAAACCCAATCCAGAGAGGCCCTCCAATGACATGGAACGTGCAGAATGCAAAGGTCCTGGACCCTCCGTCCTAACAGAAAATGCCAGAGAGCTGCAGGGGCATACAACTCACCTGGCCAGGGCTGGCCACTGCACAGAGAGAGCTGCATACACAGACCATGAAACCCACAGAATCCGTGAAAAGGACCAATTTTCTTTTTTTTTTTTTTTTTTAATTTTATTTATTTATTTATTTTTATGTGTATGAATGTATTGTCTGCATGCAGGTCTGCGCACCCGTGTCGTGCGATGCCGCGGAGGTCAGAAGAGGGTCTCAATTCCCCTGGAACTGGAGTTCTCCCGGAACTGGAGTCACAGACGGTTCTCAGCCGCCATGTGGGCGCTGGGGATCGAACCCGGGTCCCCTGCAAGAGCGGTCGGCGCTCTTAACCGCTAGGCCATCCCCCCAGCCCCAGGACCAATTTTCATAACAGGGTCAACTGCCCAAAGTTCTTTGACAACACAGAGGGAACAGTCTCAAGGAGCTGATCCAGACACCTGCACTAAAAGCAGGACCTCACAGCCACCCAACCCACTAGCCAGAAAGACCCAGCTTTCCCAGTAACTGGACACTGGTCACCGCTACACAGAGGCTCAAACTTCTACAGCTAAGCTTCCTAGCCCCACGCAAGCACAAAGACAGTGCCAGCTGCCTAGCTTAGAGACTTGGCCCACCAACTGCACCCTGCCCTTCTGCTCTTCAAGCCTCCTGCTCCCTGAGTTCAAAGAGGAATGAAATCCCCTCCCATTTGTCCCTGGCAGGTCCTTCCTCTGACTCTTACCCTATTTCCTTCAGAGGCACCCCTGCTATGTACACAACATCCTCCCTTGACCATGGAACAGCAGAGACCAGCAGGAAACTGCAGGGAAGCCAACAGGCAGAGATGGTGCTAGGGCCCCTGAGAGGCAAACCCTACCTCCAGGGGGGCACTTCAGAGCGTGATGGCTCGCTACCCTGTCTGGAGAGGACAGAGCAAGCTGCAGATGGAAAGGATTTGAGCAAAGACAAACAGGAGCAAGGAGCCACAGGACAAGAGGAGGACCTGGGGATGCAAAGAGGGAGCCAAGCAAGGGTGGCTGGGACAGCCAGGTGAGATTGACAAGTTCTGGTCAGGACGGGGAGTGCATGAGAGCCGACTCAGCAGGCATGAGGGCACAGGCAAGACAATGACAACCCCTGACCCTAGACACGGTCAGGCACATCCACAAGGCTGAGTGGGAACATGATGGGACAATAGATGGGCATTGGGTTATTGAGTTCAGAGGTGCCCCAAGTGTACCCACTGTCCACAGAACGTGGACTCCAGAGCAAGGACAAAGATCAGGAAACAAAGGGCAAGGGCAAGGGCAAAGCAAGAATGAGGTCTCAACAGCCACAGCCCGAGGAAAGACGTGAGAAGGAAGCCAGGAAGGGCATGGGCAGCCAGGTGTCAGCACTGCCTGGAGGTGAGCCAGGTGAGCCCGAAAAGTGGGGCAGGGGTGGGAGCTGCTCAAATGACCTTCTGCAAAAGCTCAAGCCAGGGGTAAGAGGGGCACTGGCCACTTCCACCTTCAGCACTAACTCAGCTCACACCAGCAGGTGGGAAGATGATCCCATATTTCTACTCATAGTGATGAAGATAAACCCTTTGACCCACAAAGTCCCTTCCCTCCAAGTGTGAACCCTGCATGTGACCCACATGTTCCTACGGGACTCATCCCTTCCCTCCAAGTGTGGAACCCAGCACTGCTACATGTGACCCACATGTTCCTATATGACTCACACACATAAAATGCTGAGATGCAGGAAACCTAGATTTATAGCCTGAGCTACCTGCTCACGGTTCACTCAAACCCTAACTTGGGAACCAGTTCCTCTGAATCTACAGAACCACAGGACTCAGTGCTTGAGTCCCTGTATTTCGAGAGATTTTCTCTACCCAAACTCTGCTCTTATTGCTGAGCCTCTTAGACTGACAATACATTATCCTCTGACCTCCACGAGTGTTGTGGCACAAATCCCCTACGATCAGTCAATGTTTAAAAAAGAGCCAAGTGTAGGGGCTGGAGAGATGGCCTAGCAGTTAAGAGTGCCGACCGCTCTTACAGAGGACCCGGGTTCGATCCCCAGCACCCACATGGCAGCTGAGAACCGTCTGAAACTCCAATTCCAGGAGAACTTCAGTTCCGGGGGAATGCGACACCCTCTTCTGACCTCCGCGGCATTGCACGACACGGTGCACACACTTGCATGCAGACAGTACATTCATACACATACAGAAATAAAATTTAAAAAATTTAAAAAAGAGCCAAGTGTGCATGGCACATACCTTTAATCCCAGAACTTGGGAGGCAGACAGGCAGATCTGTGTGAGCTCAAGGTCAGCCTGATCTACATAGCAAGTTCCAGGGGCTTTTAAAAACCATGTCTCAAAAAAACTCTGCCCTGAGCACCACTTGGATATTCTCCTGTGGGCACAGTAAACCTGAGCCTTTCTAGCCACAGGGAGCAGATCTCCACAGAAGCCCACAGAAGAGAGGCCAAAGCCTGGATGAGGGGCGGGCTGTCTAAAGAGCATGGCAGGTGCTAATTAGTCTCCACACAGTTCTGAAGTAAGAGAGGTTTGTCACTTCTCTTCCAGATGAAGCAAGTCACCACACCCATACCTCGGGTCACACCAGGAGATAAAATCCAGGTACAGCTCATTAGAGGCCAAAGCCAGGACAGCCCTGTCAGTCAGTGGAAGGTCCCTGGCAGAGCAGCACAGCCAAGTTCAGGACGCACACTACTGGCCCCTCCTGACTACCCACAAAGGTAATCATCTAGTCAACAAGCACCTGGCCCCTTTCATCTGCTTTAACCTACATGCCAGGATACAAAGCCCCAGCATGTCTTCCCATGTCTTCCGTGCAGCCCATGCAGCCGGGGATGGGCCCATGGTCCTGCTCCTGGCTTTCCTGGCTCTTAATGCTGTTTCTTGTGAGGGGTTTCCATTGTTTCCTGGTTTGAGTTTGGGCTTTCAGTGCTAGGTAACAAATCCAGGGCCTCAAGAATGCTAGGCAAGTGCCACTCCACTGAGTTAAACCCCAAGCCACAAGGTAAGAGGATTTCTGCTTTTGTAAAAATTAAAACCTGGGGCTAGAGAGATGGTGCTCAGTGGTTTAGAGCACTGACTGCTCTTGCAGAGGACCTGGGTTCAATTCCCAGCACCCACATGGCGGCTAAGAACCATCTTTAACTCCAGTTCCAGGGGAATCCGACACCCTCTTCTGACCTCTGCAGCACTGCACAACATGGGTGCACCAACCTACATGCAGACAGTACATTCATACACATAAAAAAATAATAAATAAATTAAAACTTAGATGAACAAGAAAACCTCACTGTGTGAGGAGCTGCAATGCTACAGATGGTGAACTTCACTGTGTGAGGAGCTGCAGTGCTGCAGGTGGTGAACCTCACTGTGTGGGGAGCTGCAGTGCTACAGATGGTGAACTTCACTGTGTGAGGAGCTGCAGTGCTGCAGGTGGTGAACCTCACTGTGTGAGGAGCTGCAATGCTACAGATGGTGAACTTCACTGTGTGAGGAGCTGCAGTGCTGCAGGTGGTGAACCTCACTGTGTGGGGAGCTGCAGTGCTACAGGTGGTGAATCTCACTGTGTGGGGAGCTGCAGTGCTGCAGATGGTGAACCTCACTGTCCGGGGAGCTGCAGTGCTGCAGGTGGTGAACCTCACTGTGCGGGGAGCTGCAGTGCTGCAGATGGTGAACCTCACTGTGTAGGAAGCTGCCATGCGCAGATGGTAAACCAAAGGCACTTCTCCCATCACTAGTCACACCCACCCCTTCTGCCAACAGCATGGCTGGAGTGATGAGTTCACACTCTGCCACAACCACTGCAGAGAATGTGGAAAAGTCACACTAGACAAGCACACAGTCATCAACAAGTAGACAGAGGCAGAACACACTCGAGGGCAAATATTTTCATTTTAAATGTTTTCCTTCCTCAACTTTCCTCAATTTGCACTAATGCTAAGGCTCCAGGGGGCAAACCAAAGTGTGTTCTACACAGTGAGAGCACGGGATCTTCCAGAGAGATGAACCTGCCAAACACTTGTTTCCTCCCACAAGAGTCAAGAATCATCACTTGGAGAGCACTGTGCTTCAAGGGAAATAAAATCAATCCTAGTTTCGATGTGACTTGTTCAGGGTTCACCTGTTTCGCCTAACCCACACTAATGAACAGGTGGATGAAAATGAAGCCAAGTGCATCAAAGGAAACATGCAATCCTGAAGCACAATACACCTGCAAGTTTCATCATGCACAGGACACCCAGCCCTCTGCCTTCAGGCCTGACAAGCCCAAGGTGAAACCGCTCCACCCGCTGAGCACAACTTCCTCCTGCCCTGGAGCCAGATCACACCCAGGTAACCCTCTGAAAGAGAAAAGGAAGCAAGTGGGAACACTGGTGCCCTTTGCTCCCCAAAGCAGCAGAAGAAGGGCTGAGCCCGGAGCTGGGAGCCTGGGGAGGGGAGGGGAGGGGAGGGGGGGGGAGGGGGAGTGGAGAGTATGGGGAGGGGATGTAAGATGGGGAGGGTGATTGGAGGTGGTACTATTAGGTGTCTTGTATGTGCGGTGCTAGAACTTATTCATTTTCTTTCTCGTTTCTTTTTAGTTCTTTTCTGGCTTACGGGTCTTTTCTTTTGTGTCGTTCTTGTTCGTCTCTTAATTCCATTTGATCAATCTTTGGTCGTGCCTATATCGCTTCATCCTTTTTCCTTGTGTTTCATTTTGTCTTTGTTGTCGCTTGTTGCGCCCGTATCTCTTTTTCTTCTTTTCGAGCCCCCGCGCTTTTCCTTTTCACCGCCTTTTTTCCATCCATATTCCTCTTTCCGCATTACCTTCTTCGATCCCCTTTCTCTCCTCCTCGCCTCCCCTCTCTCTATCGCGCATCTTTTGGCCTATTTCCTCACTTCCCCCGTCCCCTCTGCCCCACTCTTCGCGTCTTTCTCTCCCTCTTCTTCCCGCGTTCCCTTTTCCCGCCCCCGCCCCCTGCTTATCTTTCCTTCGTCTCCCGCTTTCTTAGACGCCTCTGGAAACCTATTTTACCATACACCATCGAAGGGCACTAGGAAATGAGGGCATTTCTCATCCTCCTCTGCTCTTGTCCCCTGGATATTCCCTAAGTCTTCCCCCTTAAACCCAGATAAAGCCACGTCTGGCTGGTTTAACGCCACTAAAAGGAATCTCAACCCACTCAAACTGGCAGGGGGACAGGGCAGTGACCTGTTCTCAGATGTCAGTGCAATCTGTGCTCTGTGAACCTCCTACATAGGAAGGAGAAACAGAAAACTTGAGAACCATACACAGACAAGAAAATGAATTAAAAAAAAAAAAAAGCTGCCAGACAAAAGCAGCCACAGTGACCTCCCAAAGCTCCAAAGAACAGGCCTAGGGGCACTCTAGCCAGGACCACCACTGAGCCCTGAGGGGTGTCAAGCCATCACCATCTTTTACAGGAGCCTACCGCCCTGGGCGGCAGCCTGAAGACTCTGCCAACATGATCTCTACAGCCGTGGGCAAGGCCAGAGCCAAACTAGCAAGGAGCGACCAGCAGAAGACCCTCGAGCCCCTCAAAAGTGTGCACTGCTAACTAGGTACAATGACACACTCCTGGAATCCCTGCACTTGGGAGGCAGAAGCCAGCCCAGGATGGAGAGCAAGATCCTTCTCACTACCCCAGCCCCCCCAAAAAAGAGTACAGACAGCTCCCCAAAAAAAGAGTGCAGACAACTGCCTAACAAAACTTGTCTATAACACTGAACCCCCTGAGATTAACCCTGTCTGCTCTGCCTCTCATGTGCCATATGCACATATTTGCTACATGGATCTGACACCCTTCCCTGAAGAGCTACCACAGATTAACAGACTCCACTGTCAGACCTTCCTGTTTTCTCTTAGCCTAAAACTTTTCAGTAAGACTCATGGCAACCCAGATGGGGAGGCACAGGCCCCAGCACTCAGGAGGCAGAGGCAGGAGGATCAACACAAGTTCAAGGCCAGCCTGGTCTGCAACAGCAAATTCTGGACCAGCCAGGGCTACATAGAAAAATATGCCTCATTAAAGTGCAGAGAGATGGCTCAGTGGATCAAAGTATCTTCAACAATAAGCCTGACCACTGAGTTCAATCCCCAGAACCACATTGTAGAAAGAGAACCAACTTCACAAGCTTCCTCTGACCTCCATCCAAGAACTGTGGTAAACACACACACACACACACACACACACACACACACAACAACAATCAATCAATCATCAACCACAAGTTTTAAATACCTATGCCAATAAATTAAAAGTCTGCTTATACACAACCTTCAAATTAACCATCTCAATCCACCCCTTCAGCAGTTCTCTAAAACACAAATGTCCAAGATCCACCAGGACCTGTGAACCAGTGGCACAGGGAGCACCGATGTGGCTTCTGCCCATCCATCCCTCATCCCTCCACACTATCTTTTGGAGCTAGCCATAGGATGCACCAACCCACCTTGCTGCAATTAAAATGAAAACATACCTCTTTTAGGTACATTCCACACAGCTGAAACAAGCCTGGGCTGTGCATCTTTCTTGCAAATCCCAAAGGATACATGGCACAGACACCCTCATTTCACCAATAAAACTGGTATGGCAGCCAATTTTTTTTTAAGATTTTATTTTTTAAGTGTATGCTCATGTATGCTGTACCTAAGGAGCCAGAAGAGGGTGTCCAGATCCCCTAAATGGAATTGCAGGCAGCTGTAAGCATCCTGATGGAACCAAATTCAGATCTTCTAGGAGTACAGTGAGTAACCTTACCTACTGAGCCATCTGTGTAGCCCCACAATCATATTTTAAAAAGACTGTCAAAACAAAATAGTGTTTGTTTTTTGAAAAGCTACTGTAGGGGCCTAGATAAGGCTGGATGGTTCAGTGCTCGCTGACATGTGCAAGGCACTTGGTCTGACAGCACCACAAAGAAGAGACTATGAGGAAGAATAAAAAACACCCTTGCAAGGCCGGGTGTGGTGGTGCACGCCTTTAATCCTAGCACTTGGGAGGCAGAGAGGTGGATCTTTGTGAGTTCACAGGCCAGCCTGGCCTACAGAGTTGAGTTCCAGGACAGCTGGGTGCAGGGACCCTGTCTCAAAAAGACAAAAAAAACAACCTTGCAGTACTATCTGCTGAGGGAAATCATTATTCAACACACACACACACACACACACACACACACAACAACACACCACAAACCCTACCAGTACATACCTAAGAGAACTAAAGTGTAAATGAAAAGAACAAAATTCTAATTCCCAAAGCACTATCACAACAGCCAAAACCACCACACGAACATTAAACATAAAAAAGAGAAGCACTGACACACACCAGAGGTTTTGCCCTTAAGGAACCAACGGTAAGTGAAAGAATCACTGCGTGATTCTATGCACGTAAAGCGCCCAGAACAAGCTCCTCCACAGAGAGGTCAGATCAGGGGCTGCTGGCATTATGGAGAGTGGTATGTGACGTAGGGGGACAGTGGGGGACAGCGGGGGGCTGCACAACCTGGTGGACATTCACCTGAAGGGGCACAGTGCCCATGCCAGGTAAAACACATCCTGATTCCAAACTGCTGCAACATAGTGCGTGAGGCATGGGACACAGGAAGTGCCTCCCTACCCAGGATTCTTTTCCACATTTCCAGTAACAGACCCATGAAGGCAATGGCAACACAATTGCAAAGAAACAGATGCCAAATGTTTCTCATTCCTCTGTCCGGGATGCACCCAAGGCTACAGTAACAGACTTCAGCCTTGCAGTCCTCCCTCCTCCAGTGGCCTGTCCACTCCAAGGGTTACTGGCCACCTGCATGTTCTCTACCAGCCCCGACACCTCCCACCTGCATCAGGACCTGCACCGTGAGGGGTAGAGGCAAACACCCATGTCTGACTGGTTGCCTCTAATCAAATACCTCCAAAGGACCTGTCCCACTGGCCTGTCAGCTTTCTCGGCCTCCAAGACAAGGACAAGAACCGATCTCAGCCAAGCGTGGTGGCATGCCTTTTATCCTAGCACTCGGAGGCAGAGGCAGGCGTATCTTTGTGAGTTCAAGGCCAGCCTGGCTACAGATGTGAATTCCAGGACAGCTGGGGCTACAAGGAGACCCTGTCTCGAAAAGACCAAAAAAAAGAAAAAAAAAAAAAAAAAAAAAAAAGAACCGATCTCAAACAAACCTTACCCGCTCCAGTCAAAGAAGGGGCAGAGCCAGGCATGTGTGTGCACATCTATAATCCCAGCACTCGGGAGGCAGAGGCAGGTGCATCCTGTGAGTTCCAAGGCCAGCCTGGTCTACATAGTGAGTTCAAGGCCAGCTGGGGCTACAGGGAGACCTGTCTCAAAAAGACCAAAAAAAAACTTTTAAAAAAGAATCCATAGGGCTGGAGAGATGGCCTAGCGGTTCGAGTGCCAACTGCTCTTGCAGAGGACCCGGGTTCGATCCCCAGCACCCACATGGCGGTGAGAACCGTCTTGAACCCAGTTCCAGGGGACGCCAACACCCTCTTCTGACTTCGCAGCATTGCACGACACGGGTGCAACCAGTAACCATACACATAAAAATAAATAAATTAGCAATAAATAAATAATAAATAAAAATTAAAAAAAAAAAAGAATCCTACAACCCTAGAAGCCTAGCGTCCTGAGGGCTACTCACACCAAACCCTGGAGAGCCTGGGCTCTGGGGGCTACTGATGCCATAATAAATGCTGGGCCTGAAGACTGTAGTTTCAGAGGGCCACCTGTGCTCCCCACAGTACTGACCCTTAAGACCACAGCATCGGACAGCCACTGTAACCTTGCAAATATTAACCCTAGAGATGACAGCTGTGGAGAGATTCATGAGGACCACGGGTGCCCTCCAGAATGCACAGGAGCTTCCTGGCCTTGTCCACTAGGGCACACCCCCTCTGGGAACTCACACAACTAAAAAGTCATACAACAGGGGCTAGAGAATGGCTCAGGGATAAGAGCACTTACTGCTCTTTCAAAGGACCAAGATTCAGTTCCCAGCACCCACAAAGAGGCTCACAACCATTTGTAACTCATGCCATGAGATCCAAGCCCTCTTCTAGCCTCAAGGGCATCAGGTACATACAATGCACTTATATGCAGGCAGGCAAACACTCATACACATAAAATTTAAAAAAATATTTTGGTCTTTTGAGAGACAGGGCTTCCCTGTAACCCCAGCTGGCCTTGAACTCATGATATAAACCAAGCTGGCCTTGAACTCATAGCAATCCACCTGCCCTGCCTCCCAAGTGCTGCAATTAAAGGTGTGTGCCACCATACCCAGCAAAAAATTAAAACAAATTTCTAAATAAATAAAAATAAAAAAATCCAGGTGTGTTGGCACATGACTTTAGTTCCAGCACTCAGGAGGCCTGAGCCAGGTGGATATCTGCGAGTCTGAGGACAGCCTGGTCTACATAAGTGATGTCCAGGCCAGGCAGGCTAATATGAGCCCCTGTCTCAAAGAAAATTTTAAATTAAAAAAATTTTTTTTTTTTGTGTGTTTGTGTGTGTTTGTGTGTTGTCGAGACAGGGTCTCCCTGTAGCCCCATGTGTCCTAGAACTCACTCGTAGACCAGGCTGGCCTGAACTCCCAAGATCCGCCTGCCCCTCGCCTCCAAGTCTAGCTAGAATTAAGGCGTGCGCCAGCACGCCAGGCTTTAAAAAAATTTTTTAAAAAAAGAGAAAACCAACAATGGGCTTCATCAGGGCACAAATGGGCATCCCTAGAAGTCACACGGCCGTCTTAGTTTGCTAGGGCTGGCTCAAAGCTAAACAGAAAGCCTTCCAATACCAGGCTATGGCTGTGGGCACCACTGCCCTCTAGTGGGGAAGCCCAGTTCTTGAGCCTTGTCCTTACGCAGTTGTACACACTAAGGTGCAGCCCCAAGCAGTGCAGAAAGCAGCCATAACCATGAGGCAAATGAACCCCACCACATTCTACTCAGTCCAGCTGGGAATCCCAGCAGACCAGCACCTACAATCCAGGGTCAGCACCAATTCTTAGTGTGATAAGCTGTCCCCTGGGGCAGTGCTCACCAGGGCCTTCAGCATCCCGTCCATGGTAATGACCCCATCGATGGTCTGGAAAGAGGAGCCCGCCAAGGTACATAGGCTCCAGTCCAGGAAGCCAGCCATCTTCCTCTGCTTGACATCAGGACGTGTGATAAACCTGCAGGGGACAAGAAAGCAGGAGGGAGCTCAGCATGATTCCAAGATGGAGAACTCTCCACACCCAGCACCACTGCTCACACTCCCCACCCCATGTCCTCCCACTGCACACATGGCCCCCCACCGTGTCCCCCTCTGCCACTGCACAAGGTCCGCGCTGTGTCCCCCTACCACCAATCCCCCCGCTCCACACAGTGACCGCGCTGTCTCCCGTCCCCCTGCCCACTGCACACAGGACCGCTGTGTCCCCCTACCACCCACCACACCCCCTTTCCCCCTTGCCCACTGACACAAACCCACGTGTCCCCTACCACGTCCACCCCCCCATGTCCTCCTCTTCCCACTGCACACAGGACCATGCTGTGTCCCCTACCACTACCACACCAGTTCCGCCACTGCCCGACCTGCCCCTACCACCCACCACACACCGTGTCCCCCTGCCACTGTCACGGACTGCTGTCCCCTACCACCTACCTCCCCGTGTCCTCCTCGCCACTCCAACGACCACTTTCCCCTACACTCCGACCCGATCCTCCCGCACAAGACCTGTCATACCCACACCCATGTCCTCCCCTGCCACTGCACACAGACCACTGTGTCCCTACCACCGACCACACATCCTGTGTCCTCCCTCTGCCCACTGCACACAGCCTGCGGTCCCACCTACCACACACACCCGTGTCTCCCGCAAGCCTGTTCCCCCTACCACCTCCCAACCCGTGTCCTCCTCCCCACAGCACACACCAGCACTTGTCCCCTACCTCCCAAGTGTCCCTCCCTTGCCCACTGACACAGACCTGTGTTCCCCCTACCACACTCGTGCCTCCTCTCCACTGCACACAACCCCTTCCCCCTACCACCACACACACACCTGTCCTCCCTCTATGCACACAGCGGACTGGTCACCACACCCGTCCTGCACTCACAGCCACGCTGTGCCACCTACCTCCGTACTTCCCTCTCACACTCACCAGACCACTGTTCCCACCACCACCACCCTCGTGCCTCCCTCCCACTGCACCAGACCTGCTGTTCCCCACCACCTACACACCCGTGTCCTCCCTCTGACCACTGCACCAAGACATGTGCCCTACACCACACACCCCCGTGCCCCCTCACGCACACGACCGTGTTCCCCTACCACCCACCACCCCGTGTCCCTCCCTCCACGCACCACGCTGCCCACCATCACCCCCGCAATGTCTCTACCCCGCACGCACGCTGAATCCTCCACAGGTCTCAACACAACCTCGGCCCCAATTCCGATCAGACCACACACCTTTTCCCCGAGACTCCACCAAGGACCTTCAACAACGTGCGCCCCATCCACACACCTACCACCCCCCCCGTTGACCCCGTCCGACCCCCCCCACGACACAGGACCACGCGCCCCCCCCACCACAAACCCCCCACCACCACCACACACACCCCACCGCCCCGCACCACCACCACCCCCCCCCACCCCCCCACACACCCACACCCCACCACCGCACCACCACCACACCACCCCCCCCCACCCCAACATACCCCACACACCACCACCACCACCCCCCGCCCACTGCCCACAACAACAACCACCCCCACTGCACCCCACCTACCACACACACCCCCCCCACCCCACACACACACCCCACCCACCCCACCACACAGTCACCCCACGCCACGCCACGACCACCCACACCCATGGCCTCCCTCTTACCCACTGCACACAACCACCACACCCAACCACACCCACCCACCCACAACCTCCCCCAAAACCATGCCCGCCACCCCCCCCACCACCCAGTAGTCCTCCCTCTGCCCACTGCACACAGACACACAGCCCCCCCCACACCACACACCCACTACACCTCTGCCCACCACACACCACCTCCCCCCCAGCCCCCCCACCACCACCGAAGCACACAACCACTCCCCCCTACCCCCCACACACCCCACACCGTGTCCTCCCTCTGCCACAAAACCGCAACAAAGCACCTACCCTCAAAACCCATACCACACCCCCACTCACACAAACCACCCCCAGCAACCCACTCCCCCCCCTCCCACACGTCCCACCCTTCCCACCACACAGGAACCCCGTACCCCACCACCACACCCCCACCCCCACCCCACACAAACCACACTTTCCCCAAACCACACCACACCCCCACAGGACCGACCGACCCACACACCGCACACACCCCACTCAACCACCCATTACACTTCCCAGCACTGAAACCAGGAGCTGACCCCACGCACACCACACACAACCTCCTGGGCCCCAATTCACGAGAAGCTTCACAGACCAACAGACACCTTTTTCCCCAGCAGACTGGCTCCAACCCAAGGACCTTTCCACACAACGTCCCTGCGGCTCCCATCGCACACACCCTCATGCTACGCTGGCCCACTTCCTCACCCCCAACACCCAGCTGATACTGTAAGCCCAGGTCTCTAGCTCAGTGACTCTAGACAGGCCCTGCAATGAAGAAAACATTTAAAGTCCCACCCTCCCAAGGACAATCTTGACAACCCACAAGCAAGAAACACAAAGAAGGAAACCAGAACGCAAATGGGGGTGGGGGGGTGGAGAAGGTGCAGTCTCCCCAGAGAAGGAAGAGAGATAATATCAAGGAGCCCTGTGAGGGAGAGTGGAGCGGAGAGGGTCCCAACCAGATGATTTTTGCTGTGAGTAGGGTTGTCATTCGCCTGTGCTGTTTAATTTTGCAGCTCCGTCAGGCAGTCCAACCCCTGGATTACCAGGCTGCTGGCTGAGATCCCTTTGCTGGGGGTGGAAGTCACAGGCAGGCAAGGAGTAACTTCTGAGTGGTGGTCTTGGCATCTTTGTGCGTCTGCATGTAGGTTGGCTGCACCCATGTCGTGCAATGCCGCAGAGGTCAGAAGAGGGTGTCGGATTCCCTGGAACTGGAGTTAAAAGACAGTCCTCAGCAGCAAGTGGGTGCTGGGGATCGAACCCGGGTCCTCTACCAGAGCAGTCAGCACTCTTAACACCCTAGCTAGGCCATCCTCTCCAGCTGTGTCCCATGAGCTCTAACACAGACCAACTGAGGACTGAAGAACCCTAATACCCAGCCCCAGGCACCAGGTGCTGCCACAAGATGAACAAAACTTTAAAGCTAAGGCCTTCCCAGAACGGCAGCACTTGCAGGGCTGAGGGCCCCACTCTCAAATGCCTGAGTAAGATTGGTGCCAGCACTGCTGGGACGCACAAAGATGTCAAGACCACCACTCAGAAGTTACTCCTTGCCTGCCTGTGACTTCCACCCCCAGCAAAGGGATCTCAGCCAGCAGCCTGGTAATCCAGGGGTTGGACTGACTGACGGAGCTGCAAAATTAAACAGCACAGGCGAATGACAACCCTACTCACAGCAAAAATCAACATGTGCTTCAAGTCAATGGAAAAGTAAACACAGATGAGTAGGAAAGTGAAATGTCTACAGAATGACTCTAGAACTAATTAGCTACTGGATGGGAAACCTCATAATATAAACCCTATACCAAAAGAAATTCCAAGGAGAAGAATTCTGTTACAACAATAAGAGAAAAATAAATTACTATTTGCTAAACTCTTAACTGGTAAAGACTGGTCTTAACAGTAAAAACACCCAAATAATTTTTTTAAATAAATTGTTTTAAACATTAAACTTTAAAAATTTAGGCTAGGCACAGTGGTGCACAACTGTAATCCCAGCACCAGAGGAGGTAGAGCAAAGGGGTCACAGTTTAAGGCTAACTGAACTACCCAGCAATTCAAGTCCAGCCTGGGCTATAACGGAAGACACTGAAGGAATGAGGGGGGAAGGAGGGAAGGAAGGGGAGGGGGGCTTTAGTCCAAAAATGGAAACAGGGGCTGGAGAGATAGCCTAGCGGTTAAGAGCACACGACGCTCTTGCAGAGGACCCGGGTTCGATCCCAGCACCCACCATGGCGGCTGAGAACCGTCTGTAACTCCAATTCCAGGAGAACTCCAGTTCCAGGGGAATCTGAGGACCCTCTTCTGACCTCCGCGGAAAACCTGCCATGCAGCATTAAAATTCATACACATACAAAAATAAATAATAAAAAAAAAATTTTTCAAAAAAAACAAAAATGGCAAACAAGCCAACAATCTCCTAGAAAATCCTTCCACAAACATTGCTGATGCTACTGGGGAACAAACAGCTCCCAAACTCACACAGGGATCAGAGATGGGGTTATGTCACAGAGGGGGAATGATGCCTCAAACAAGAAAATAAGGAGCTGGGCAGGTTGTGGGTGGCACATGCCTTTAATGCCAGCACTCATCAGGAGGCAGAGATAGGCAGCTCTCTGTGAGCCGAAGGCCGCCTGGTCCACATAGTGAGTTACGGGCTATAGGAAAGACCTGTCTCAAAAAAAAAAAAAAAAAGAGGACTTATCAACAATTGGTAAAGATACTCTTATGGTTTGAATCTGACATGTCCCCCACATTTTAAATGCTTACCCCCAAGCTGGTAGCACAATTTGGGAACAGTACCACAGAGCCTTTGGGGAAGGGAGAACACCTAAGCCTGGGCTTGCTGTCTCCTGGTCTCACACACAGTCTCCCACGTCTGTCCCCACCACCATGAAACGGGCCTCTGCCACAGCTTCCTTTACCATGTTTCTTTAGAATAATTTTGGGTACAACAATGCAAATGTAGCTATATACCAATTAAATATTTTTAAATGAACAAGCCTGTCCAGTCCAGCTCATAGCAGGGTGTTCTGTAAGCTGCCTGCACAAGGCCTAAGAGGGGAACTGCACAACAGAGCACTGGAACCAAGTGTACACTCCCTAGAGCCACGAAAACAATCCAGATGCCAAAGGCTTGCATCAATGCCAGACTGCACATGTTCTCATGAAGCCTGACACAGTGTACACAGAGGTCAGTGATTACAAAAAAATAACCAACTGCTACCTTGTGAGACTGTGCTACAGGTGTTTAATTTAGTAAAAGCACAGAAAAAGATAAAAACATAGCACGTCACTATATATATGTTCCAAAAAAATTGGAACATAGAAAACATATACATATGTGTATGTGAATATGTTTTCNAATCTCAGATATAATAAACAGACAAATAGATAAATAAGGAAGGAAGAGAAGCTGGATGTAGAAATACATTGCTACAATCTCAGGATATGGACCCAGGAAGATTGTGAATTTGAGATTAACCCAGGTTACATAGTGAGACTATTGAAGGGAAGGAGAGTAAAGGGGAGGGAAGAGGAGGGGAGGGGAGGGGAGGGGAGGCCACCAGAGTGGCAGGTCCACAGCAGTTTCCTTCATCTTTCAGCTGCCTGCGTCAGACAATTGCTCATCATCCTCAGGGCAAATCTCTCTAGATAGAGCAGAGGTGCAGTTGCCGAACTGCCAAAGCACTCTGCCCCAACGGCAGAGTGAGCTAAATCTTCCCCTGCCTTGGCAACACACACCCAGCTGAGGGGCAGGAGGCTCAACTTTTCTAAGCCTCTGGGAAACCTTTTTACACCTCAGGAGCAAGAGGAAAGAGGGAAGTTCTCTCCGCTGAGAGTGGACCTGGAGATGCCTAAGTAAGTAAACAGTACCCATACACGTCTGGCTGGTTTAACGCCACTAAAAGGAATCTCAACCCACTCACAACTGGCAGGGGGACAGGGCAGTGACCTGTTCTCAGATGTCAGTGCAATCTGTGCTCTGTGAACCTCCTACATAGGAAGGAGAAACAGAAAACTTGAGAACCATACACAGACAAGAAAAAGATGATTAAAAAAAAAAAAAAAAAGCTGCCAGACAAAAAGCAGCCACAGTGACCTCCCAAAGCTCCAAAGAACAGGCCTAGGGGCACTCTAGCCAGGACCACCACTGAGCCCTGAGGGGTGTCAAGCCATCACCATCTTTTACAGGAGCCTACCGCCCTGGGCGGCAGCCTGAAGACTCTGCCAACATGATCTCTACAGCCGTGGGCAAGGCCAGAGCCAAACTAGCAAGGAGCGACCAGCAGAAGACCCTCGAGCCCCTCAAAAGTGTGCACTGCTAACTAGGTACAATGACACACTCCTGGAATCCCTGCACTTGGGAGGCAGAAGCCAGCCCAGGATGGAGAGCAAGATCCTTCTCACTACCCCAGCCCCCCCAAAAAAGAGTACAGACAGCTCCCCAAAAAAAGAGTGCAGACAACTGCCTAACAAAACTTGTCTATAACACTGAACCCCCTGAGATTAACCCTGTCTGCTCTGCCTCTCATGTGCCATATGCACATATTTGCTACATGGATCTGACACCCTTCCCTGAAGAGCTACCACAGATTAACAGACTCCACTGTCAGACCTTCCTGTTTTCTCTTAGCCTAAAACTTTTCAGTAAGACTCATGGCAACCCAGATGGGGAGGCACAAGCCCCAGCACTCAGGAGGCAGAGGCAGGAGGATCAACACAAGTTCAAGGCCAGCCTGGTCTGCAACAGCAAATTCTGGACCAGCCAGGGCTACATAGAAAAATATGCCTCATTAAAGTGCAGAGAGATGGCTCAGTGGATCAAAGTACTTTCAACTAAGCCTGACCACTGAGTTCAATCCCCAGAACCACATTGTAGAAAGAGAACCAACTTCACAAGCTGTCCTCTGACCTCCATCCAAGAACTGTGGTAAACACACACACACACACACACACACACACACACACACACAATCAATCAATCAATCAATCCACAAGTTTTAAATACCTATGCCAATAAATTAAAAGTCTGCTTATACACAACCTTCAAATTAACCATCTCAATCCACCCCTTCAGCAGTTCTCTAAAACACAAATGTCCAAGATCCACCAGGACCTGTGAACCAGTGGCACAGGGAGCACCGATGTGGCTTCTGCCCATCCATCCCTCATCCCTCCTCACACTATCTTTTGGAGCTAGCCATAGGATGCACCAACCTCCACTGCTGCAATTAAAATGAAAACATACCTCTTTTAGGTACATTCCACACAGCTGAAACAAGCCTGGGCTGTGCATCTCTTCTTGCAAATCCCAAAGATACATGGCACAGACACCCTCATTTCACCAATAAAACTGGTATGCAGCCATATTTTTTTTTAAGATTTTATTATTTTAAGTGTATGCTTCATGTATGCTGTACCTAAGGAGGCCAGAAGAGGGTGTCAGATCCCCTAGAACTGGAATTGCAGGCAGCTGTAAGCATCCTGATGGAACCAAATTCAGATCTTCTAGGAGTACAGTGAGTAACCTTACCTACTGAGCCATCTGTGTAGCCCCACAATCATATTTTAAAAAGACTTCAAAAACAAAATAGTGTTTGTTTTTTGAAAAGCTACTGTAGGGGCCTAGATAAGGCTGGATGGTTCAGTGCTCGCTGACATGTGCAAGGCACTTGGTCTGACAGCACCACAAAGAAGAGACTATGAGGAAGAATAAAAAACACCTTGCAAGGCCGGGTGTGGTGGTGCACGCCTTTAATCCTAGCACTTGGGAGGCAGAGGCAGGTGGATCTTTGTGAGTTCAAGGCCAGCCTGGTCTACAGAGTGAGTTCCAGGACAGCAGGGAGACCCTGTCTCAAAAAGACAAAAAAAAACACCTTGCAGTACTATCTGCTGAGGGAACTCATATTCACACCACACACACACACACACACACACACACACCACACACCACCCACCCTACCAGTACATACCTAAGAGAACTGAAAGTGTAAAATGAAAAGAACAAAACTTCTACATTCCCAGAAGCACTGATCACAACAGCCAAAACCAGCCACACGATGGAACATTAAAGGCCATAAAAAAGGAGGGAAGCACTGACACACACCAGAGGGTGGTTGGCCCTTAAGGACACCACGGTAAGTGAAAGAATCACTGCGTGATTCTATGCACGTAAAGCGCCCAGAACAAGCTCCTCCACAGAGAGGTCAGATCAGGGGCTGCTGGCATTATGGAGAGTGGTATGTGACGTAGGGGGACAGTGGGGGACAGCGGGGGGCTGCACAACCTGGTGGACATTCACCTGAAGGGGCACAGTGCCCATGCCAGGTAAAACACATCCTGATTCCAAACTGCTGCAACATAGTGCGTGAGGCATGGGACACAGGAAGTGCCTCCCTACCCAGGATTCTTTTCCACATTTCCAGTAACAGACCCATGAAGGCAATGGCAACACAATTGCAAAGAAACAGATGCCAAATGTTTCTCATTCCTCTGTCCGGGATGCACCCAAGGCTACAGTAACAGACTTCAGCCTTGCAGTCCTCCCTCCTCCAGTGGCCTGTCCACTCCAAGGGTTACTGGCCACCTGCATGTTCTCTACCAGCCCCGACACCTCCCACCTGCATCAGGACCTGCACCGTGAGGGGTAGAGGCAAACACCCATGTCTGACTGGTTGCCTCTAATCAAATACCTCCAAAGGACCTGTCCCACTGGCCTGTCAGCTTTCTCGGCCTCCAAGACAAGGACAAGAACCGATCTCAGCCAAGCGTGGTGGCGCATGCCTTAATCCTAGCACTCGGGAGGCAGAGGCAGGCGTATCTTTGTGAGTTCAAGGCAGCCTGGTCTACAGAGTGTGATCGCAGGACAGCTGAGGCTACAGGCCAGACCACCTGTCTCGAAAAGCACAAAAACGAAAAAAAAAAAAAAAAAAAAAAAAAGAACCGATCTCAAACAAACCTTACCCGCTCCAGTCAAAGAAGGGGCAGAGCCAGGCATGGTGTTGCACATCTATAATCCCAGCACTCGGGAGGCAGAGGCAGGTGCATCTCTGTGAGTTCAAGGCCAGCCTGGTCTACATAGTGAGTTCAAGGCCAGCTGGGGCTACAGGGAGACCCTGTCTCAAAAAGACCAAAAAAAAACTTTTAAAAAAGAATCCTATAGGGCTGGAGAGATGGCCTAGCGGTTAAGAGTGCCAACTGCTCTTGCAGAGGACCCGGGTTCGATCCCCAGCACCCACATGGCGGGTGAGAACCGTCTTGAACTCCAGTTCCAGGGGACTCCAACACCCTCTTCTGACCTTCGCAGCATTGCACGACACGGGTGCAGACAGTACACTCATACACATAAAAAATAAATAAAATTAGCAATAAATAAATAATAAATAAAAATTAAAAAAAAAAAAAGAATCCTACACCCTAGAGAGCCTAGGCTCTGAGGGCTACTCACACCAAACCCTGGAGAGCCTGGGCTCTGGGGGCTACTGATGCCATAATAAATGCTGGGCCTGAAGACTGTAGTTTCAGAGGGCCACCTGTGCTCCCCACAGTACTGACCCTTAAGACCACAGCATCGGACAGCCACTGTAACCTTGCAAATATTAACCCTAGAGATGACAGCTGTGGAGAGATTCATGAGGACCACGGGTGCCCTCCAGAATGCACAGGAGCTTCCTGGCCTTGTCCACTAGGGCACACCCCCTCTGGGAACTCACACAACTAAAAAGTCATACAACAGGGGCTAGAGAATGGCTCAGGGATTAAGAGCACTTACTGCTCTTTCAGAGGACCAAGATTCAGTTCCCAGCACCCACAAAGAGGCTCACAACCATTTGTAACTCCAGTGCCATGAGATCCAATGCCCTCTTCTAGCCTGCAAGGGCATCAGGTACATACAATGCACTTATATGCAGGCAGGCAAACACTCATACACATAAAATTTAAAAAAATATTTTGGTCTTTTTGAGACAGGGCTTCCCTGTAACCCCAGCTGGCCTTGAACTCATGATATAAACCAAGCTGGCCTTGAACTCATAGCAATCCACCTGCCTCTGCCTCCCAAGTGCTGCAATTAAAGGTGTGTGCCACCATACCCAGCAAAAAATTAAAACAAATTTCTAAATAAATAAAAATTAAAATCCAGGTGTGTTGGCACATGACTTTAGTTCCAGCACTCAGGAGGCTGAGCCAGGTGGATATCTGCGAGTCTGAGGACAGCCTGGTCTACATAAGGAGCTCCAGGCCAGGCAGGGCTACATAGTGAGACCCTGTCTCAAAGAAAATTTTAAATTAAAAAAATTTTTTTTTTTGTGTGTGTGTGTGTGTGTGTGTGTGTGTTCGAGACAGGGTCTCCCTGTAGCCCCAGTTGTCCTAGAACTCACTCTGTAGACCAGGCTGGCCTTGAACTCACAAAGATCCGCCTGCCCCTGCCTCGCAAGTGCTAGCTAGCATTAAAGGCGTGCGCCAGCACGCCAGGCTTTAAAATTAAATTTTTAAAATAAGAGAAAACCAACAATGGGCTTCATCAGGGCACAAATGGGCATCCCTAGAAGTCACACGGCCGTCTTAGTTTGCTAGGGCTGGCTCAAAGCTAAACAGAAAGCCTTCCAATACCAGGCTATGGCTGTGGGCACCACTGCCCTCTAGTGGGGAAGCCCAGTTCTTGAGCCTTGTCCTTACGCAGTTGTACACACTAAGGTGCAGCCCCAAGCAGTGCAGAAAGCAGCCATAACCATGAGGCAAATGAACCCCACCACATTCTACTCAGTCCAGCTGGGAATCCCAGCAGACCAGCACCTACAATCCAGGGTCAGCACCAATTCTTAGTGTGATAAGCTGTCCCCTGGGGCAGTGCTCACCAGGGCCTTCAGCATCCCGTCCATGGTAATGACCCCATCGATGGTCTGGAAAGAGGAGCCCGCCAAGGTACATAGGCTCCAGTCCAGGAAGCCAGCCATCTTCCTCTGCTTGACATCAGGACGTGTGATAAACCTGCAGGGGACAAGAAAGCAGGAGGGAGCTCAGCATGATTCCAAGATGGAGAACTCTCCACACCCAGCACCACTGCTCACACTCCCCACCCCATGTCCTCCCACTGCACACATGGCCCCCCACCGTGTCCTCCCTCTGCCCACTGCACACAGGACCGCGCTGTGTCCCCCTACCACCAACTACACCCCCTCCGTGTCCTCCCTCCGCCCACTGCACACAGGACCGTGCTGTGTCCCCCTACCACCCACCACACTCCCCTGTGTCCTCCCTCTGCCCACTGCACACAGGACCGCACTGTGTCCCCCTACCACCCACCACACCCCCCCGTGTCCTCCCTCTGCCCACTGCACACAAGACCACACTGTGTCCCCCTACCACGTACCACCCCCCCATGTCCTCCCTCTTCCCACTGCACACAGGACCATGCTGTGTCCCCCTACCACCTACCACACACCCCATGTCCTCCCTCTGCCCACTGTACACAGGACTGTGCTGTGTCCCCCTACCACCTACCACACACCCCGTGTCCTCCCTCTGCCCACTGCACACAGGACCACGCTGTGTCCCCCTACCACCTACCACCCCCCCCGTGTCCTCCCTCCGCCCACTGCACACAGGACCGCGCTGTGTCCCCCTACCACCTACCACACACACCCCATGTCCTCCCTCTGCCCACTGCACACAGGACCGCACTGTGTCCCCCTACCACCGACCACACACATCCTGTGTCCTCCCTCTGCCCACTGCACACAGGACCATGCTGTGTCCCCGTACCACCTACCACACACCCCCCGTGTCCTCCCTCTGCCCACTGCACACAGGACCGCACTGTGTCCCCCTACCACCTACCACACACACCCCCGTGTCCTTCCTCTGCCCACAGCACACAGGACCACACTGTGTCCCCCTACCACCTACCACACACACCCAGTGTCCTCCCTCTGCCCACTGCACACAGAACCATGCTGTGTCCCCCTGCCACCTACCACACACCTCGTGTCCTCCCTCTGCCCACTGCACACAGGACTGTGCTGTGTCCCCCTACCACCTACTACACACCTCGTGTCCTCCCTCTGCCCACTGCACACAGGACTGCACTGTGTCCCCCTACCACACACCCCGTGTCCTCCCTCTGCCCACTGCACACAAGACCACGCTGTGTCCCCCTACCATCTACCACACCCCCGTTTACTCCCTCTGCCCACTGCACACAGGACCGCGCTGTGTCCCCCTACCACCTACCACACACCTCGTGTCCTCCCTCTGCCCACTGCACACAGGACCGCACTGTGTCCCCGTACCACCTACCACACACACCCCCGTGTCCTCCCTCTGACCACTGCACACAAGACCACACTGTGTCCCCCTACCACCTACCACACCCCCCCAGTGTCCTCCCTCCGCCCACTGCACACAGGACCGTGCTGTGTCCCCCTACCACCCACCACACACACCGTGTCCTCCCTCTGCCCACTGCACACAGGACCGCACTGTGTCCCCCTACCACCCATCACCCCCGCCCATGTCTTCCCTCCACCCACTGCACACAGCCCAGCAGCTGAATCCCCACCAGGATCTCACATCACACACACACCTACAACCTCCTGGGCCCCAATTCACGAGAAGCTTCACAGACCAACAGACACCTTTTTCCCCAGCAGACTGGCTCCAACCCAAGGACCTTTCCACACAACGTCCCTGCGGCTCCCATCGCACACACCCTCATGCTACGCTGGCCCACTTCCTCACCCCCAACACCCAGCTGATACTGTAAGCCCAGGTCTCTAGCTCAGTGACTCTAGACAGGCCCTGCAATGAAGAAAACATTTAAAGTCCCACCCTCCCAAGGACAATCTTGACAACCCACAAGCAAGAAACACAAAGAAGGAAACCAGAACGCAAATGGGGGTGGGGGGGTGGAGAAGGTGCAGTCTCCCCAGAGAAGGAAGAGAGATA
Organism: Rhizomys pruinosus; assembly: GCA_009823505.1. Taxonomy (NCBI): domain Eukaryota; kingdom Metazoa; phylum Chordata; class Mammalia; order Rodentia; family Spalacidae; genus Rhizomys; species Rhizomys pruinosus. The sequence goes on along the minus strand of VZQC01003825.1, from coordinate 1,002,725 downwards.
ATATCAAGGAGCCCTGTGAGGGAGAGTGGAGCGGAGAGGGTCCCAACCAGATGATTTTTGCTGTGAGTAGGGTTGTCATTCGCCTGTGCTGTTTAATTTTGCAGCTCCGTCAGGCAGTCCAACCCCTGGATTACCAGGCTGCTGGCTGAGATCCCTTTGCTGGGGGTGGAAGTCACAGGCAGGCAAGGAGTAACTTCTGAGTGGTGGTCTTGGCATCTTTGTGCTGTCTGCATGTAGGTTGGTGCACCCATGTCGTGCAATGCCGCAGAGGTCAGAAGAGGGTGTCGGATTCCCCTGGAACTGGAGTTAAAAGACAGTTCTCAGCAGCCATGTGGGTGCTGGGGATCGAACCCGGGTCCTCTACCAGAGCAGTCAGCACTCTTAACCGCTAGGCCATCCTCTCCAGCTGTGTCCCATGAGCTCTAACACAGACCAACTGAGGACTGAAGAACCCTAATACCCAGCCCCAGGCACCAGGTGCTGCCACAAGATGAACAAAACTTTAAAGCTAAGGCCTTCCCAGAACGGCAGCACTTGCAGGGCTGAGGGCCCCACTCTCAAATGCCTGAGTAAGATTGGTGCCAGCACTGCTGGGACGCACAAAGATGTCAAGACCACCACTCAGAAGTTACTCCTTGCCTGCCTGTGACTTCCACCCCCAGCAAAGGGATCTCAGCCAGCAGCCTGGTAATCCAGGGGTTGGACTGACTGACGGAGCTGCAAAATTAAACAGCACAGGCGAATGACAACCCTACTCACAGCAAAAATCAACATGTGCTTCAAGTCAATGGAAAAGTAAACACAGATGAGTAGGAAAGTGAAATGTCTACAGAATGACTCTAGAACTAATTAGCTACTGGATGGGAAACCTCATAATATAAACCCTATACCAAAAGAAATTCCAAGGAGAAGAATTCTGTTACAACAATAAGAGGAAAAATAAATTACTATTTGCTAAACTCTTAACTGGTAAAGACTGGTCTTAACAGTAAAAACACCCAAATAATTTTTTAAATAACTTGCTTGACATTAAACTTAAAAACTTTACTTCAGTTAAGCACAGTGGTGCACAACTGTAATCCCAGCACCAAGGAGGTAGAGCAAGAGGGTCACAAGTTTAAGGCTAACTGAACTACCCAGCAAGTTCAAGTCCAGCCTGGGCTATAAAGGAAGACACTGAAGGAATGAGGGAGGGAAGGAGGGAAGGAAGGGGAGGGGGGCTTTAGTCCAAAAAATGGAAAACAGGGGCTGGAGAGATAGCCTAGCGGTTAAGAGCACCGACGCTCTTGCAGAGGACCCGGGTTCGATCCCCAGCACCCACATGGCGGCTGAGAACCGTCTGTAACTCCAATTCCAGGAGAACTCCAGTTCCAGGGGAATCTGAGACCCTCTTCTGACCTCCGCGGCATTGCACGACACGGGTGCACAGACCTGCATGCAAACAATACATTCATACACATACAAAAATAAATAATAAAAAAAAAAAATTTAAAAAAAACAAAAAATGGAAAACAAAAGCCAACAATCTCCTAGAAAATCCTTCCACAAACATTGCTGATGCTACTGGGGAACAAACAGCTCCCAAACTCACACAGGGATCAGAGATGGGGTTATGTCACAGAGGGGGAATGATGCCTCAAACAAGAAAATAAGGAGCTGGGCAGGTGTGGTGGCACATGCCTTTAATGCCAGCACTCATCAGGAGGCAGAGATAGGCAGCTCTCTGTGAGCCGAAGGCCAGCCTGGTCCACATAGTGAGTTACAGGGCTATAGGAAGACCCTGTCTAAAAAAAAAAAAAAAAAAGAGGAACTTTATCAACAATTGGTAAGATACTCTTATGGTTTGAATCTGACATGTCCCCCACATTTTAAATGCTTACCCCCAAGCTGGTAGCACAATTTGGGAACAGTACCACAGAGCCTTTGGGGAAGGGAGAACACCTAAGCCTGGGCTTGCTGTCTCCTGGTCTCACACACAGTCTCCCACGTCTGTCCCCACCACCATGAAACGGGCCTCTGCCACAGCTTCCTTTACCATGTTTCTTTAGAATAATTTTGGGTACAACAATGCAAATGTAGCTAATACCAATTAAATATTTTAAATGAACAAGCCCTGTCCAGTCCAGCTCATAGCAGGGTGTTCTGTAAGCTGCCTGCACAAGGCCTAAGAGGGGAACTGCACAACAGAGCACTGGAACCAAGTGTACACTCCCTAGAGCCACGAAAACAATCCAGATGCCAAAGGCTTGCATCAATGCCAGACTGCACATGTTCTCATGAAGCCTGACACAGTGTACACAGAGGTCAGTGATTACAAAAAAATAACCAACTGCTACCTTGTGAGACTGTGCTACAGGTGTTTAATTTAGTAAAAGCACAGAAAAAGATAAAAACATAGCACGTCACTATATATATGTTCCAAAAAAATTGGAACATAGAAAACATATACATATGTGTATGTGATATATGTTTTCTATGATGCAAATTTTTTCCTTCATGGAACATTCCTTTTTTTCTTTTTCCCTTTACAGACATTATCATTATGTAACCCTGGCCTTGAACTCCAACGCTCAAGAGGTTTTCCTTCCTGCCTCTGCCTCTCAAATGCTGACACTGCAGAAGCACCAGCATGCCAGTGTTCCTTGCAGAAAACAACAGCTACTTTTCAAAATTGACCCCATCAAGACTAAAGCTGTACCTTCCTTATCTTTCTATAACAGTTTCCATAAGGTTGTGCTTCTATCTTAGCAACACTATCAGGCTGCAGGAGGGACCTAGAGCCCCCACCAATGCAGGCTACTGCCTTTGCTCTGGTTACCCACTGGAACTTGCTAGTAAAAACCTATTGCTGATGACACCACACATTTTGATCACAAGATGTGAAGAAATCAAGCCGGTTCCGACCTGGAAGCTCCCTCCCTGCTGGCTGGCTTTCAACGTGCTGCATGGGGACGTGCAGGCTTCCAGGGAGAAAAGTCAGCCCACTGGTGCCACAGTGGCATATGTGCTACAGGGATAATCACCAGCTTCTAACTGGACTTAAGGACCACTCCACAGAAGGACATTCGTGCCTAGTACTATAAAACTGGCAAAGAACCCATGGTTGGGGAAGTCACAGGCTTTACTACAATTATGTTCTCAAAGGGACAACATTTAGCCTTATACTCAGAGACTAGAGCAACACCCACTCTCAGAGAAGCTTCTTTATGCATAGATGATGGTTAATAGACTCATAACTGGTCAAAGTGCAGGGAATACATGACCATGGAGTGTTCATCCCTAAACAGAGCAGCTATAAAACACACAATTCCCTACAAGGCTCAGGGAACATCTCAGAAGAGGGCCAGAAAGATTTAAAGAGCCAGAAGTTGGGGAAGAGTGCTGTGAAATAATGTACGTGACGGGGCCACTGCACTCATGAATGCACAGCAGCTGTGGTATCAGCATAAGACCAGCATAAGACCAACCCAGTCCACACAAAGAGGGAAGGAGTCCTTAGGCCATCCCTAGCTGAGGAACTATAGGCAGTCAGTCAATGGCCACTGAACGGAGGAATCAGTTTTCTTCAGCAGTATGGTCCATGATAGGTTGCCCAGGATCCAGCAGATGGCACCCTACACCCATACAGGAACAGGAAGGAGCACCTGGACTCCATGGGTTGGGGAAAAGAAAATATTAAATTGGGTAGTAGAGGTCTGGAGAGCTGGCCTAGAGGTTAAGAGCGCCGACTGCTCTTAGAGAGGACCCGGGTTCCATCCCCAGCACCCACATGGCGGCTGAAAACTGTCTTTAATTCCAGTTCCAGGGGAGTCCGACTCCCTCTTCTGACCTCCGCGGCATTGCATGACACAAGTACACAAACCTACATGCAGACAGTACATTCATACACATACGAAAATAAAAAAAATAAAAATAAATTTTTAAAAAATTGGGTAGTAGATTCGGAAGGGTTCAGGAGCATATGGAGCAGGTAGCAGAGAGGGGTGGCTGTGATCTATCTAAATACACTGTATTCATGTAAGGATGTGATCTCTCTACACCATATTTGAGTATGGATATGATCTAACTAAATACACCATAGTCATGTATGGATGTGAGCTATCCAAATACACTGTATTCACATATAAGAGGTGAGCCCTCTACACTGTATTCACATATGGATGTGATCTACCTAAATACACCATATTCACTTATAGATGTGATCTAGCTAAATACACCATATTCACATATGAATGTGATCTCTCTAAATACACTGTATTCACATATGGGTGTGATCCATCTAAATACACTGTATTCACTTATAGATATGATCACTCTAAATACACCACATTCAAGTATAAAATACACCACATTCAAGTATAAAATACACCATATTCACATATGATGTGATCCATCTAAATACACCATATTCACATATAGATGTGATCTCTCTAAACACACCGTATTAGAGTATAAAATACACTGTATTCATGAATGGATGTGATCTATCTAAATACATTGTATTCACATATAGATGTGATCTCTTTACACTGTATTCATGCATGGATGTGATCTCCCTAAATACACCATATTCACGTATAGATGTGATCTCTCTAAATACACCATATTCATGTATGGATATGACCTATCTAAATATACGGTATTTATGTATGGATGTGAGCTCTCTAAATACACAGTATTCACTTATGGATGTGATCTATCTAAATACACTGTATTCATGTATGAAATTACCAAAGGATAAGTAAAAATGTTTAAATGAAAATACAATTTAAAACTTAAAAAATAAATTAAAAAATACAGTTACAGGAAATGTCAAGCATGGTAGTTCACAACTGTAATCCCAGCAATTGGGGGGGGGGCACTAAAGAAAGAATAACTGGCAACTCCAATTCCAGGAGAACTCCAGTTCCAGGGGAATCCGAGACCCTCTTCTGACCTCCGCGGCATTGCACGACATGGGTGCACAGACCTGCATGCAGACAGTACATTCATACACATACAAGGATAAATAATAAGAAAAAAAAAATTAAAAAAAAAAAAAGAATAACTGGCATGTTTGAAAACAGCCTGGGTCACATAGTAAGCTCTAAGCTAGCCTACCCAAAAAGTGGGACTCTGTCTCAAGGAAAAAAAAAAAGAAAAAGAAAAAGATTACAGGGAGGTCAGCCATGGTTTAGAAGTTCAGCTAATAAAGGAAGCAGGTGAGGCTCCAGAGGCACCTGGTGTGGCAGAGCAGAGCAGAGCAGACAAGCTCCCACCAAGTGCCATGTGCACCTGCACACCCCACTCTTCACATCGCACCAAAAAGATGCCCTAGAAACACAAGTGATTCAGACCAAATGTACAGATTCACTGAGAACCTCTGGGTCTACTTGAACACCCTGGGAATTCACACGAGAAGCCCCATACACAATGTCCACATCTGGAAAGAGTCTCTCTTTGGTCCCAAGTAAATACTAACTACACCAAGTGAAAGGCTTTTTCTGTTAACATCAGCACAAAAGGACTCCGAGACCCTTAACAGCTTCTAACCAGGTGTTCCAGGCTTTGGATTTTCCTATAAGACACCAAGAAGGGAACAAAAGATTTAGGGTTTTACCTTCTCTGGCCCACATATATTCAATGGAGTCAAACCTGGCATCAATCTACCACCAACACTACAGCTGGTCATAATGTACAAATAGAAACACAGACAACAGAGCTGATAAAGTGGCTCAGTAGTAAAGTGACTTGCCACCAAGCCTGACAAACTGAGTTCAATCCCCAGAATTCGCATAGTGGGAAGGAAAGAACCAATTCCTGCAGGATGACCTCCACATGGGTATTATAGCATGCATGCACACACACAGTAAATAAGTTTTTAAGGTAAAAATTCTTTTTAATTTTTTATATGTATATTTTGCATGCACGTATGCTCCCAGAGTTCAGAAGAGGGTGACAGATCCGCTAGAACTGGAGTTATGGATGGTTGTTAGCTGCCATATGGATGCTAGAAACCAAATTTGAGTCCTCTTCAAGAGCAGCCAGTGCTCTAAACTGCTGAGCCATCTCTCCAGCTCTATAAACAATTTTTTTTTTTTTGGTCTTTTTGAGACAGGGTCTATCTGCAGCCACAGCTGGTGTGGAACCCACTATACAGAAAAGGCTAGCCTCAATCTCAAAGATCCACCTGCCTCAGCCTCCCATGTACTGACATGGCAGCTAATAACCATCCATAACTCCAGTTCCAGAAGAATTTGACGCCCTCTTCTGAGTTCTGCTGGCATTGCAACACAGGTGCACTCACATACATGCAGGCAGTACATTCATACACATAAAAATTTTGTTTATGCTGAGAGTGGTGGTGCACACCTTTAATCCCAGCACTCGGGAGGCAGAGATAGGTGGATCTCTGTGAGTTCAAGGCCAGCCTGGTCTACATAGCGAGTTCCAGGCCAGCTGGGACTAAAGGGAGATCCTGTCTCAAAAAGACATAAGAAAAATTTTTTTTTTAATGAGGAAACCAGTCATCTTTTCAGCCCTTGCTAGAACAGTGGCCTTACTGAATAGCTTTGCTCTCCCGTATGAAGGGCTCCTGAGGAAGGCCTTGCTGGTTCTAGGGACACAAGTGCTCCTCCCCCTCCCTGTTCTCCCCACATCTCACTACTGGGTCATGCCTTCCAGCATGGCAGCCAGGGCTTCCAACTGCCCTACAAAGTGTCCCCGTCCAATTCACAGAAATGGATACCGCACAGCTATGGCTATGCCTCCTGTTAGGTACCAGCCATTTTCCAGTCAAATCAACAAGACTTCATAACCAACTTTTAACTTTTACCAATGCAGGAGGAAGGAAAACACTAAAGTTTCAAACTCAGATAACTATGCATGTATTTAAAATCATGTCAAGGGCTGGAGAGATGGCTCAGTGGTTAAGAGTGCCGACTGCTCTTACAGAGGACCTGGGTTCGATTCCCAGCACACACATGGCGCCTAAGAACCATCTTTAACTCCAGTTCCAGGGGAATCCGATGCCCTCTTCTGACCTCCATGACATTGCATGACACGGGTACAGCAACCTACATGCAGACAGTATACTCATACACATAAAAAAATAATAGCCAGGCATGGTGGCATACGCCTTTAATCCTAGCATTTGGGAGGCAGACGCAGGCAGATCTTTGTGAGTTCAAGGCCAGCCAGGTCTACATAAGCGAGTTCCAGGACAGCCGGAGCTACAGAGAGACCCTGTCTCAAAAAGACCCAAAATAATAATAATAATAATTAAAAAAAATTTTTTTAATCAAGTCAAGCAGGGCATCATGGCACATGCCCTTAATTCCACAACACTCAGGAGGCAGAGGCAGGCAGATCTCTGAGTTTGAGACCATCCTGATCTATAAAACAAATTCCAGGCTAGCTGAGGCTACAGGGAAACCCTGTCTCAAAAAAATAAGCCCCCCAAAAATTGTTTTAAAGGATCGTAACATCTCCCAGAAGCCACAGATTGAGAAATAAAAACCCAGTGCCTGGGCTGAAGAGATGGCTCAGCAGTTAAGAGCACAGACTGCTCTTGCAGAGGACCCAGGTTCAATTCCCAGCACTTACATGGTGGCTAAGAACCGTATTTTTTTTTAAGGTCCAAACACAGAGAGAGCTTTATTCCAAAAGGTCTGGTTATAGAGGCAGCATGACTCAACTCCCCAGGCCAAATCCTAAACCTATATCCCACCCCATGGGTGTGGCCAAGGAGGTCCCATTGGTTTAGAATGCTACCCATCTTAACTAAATTTTCCCACATCTCGCCCTTTAAATTTTATTTAAGCCAGGAGTGGTGGCACACGCCTTTATTAATCCCAGCACTCGGGAAGCAGAGGCAGGCAGATATCTGTGAGTTCAAGCCCAGCCTGGTCTACAGAGTAAGTTCTAGGACGCTGGGACTATAGGGAGACCCTATCTCAAAAAGACCAATAAAGGAAGCAGGTGAGAATTTCTGGGTCTACTTGAACACCCTGGGAATTTGCATGCAATGTCCACATCTGGCAACAGTCTCTCTTTGGTCCCAAGTAAATACTAACTACACCAAGGGAAAGGCTTTTTCTGTTAACATCAGCACAAAAGGACTCTGAGACCCTTAACAGCTGTCTCACCGGGTGTTCCAGGCTTTGGATTTTCCTATAAGACCCAAGAAGGGAACAAAAGGTTTTGTTTGAGGCAATCCAGTGCTAGGTGTGGGATACCACCCCAAGTTAGTTGAAGGTGACCTAGAAACCCCTAAAACATGGCTGGAGCCACTGGCTACCAGCGCTTAATGGTAAGACCCCATTTCTGAAGACACTGCACACATTGGTCATAGGATATGGAGACATCGAGTTGGAGGCAGCCAGGAGGCTCCCTGCAGCAGACTAGCTCTCACAGTACAGAAGGTATTAATTGTGTAGGGAGCTGGGAGAAAAGGTGTCATCAACAGTCTTACCCAGCTGAGCCCTGTGACCTACAATGACCAGTGTGACAAGGCCTGCTCAGGGGCCCAACAGTGGCACAAATGCTTTGGAGGTAACTGACCAGTTTCTGATTATCAGATTACAGAATCACTTCACAGAAAGCACATGCCTGGTACTATAAGTCAGGCCAAGAACCAATGGTTGGGGAGCTCCTAGACCCCAAGAGTGAACCTACTGCTGTCAAATGGACCCAGGATCAATCTGCCCTCTAGACTCCTCTCTCTACCCATAGATTACTGTACCACTCAGACCCTCATCAGAAAAGTTTCTCTGTGCAGTGGAACACAGAAATTTACAACTGGTCAAAGTGCAAAGAATAAATGCCAGTGGACTGCTCAATCACAAATGGGACATCTAACACTAACACACACACACACCCTAAGACTCAGGGACCACTGAAGAAGAGGACTGGAGAGGCTGGGAATACTGGGGTAAAGCAGTATCTTCTAGACATGACAGGACTACTACACTCACGAACTCACAGCAGCTGTGGCTGTCAGAAGGGCCTACATAAGATCAAGCCAACATGAAAAGGAAAGGGTTCATGAGCACCCTCCCCTGAGGAGCTATGGACAGTTGTGGCCCCTGGCATGCAATCACAATCCAGGATCCAGTGGATGGACCCACCCACAGGCAAATGGACAGCAACAGCACAAACTGGACTCAATGGGTTATTTCTGTTGCTGTTGTTTTAAAGATTTATTTTGCCAGGTGTTGTGGCACGTGCCTTTAATCCTAGCACTCCAGAGGCAGAGGCAGAGGCAGGTGAATCTTTGTGAATACAAGGCCAGCCTGGTCTACAGAGTAAGTTCCAGGACAGCTGGGGCTAGGGAGACCCTGTCTCAAAAAGACAAAAAAAAAAGATTTATTTTAATATGAACGTATGAGTGCTTCCATGTATGCGCACCATATGTGTGTCTGGTGCTCAAGGAGATCAGAAGAAGGTACTGCAATCTACAATCCCTCTTTGGTCCTGGAACTGGAATTAAACAGATGTGAGCCATTATGTGGGTGATGGAACCAAACCCAGGTCCTCTACGAGAGCAGCAAGTGCTGTTAACCACTTGAGCCATTTCTCCAGCCCCCATTACAGGTTATGAAAAAGCAAAAGGAAGGACATGAAGTGGAGGGGGAGAGGGGTGTAGACCTGGGAGGGGGGAGGGGGCAGGGGGAGGAGGGGGGGTGAAGATGATAAAAATACATTATACAACATTCTCAAATTTCACAGAATAAGATCACAGCCTTTACAAGCACCTTGGGCATCTGAGACACCCCAAGCAGGCTGTGTTGGTAATGTTAACTCACCAGAAAAACCATCTCCCATTTGCCTTTTCAGTTACCCAGATTAAAGGTCAAGTAACAGGTAAAAGGTGCTGGGCGTGGTGGTGCATGCTTTTAATACTAGCACTTGGGAAGCAGAAGCAGGTAGATCTCTGTGAGTTCAAGGCCAGCCTGGTCTACAGAGTGAGTTCCAGGTGACAGCTGGGGCTATAGGGGACCTGTCTCAAAAAGACAAAAAAAAAAAAAAAAAAAAAAACGTAAAAAGGTAATGGTTAATGGTTAATAGGATCTGGGGTGGTTTGGTGGTTTGGGTTGGTTTGGATTTGGGTTGCGGATTTTGGTTTGATTTGGTCCTGGTCTGGTCTGTGTTCTGGTCATTAAAATCAGGATCTCTCTCACTGCTTCCATCAACTGAACTGCACACAACCCCAGCTGGGGGTTTATTCTTTTTTTTTTTTTTTTTCTTTTTTGCCTTTTCGAGACAGGGTCTCCCTGTAGCCCCAGCTGTCCTGGAACTCACTCTGTAGACCAGGCTGGCCTTGAACTCACAAAGATCCACCTGCCTCTGCCTCCCAAGTGCTAGGATTAAAGGCGTACGCCACCACGCCCGGCTTGGGGGTTTATTCTTAAGCCACACCCATGTGTGCTCATAAAGTCCACAGACCCCAGCACCAACCTCTTCTGAGATGACTCGCAAAAGCTCACAACAGCTGCTACTCCAGGGGAGAGGCCACATCCCAGAGGGGAGTCCCAGCTGCATGTATACTACGCGTATATGCCTGTTCAAGGGCCTGAAGGTGCACTTTTTAGCCCCAAACCAGCACCAGGTGACCCCCATGAACCCTACAAGCCCCTTCAGACTATAGAGACCTTCTAGAACCTTCACCCAAGGACTAGCAGACATACACAAAACACAGAACAGTGTATGAGACAACCCGTCTTAGAATACACCAGTTACATCACAGCCAACAGCCCAGCAGAGCTAACAAGACTTACTTGGACACAAGGACAGCAGCTGCGTCTCGTGCTTTGTCACTGACCACCAGATAGGACTGCAAGAATTTGACAAATTTCAAGTCATTATTCTTGTTTATCTTTATTTTCTAAATTTCCTACAATGACCATGCATTATTTACAAAATACTGAAAGATAAACATAAAACAAATCCTGGTTTCTCTTACCAAGAAATCTCTTACCTAAACCTTACATGTCATCCTTATGCTTAACGAAGTATTTGTATTATATATGAAGAAATGAAATTTGCTAAATTAATCTGACCTCTACATGACTTATCTCAATTTCAGAGTAAACTGAAGTGGGATTTTACCTCACTGACAACAACAGCAGCAGTTAAATATCAATCAATATATATCACCCAAAGCTTAGTTAACTAAACTCATTTTAAGACAACATAAGCGGGAATGAGGGTACAGTTAGCAGCAAAAGACCTGTGTGCCATATTATTTACCTGTGTGTCATTTTTACCTGAGTACTATATTTACCTGTGCTATTTGTAGAATACGGTCCATTATTGGCATTCGTGTTTCCTCAGGTTGAGAAAGGAGGTTTCCATCAAGGCGTGAAAAATCAAAAGGGATCAAGCAGGTCACAGAGAGCCACAGTAAAAGCATGTAGCGAGTTTCCCATGTCTGAGGAGTTAAATCACTGTCAGAATGATTCCAGTATAAAACAAAGCCACTGGGAATGCGGTGTACTCCGGAGACAGACAGGCCAATCTCTGTGATACACAGCAAGTTCCAGGCCAGCCAGTGAGACTCTGTCTCAAACAAAAGACAAAGCTGGTTGGTACCTACATGTAATCCCAGCAGTCAGGAGGCTAGGCAGAGGATCTTAAGTTCAAGGTTAGCTTAGACCACATAGGGAGTTCTATGCTAGCCTGGGCTACCTAACAAAACCTTTTCTCAATTTTTTTTTTTTTTGGTCTTTTTGAGACAGGGTCTTTCCTCTAGCCCCAACTGTCCTGGAACTCACTATGTAGACCAGGCTGGCCTTGAACTCACAGAGATCTGCCTGCCTCTGCCTCCCGAGTGCTGGGATTAAAGGTGTGTACCACAACACCCAGCATTTTTCTCAATTTTTTAACAATATTTTATTATTTTTACCCTATGTACATGAGTGTTTTGCCTGTATGTATGTAAGTCCACCCGTGTAATGCCCACGGAAGCCAGAAGTTATCTGATCCCCTGGGACTTGAGTTACAGATAGTTATTAGCCACCATGGGGGTGCTGGGAGCCAAACCTAGGTCCTCTGCAAAAGCACCCAATACTCTTAACTGCTGAGCCATCTCTCTAGCCCCTCAAATTTTTCTTTAAAACTAGAGCCAAAGATGTCCAGCAATACTTCACTAACCATCCTACCACCTAATGCCCAACATAGGCCCTTAGACACCATCAACCCCACTGTCACCACAATCATACCTCCATGCTAGGATCTATCTGTACATCTCACTAGGGTACCATGGACCTGAGGGACTGGAAGGAGGGCCTTGACCTAGCACAATAAATAAAAAGGCATTCTTTTTTCTTTATAAAGGACTTTTTTTGTGTCTTTTTGAGACAGGGTCCGCAGCTGTCCTGGAACTCATTATGTAGGATCAGGCTGGCTTTGAACTCACAGAGATCTGCCTGCCTCTGCCTCCTGAGTGCTGGGATTAAAGATGTGCACAATCACGCCCCCCAGCTATAAAGGGCTTTTTTTTTTTTTTTTTTTTTTTAAATAAAGATAAAATTAAAATAGCCATGTCATGGATGTTGTTTGGTACAGGTCTTTGGGTCCTTAGTGAAATTCGTGAGATGTCTTAGTTGGCTCGAGACACCAGAGGAAGGCTGTATGCCAGTTATAAGGTGGAGAATATCATAGTGCCCGAGTACATGAGGGAACAAGCCTGGTCATACCATAAGCTGTGACTGGCCAAGAAACGACGCAAGGAGGCTGTACATTCACGTGACAAGCGCACTGACCTTGTCCGTCGATAATGCATTATCCAATTTTGGGATCATAAAAATCTATAAACACAAAATTCTATTGGTTGTTCTGGGTGTGTGGTCTGGAGTTGAAGGTGGTCCAGTAGTTGGGATTGTGTTGTGTTCAGACCTCTTGTTGGTGTCCCCTGTACCGGCCAAAGTGGCTGGTCCTCCTCAAATATTGGATAACGCCTTCACTCTTCTAGAAGAAGTTGCAACAGGGGCTGCGGCCAGTTAACTATACATCACACGAGATGCATCGGGACTCTGACTTTCATGAGTCGATCCCTCTGTCGAGAGTGTATCTGTGGGATGTCAGATTGAAAAGGCGTCCGCACACGCCAGGCATTTAAAAATGATAATTGGAATACTATATTATGTCTAATAAAATTCCAATAGCAGTAAGAAGTCCAAAGATCAGGGGCTCGCGATGAGGGGAGAGGCCTTAAGGCTGGAGAAGAGGGAGAAGGCATCTGGCCACAGTTAGATATGTAAGCATACGGGGAGTGCTCCAATGTTCTTAGGGTTTGCCTAAAGGGGCTGGCTTCAGAAGCTAAAACAAGACAAGCCTTCCCCCAACACTCAACCGGAGCTATGCTGTGGCACACTCTTGACTGTTGATGGGCGTCACTATAGCCGTTGATAGATACTGTGTGCTAGGGAAGAGTCTCTGACAAAGTACGCAAATCTAGAGAACGTCTTTGGTTCTAGCTTTACTGCTCAGATTTTTGTACCATAGCCTCTGTTTATGCATCACAAGGTGCACGGCGGCTACGCAAGAGCAGAATGCTAGAATAGCAGCCTAGTATTAACCTCCAATTGAGACGGACAAAATGATTAACCTCCACGACATTATTCATACATCTAAGAAATTGATTTCTCTATCAGTGTTCTACTGGGATATAAACGTGCTCTTCCCGCATGACAGACCAGGCACTATGTGACACAAGAGTTCCATCGGTGTTCACAATGGCGTACCAGGAAATGGTAGCGTAGTGTGCATAAGGCAACTGTCTCTGAGGTTGGTTTCATAAGTTGGGCTTCACAGTTGTTTTGAGCGACAGGTTCGCCTCTTCCTGCATTCCCAGTTTGGCTGGCTTGGAACTGGCTGAGTAGCCCAGGCTGGCCTGTGTATCACATAGAGTTCTTCTGCTTCTTGCGCATCCTGTGTGCTGGGCAGTAACGCATGTGTATCCTCCATGGCTGGATGGGGGCCAGTGGCTTTTGATAGAAAGGATAAACATGATTTTGCTGCTCTGTTTTATTAATTACTATTACCATTATTAATTATTATTATTATTATATTTTTTTTTTATTTTTTGAGACAGGGTCTTCCCTGTAGCTCTGGCCTGTCGAACTCAACTCGTAGACCAGGCTGGCCTCGAACTCACAAAGAAATCCGCATGCCTCTGCTCCCAAGTGCTAGGATAAAGGCGTGCGCCACCACGTGGCATTTATTTATTTCTGTATGTGATCAATGTACTGTCTGCATGCAAGTTTGTGCACGTGTCGTGCATGGCCCGCGGAGGTCAGAAAGTAGCGGTTGTCGGATTCCCTGGATACTGGGAGTTCTCTCCTGGAATTGGAGTGTTCAGATGGTTCGTTGGCCGCAAATGTGGGTGCTGGGGATGCGAACCCGGGGTACTCTGTAAGAGCAGTCGGCGCTCTTAACTGCTAGGCCATCTCTCCAGGCCCTATTATTAATATTATCTCGCTTTTGAGACAGGGTCCCTTGTAGCCGCCAGCTGTCCTGGAACTTGTGCTATATAGACCAGGCTGGTCATTGAACTCATAGAGACACCACTGCCTTATTATTATTATTATTATTATTATTGTCTTTTTTAAGACAGGCGTTCCCTTGTAGGCCCCAGCTGTCCTGGGATTGCTATATAGCCCAGCTGGTCCTTGAACTCAATAGAGATCCCTGTCTCTGCCGACCTGAGTGATGGGATATAAGAGGCGAATTCACCACGCATGCCTGGCCGTGACTTCTGGTTTCTTTTTGTTGTTTATTGATTTTTTCTCTTTTTCTATATGTATACTCTAATGTCTTTTGTGTCAGGTTCGAGGCTATAAAGTGTTTCTGCGTTTATTTCCTCATGAAGTAGCTGATGTTCAACCTGTGTTAGATATGTTCACAGGTCAGAACCCTAAAGACCATGAGGTGAGCCTTCGCCACCCCTGCCGGCTGCTCCATCCTCCTGCATTCATGGTCCCCCCAGTCTTCTCACTCCTTACCTTCCCTTTAGCTTCCACACTTGTACTTTAAATTCCTCCCTTTAAAATATGTCCAATGCTGGGCATGGTGGTGCATGCCTTTAATCCTAGCACTTGTGGAGGCAGAGGCAAGGCGATCTCTTATGTGAGTTCAAGGCCAACCTGGTCTTACATAGTGAGTTCCAGGACAGCTGGAGCTACAGGGAGACCCTGTCTACTAAAAAAGAAAANCAAAAAAAAAAAAAAAAAAAAAAAAAAATAGCCCTTGTATAAGCTGGGGCTGGGTGTGATTGTGCACATCTTTAATCCCCAGCACTCAGGGGCAGAGGCAGGCAGATCTCTGTGAGTTCAAAGCCAGCCTGATTCCCATAGATGAGTTCCAGGACAAGCTGCGACCCTCGTCTCAAAAAGACACAAAAAAAGTCCTTTAAAAGGAAAAAAAGAGCACCTTTTTTATTTACTTGTGCTAGTCAAGCCCTCCTTCCAGTCCCTCAGGTCCATGGTACCCTAGTGAGATGTACAGATAGATCCTAGCATGGAGGTATGATTGTGGTGACAGTGGGGTTGATGGTGTCTAAGGGCCTATGTTGGGCATTAGGTGGTCAAGGATGGTGTAGTAAGAAGTATGGCTGGAATCTTTGCCTAGTTTAAGAAAATTTGATGGGGCTAGACGAGATGGGCTCAGCAGTTAGAGGAAGATTTGGATCTTTTAGCAGGAAGGACCATAGGCCAGTCGTACCACACCCCATGGCGGCTACATAACTATCTAGTAACTACACGTCCAGGAGCGATCAGATACTTTCTGGCGTCCAAGCTGGGCACTAACACGGGGTGGCACTTACATGAATACAAGGCAAACACTCATGTAATAGGTAAAAATAATAAATATTTAAAAAATGAGAAAAACATGCCGGGTGTGTGTTGTAACACCTATAATATCCCAGCACGGTCGGGAGGCAGAGGCAGGCAGGATCCTGTGAGTTCAAGGCAGCCTGGTCTACATAGTGAGTAAGTCCAGAGTGGGGCTAGGTGGAGGGTAAAGGTACCCTGTCTCGATAAAAGACCAAAAAAAAAATAAAATGAGAAAATGTTTTGTTAGGGGTAGCACACAGGCTAGCATGAGAACTCCATATGTGGTCTAGCACTAACCTTGAACCGTTAAGAGTCCTCTGCTAGCCTCCCCTGACTGTCTGAGGGATTACAGTGTAGGTACCAACCAGCTTTTCTAATTGTGGTTTGAGACAGTGTCTGCACACTGGACTGGCCCTGAGACTTGCATGTTATCACAGAGATTGAGCCTGTCTGTCTCCGGAGTACACACGCATTCCCAGTGGCTTTGTTTATAATACTGGAATCATTGCTGACAGTGATTAACTCCTCAGACATGGGAAGGACTCCGCTACATGCTTGTTACTGTGGCTCTGGCTGTGACCTGCTTGATCCCTTTTTTGATTTTTCAACGCCTTGAGGAAACCTCTCTTTCTCACCTGAGAAACACGAATGACCAAAATAGGACCGTATTCTAAAAATAGCAGCAGGTAAATATAGTAAACTCAGGTAAAAATGACACACAGGTAAATAATATGGCACACAGGTCTTTTGCTGCTAACTGTACCCTCATTCCCGCTTATGTTGTCTTAAAATGAGTTTAGTTAACTAAGCTTTGGGTGATATATATTGATTGATATTTAACTGCTGCTGTTGTTGTCAGTGAGGTAAAATCCCACTTCAGTTTACTCTGAAATTGAGATAAGTCATGTAGAGGTCAGATTAATTTAGCAAATTTCATTTCTTCATATATAATACAAATACTTCGTTAAGCATAAGGATGACATGTAAGGTTTAGGTAAGAGATTTCTTGGTAAGAGAAACCAGGATTTGTTTTATGTTTATCTTTCAGTATTTTGTAAATAATGCATGGTCATTGTAGGAAATTTAGAAAATAAAGATAAACAAGAATAATGACTTGAAATTTGTCAAATTCTTGCAGTCCTATCTGGTGGTCAGTGACAAAGCACGAGACGCAGCTGCTGTCCTTGTGTCCAAGTAAGTCTTGTTAGCTCTGCTGGGCTGTTGGCTGTGATGTAACTGGTGTATTCTAAGACGGGTTGTCTCATACACTGTTCTGTGTTTTGTGGTATGTCTGCTAGTCCTTGGTGAAGGTTCTAAAGGTCTCTATAGTCTGAGGGGGGGGGGGGGGGGGGGGGGGGGGGGAGGGGGGGGGGGGGGGGCTTGTAGGGTTCATGGGGGTCACCTGGTGCTGGTTTGGGGCTAAAAAGTGCACCTTCAGGCCCTTGAACAGGCATATACGCGTAGTATACATGCAGCTGGGACTGCCCTCTGGGATGTGGCCCTCTCCCCTGGAGTAGCGCTGTTGTGAGCTTTTGGCAGTCATCTCAGAAGAGGTTGGTGCTGGGTCTGTGGACTTTATGGAGGCACACATGGGTGTGGCTGAAGAATAAACCCCCAAGCCGGGCGTTGGTGGTGTACGCCTTTAATCCTAGCACTTGGGAGGCAGAGGCAGGTGGATCTTTTGTGAGTTCAAGGCCAGCCTGGTCTACAGAGGAGTTCCGGGCAAGCTGGGTACAGGGAGACCCTGTCTCGAAAAGGCCAAAAAAAAAAAAAAAAAAAAAAAAAAAGAATAAAACCTCCATGCGGGGTTGTGTGCAGTTCAGTTGATGGAGCAGTGAGAGAGATCCTGAGTTTTATGACCAGACCAGAACCAGACCAGACCAAATCAAACCAAATCCGCAACCCAAATCCAAACCAAACCAACCACCAAACCACCCCAGATCCTATTAACCATTAACCAGTTAACCTTTTACGGTTTTTTTTTTTTTTTTTTTTTTTTTGTGTCTTTTGAGACAGGTCTCCCTGTAGCCCCAGCGTCCTGGAACTCACTCTGTAGACCAGCTGGCCTTTGAATCACAGAGATCGCTACCTGCTTCTGCTTCCCAGTAGTGCTGTATTAAAAGCAGCATCCACCCGCCCAGACCCTTTACCGTATCTTGGACTTCTGTATATCTGTGTTAGACCTGCGCCGTTAATCTGGGTGAGACGAAGGCAGATCAATGGGAGATGGGGGCTTTTTCTGGGTGACGGTCTGAGGACAGGTAGCGCGAACACAGCCTCGGCTTTTGAGGGGTGTCTCAGATGCCCAAGGTAGATATGTAGAGTGCTGGTTGATCATTATTTCTGTGAAAGTATTGAAATACCGGTTGGTATAAGTATTCCTATATTTTGATAGACTCTCCATCCATTCACCCCCCCACGGTCCTCCCCCGCCCCCATCCGCTACCCACTCCAGGTCTACACCCCCATCTTCCACCTTCGACTTCACGTCCTTACCTATTTGCGCTTCTTCACGAACGCCCTACCTGTAGTGTGGTGGAGAAATGACTCAGTCGGTTTAACAGCACTGCTGCTCTCGTAGAGGACTGGGTTTGGTTTCCATCACCCACATAAGGCTCAGCATCGTGTTTAATTCCAGTGTCAGGACCAAAGAGGGATTGTAGATTGGCGAGTACTTGTGTGCTGGATCTGCCTGTTGAGCACGCAGACACACATATGGTGCGGCTGAGCAGTGGAAGCACTCATACGTGTTCTTTTAAAAGTAAATCTTTTTTGTTTTTGTCTTTGGAGACATGGAGTTCTCCCTAGCCAACAGCTGTCCTGGAACTTACTCTGTGAGACCCAGGCTGGCCTTGTATTCACAAAGATTCACCTGCCTCGCCTCTGCCTCTGCGAGTGCTAGGATTAAAGGCACGTGTCCACAACACACCTGTAAAGCACTACAATAAGATCTTTATATAGCATTACACGACGCAACAGAATAAACCTTGAGTTCCATTTGTCTTTCTGTCACCTTTCTGTGGTGGGTCCATTTCCACTGATACCGGATTGTGATTGCATGGCCCAGGGCCACAACCTGTCCATAGCTCCTCAGGGAGTGAGGTGGCCATGAACCCTTTCCTTTCAGTTGCCTTGATCTTATTTAGGCCTTCTACAGCCACAGCTGCTAGTGATTCGTGAGTGTAGATTCCTGTCATGTCTAGAAGATACTGCTTTACCCCAGTATTCCCATGCCTCCTCCTCTTCTTCTCAGTTCCCTGATGCTTAGGTGTCTGTTGTGTGTGGTCTTAAGCTGTGTCAGATTCCCATTGTACGTTGGAAGCGACGTCCACTGGAATTTTATCTTTGCACTTTGACCAGTTGTAAATTTCTTTGTGTTCCACTGCACAGAAAACTCTTTCTTGATGAGGGGTCTGAGTGGTACGTAATCTATGGTTAGAGAGAGGAGTTAGAGGCAATTATCGGTCATATTGACAGCAGTAGGTTCACTCTTGGGGTCTAGGAGCTCCCCAACCATTGGTTCTTGGCCTGACTTATAGTACCAGGCATGTGCTTTCTGTGAAGTGATTCTGTAATCTGATAATCAGAAACTGGTCAGTTACCTCCAAAGCATTTGTGCCACTGTTGGGCCCCTGAGCAGGCCTTGTCACACTGGTCATTGTAGGTCACAGGGCTCACGGGTGGGTGAAGAACATTGATACACATACAGAAATAAATAAATGCCAGGCGTGGTGGCGCACGCCTTTAATCCTAGCACTTGGGAGGCAGAGGCATGCGGATCTCTGTGAGTTCGAGGCCAGCCTGGTCTACAGAGTGAGTTCCAGGACAGCCAGAGCTACAGGGAGACCCTGTCTCAAAAAAAAAAAAAAAATAATAATAATAATAATAATAATAATGGTAATAGTAATAATAAAACAGAGCAGCAAAATCATGTTTATCCTTTCATCAAAAGCCACTGCCCCATCCAGCCATGGGGTACACATGCTTACTCCCAGCACACAGGAGGCAGAAGCAGGAAGAACTCTATGTGATCCAGGCCAGCCTGGGCTACTCAGCCAGTTCCAAGCCAGCCAACTGGGAATGCAGGAAGAGCCTGTCTCAAAAAACAAAATTAAAAAACTACCCATGCCGCACCCTCCCCTGACCCTTTGAAGAGAACTCTGTCACAACTTAGCAAGACCGAAGGAACAGAAAAAATCATTTCTTAAGTCATTTGTTCATTAAATATGTTTTGTCTCAATTTGGATAACAAGTCCTACACTGTGTGTCAAAAACAGAGGCATGTTACAGACTAAAAACTTTTGTTTCTACTTTGTTCAGAGACTATTCCTAGAAGTTTATAAAGTAAGTCCCCATCACCTCAAAGGGCCCCATTAGCACTTCTGTAAAGCTTCCAGGTTTCTCTCTCCAGCCAAGGGCCTCTCCCCGCTGCACAGCAGGAATGCTAGACCATATTCCCTGACACCCACAACCCTCACAGAGATGACTGAAAGTCACCCCATGACTCTTTAAGTCTGGCGCCCTTCACAAGGGCATCAATGGAGCAGCCCGTGGAAAAAGCAGACCATCAACTCTGGACCACTTCCTCAGAGCCGCAGTGTAAGAGTCCCAGGGAAATGTATCCAGACAGTGCAGCTTGGGAAACACTTCTGTTTCCATCAAGCTTTTCTGCTTTTTCCTTATAAGAAACTTTCTGTTTCAGCCAAAAGACTCCCAGATCACTAAGACCCAAGACCCAACTCATAACTTATGTCCAAGAAAAAAACATGTCAGTGCTAACTTCCGGACCAAGTATATAAAGTCTGTCCACCCTACAGTGCCATGTAATTGTTACCTTGGTGATGATGTAAAGAAATTTAAAAGCCAAATGAACAAGGGCAGGTGGAGAGCTCTCATCCTGCACTATGTCCAGCAACGAGGTCATCATCCACTCTAGAGGAAAACAGACACAGAACACTTGCCATGAATTAAACAGCAACATGACACTGAAACATCAAAATGAACACAGTGTCATTTAGGACATAAGAATGCTCCAGTATTAGTAAGCTTATTTAACCAAGTTAAAACATGCAACAATGCAGCAAAGAAATACAGATCTATCTTGGCCATCTCTGGAAGGAACTCACCTAAAGACCTCACTCCCACTCTTAAAATACAGGAAAAGTAAAATTGGGCTCTGACACCCTGTTTTTTTTTTCTACTTATTTACTTATTTATTTAGGTCTTTTTTGTCTTTTTGAGGCAGGGTCTCCCTATAATCCCAGCTGTCCTAGAACACTCACTGTAGATCAGGCTGGCCTTGAACTCAGAGAGATCCGCCTGCCTCTGCCTCCCGAGTACTAGGATCAAAGGCATGTGCTACCACGCCCAGCTCTATTTTAATGTGCACATGTGTGTCCATGAGTGCATGCCATGGCATCCATGTGGAAGTCAGAGAACAATTTGTGAGTGTCATTTCTCTCCTTCCATCACACAGGTCCCAAACAAATCAACTGGTTTATTGGCAAATGCTTTTAACTGTTGAGCCATCTCACTGGCCAAGTAGTTCTTTTTCTTTCAGTACTTAGACTTGAACTTAGCACCTCACACATGCTAGGCAAGCACTCAACCATGGAGCTATATTTCCAGCCCTCTGCTGCCATATTTTACAGATGTTATAACTACTATGATTTATCAGTAATCCAGGCTGAACCAAGGAAATAAAACAGGGGCTGTGGAAACGGCTCAGTGGGTAAAGGCACCTGCCGCCAAGCCTGACAACCCAGGACCCAAGTGGTAGAAGAGAAATCAACTCCTGCAAGTTGTCCTCTGATCCCCATGCAAGGTAGCTCGCAACCACATGTAACTCCAATTCCAGGAGAATAAATCTTTAAAAAACAGTATGTTTAAAGCAAAAAGTATAATAACATGAAAGACATGTGACAAAAGTAGTACAAAAAGCCAAGTGTGGTGAAGCATACCTTTAATCCCAGAACTTGGGAGGCAGAGGCAGGTGGATCATCATAAGACTGAGGCCAGCCTGGTCTACATAGTGAGGTCTAGGCCACTGGAACTACAGAGAGACCCTGTCATTCGGGAAAATACATAATATTTGAGGGTCATTTTTAATTTGTTGAGGGTGCACATGATAAATCCTCAAGTAAGAACTAAAAAAATAAAGCTACTGAGCACACACTGGAGACAAAATAAAATACCAAAGGGTGTTTCATTAATACAAAAGGAAGGAAGGAAGGAAGGAAGGGAGGGAGGGAGGAAGGAAGGAAGGAAGGAAGGAAGGAAGGAAGGAAGGAAGGAAGGAAGGAAAAATAAAAGAAAGCAGGTACAGCACAGGCCAGTGTGAGGAGGCCAGTGAGCAGCATTCCTCCATGGTCTGTGCTTAGTTCCTGCCTCCAGGTTCCTGGCCTGACTTCCCTCAGCGATGGACTGTGGCCTAGGATTGTAAGCTCAAATAAATCTTTCCTTCCCCAAGTTGCTTTTGATCATGTTATCATGTTTTATCATGTGTTTATCATAGCAATAGAAACCAAACTAGAACCAAGGTAATATATGCATTTAACTTCCACATGTGTCCATGTGCTTTAATCACCTGTGGATTACTTACAATACTAATGCAATGTAAATCCCATGTAAATTGTGTTATGCTATGCTGTTTAGGCAGTGGTGATTAAAGAAGAGCAGGTGATTTTCAGTCGGTTGAGCCTGCCAGTGGAGGGCAGAGGGCAAACATTTGTGCTGGTTTACTGAGAGCCAAGTGTTTGACAACTGATCTGCTCCTTGAATCTCCACCTAGCAATGTGGGACATCCCATAACCTTGTTACACTAGAGATGGGGAATCTGAGACCTGTCCCCCAGCCATGCTACTGGCTGGTCATTTCTTATGTGTTTTANACTGTCTGCATGCAAGTCTGTGCACCCGTGTCGTGCAACGCCACGGAGGTCAGAAGAGGGTCTCGGATTCCCCTGGAACTGGAGTTCTCCTGGAATTGGAGCTTCAGACGGTTCTCAGCCGCCATGTGGGTGCTGGGGATCGAACCCGGGTCCTCTGCAAGAGCGGTCGGCGCTCTTAACCGCCAGGCCATCTCTCCAGCCCCTACGCTCTCCCCTTTACTCAAGCAACATTCAGAGAACATGCGCCCTAACAGGAAAACAGACATTCTCAAACATACATGAAACAGTCAACAAAGCAAGCTGTGTGTTGTGCCATAAATCCTAACAAAAACAATTATAATTTGCACCTAAGAAATGCAGAATAAGAGCAAAAGGAGGTAAGAGAGCTCACCACTAACATCAGAAGACTGTGACAAATGCAGTAGTCAGCTTTCATGGAGCAGTAAAGCAGTTCATTACAAGACACATTTACCACACACTCAGGACTTCCATTCTCAGATAGCCATCTAAGAAAAAAATACATCTACCCAAAGATGGCGCATTATTACTAACAGCCTAAAACAAATCTCACAAAAACACCCCTACCACATGGTATTTAACAGTTCATCTGCACTCAAAAAAATGACTGGAAAAGTGTTGTTGTTGTTGTTGTTATTGTTGTTTTAAATCATGCTGGCACTCCTGAGGCAGAGGCAGGCAGATCTCTGTGAGTTCAAGCCCAGCCTGGTCTACAGAGTGAGTTCCAGGCCACCTGGGACTACAGGGAAACCCTGTCTCAAAAAGATCAATCAGGTGCTGGAGAGATGGCCTAGCAGTTAAGAGTCCTCTTGCAGAGGACCCAGGTTCAATCCCCAAGACCCACGTGGCGGCTGAGAACCGTCTTTAACTCCAGTTCCGGGGGAATCCAACACCCTCTTCTGACGTCCGCAGCATTGCATGACATGGGTGCACAGACCTACATGCAAACAGTACATTCATACACATACAAAAAAATAAAATAAATTAAAAATTTTTTTAAAAGATCAATCAGCCAATCAATCAAGCTGAACAAAATAAACCATAAAAACAACAAAAATAACATGATGCAGAAAAGGGACCTTCATGGGGCCCAGAAGCAGAGCAGAGGGCCTAAAGCTGCAACACTTGCACACTGAACACAGATTTAGAATGGTGTTTCCAGGCTGGGGAGATGGCTCAATGGTTAAGAGCACCTCCTGCTTTTGCAGAGGACCAAGTCTGGTTCTCAGGACCCATGTAAGGCAGCTAACAACCAACTTTAACTTCAGCTCCAGAAGATTCTTCTTCTGACTTCCACGGGCATCCACATGCATATGCACACACATACATTCATTCCTACATACATATACACACACTCATACTTCCATGGGCATCTGCTCATATATATAAAAATAAAAATATCTGGGGCTGGAGAGATAGCCTAGCGGTTAAGAGCACCAACTGCTCTTGCAGAGGACCTGGGCTCGATCCCCAGCACCCACATGGCGGCTGAGAATCATCTTTAACTCCAGTTCCAGGGGAATCCAACACCCTCTTCTGACCTCCACGGCATTGCACGACACGGGTGCACAAACCTACATGCAGACAGTACATTCATACACATAAAAATAAAAATTTAAAAAAATATATCGCTGGGCATGGTGGCACATGCCTTTAATCCCAGCAGTTGGGAGGCAGAGGCAAGCAGATCTCTGAGTTCAAAGCCAGCCTGGTCTGGTCTACAGAGTGAGTTCCAGGCCAGCTTGGAGCTGCAGGGGGACCCTGTCCCAAAAATACCAAATTAATTAATTAATTAACTAATTAATAATAAAATAAAAATTAAAATATCATTGAAAAATATTTCAGGGGCTAGAGAGGTGGCTCAGCAATTAAGAGCACTGGCTGCTCTTGCAGAAGACCCAGGTTCAATTCCAAGTACCCACATGGGGGCTAACAACCATCTGTTAACTCCTATTCCAGGGGACTCTGACACTGTCTTCTGACCTCTAGGGGCACTGCACAACACTGGCTTATTTACATGCAGGCAATACACTCATACACATAAAAAAAATGCTTTTTGGTCTTTTTGAGACAGGGTCTCCCTATAGCCCCAGCTGGCCTAGAACTCCCTATGTAGACCAGGCTGGCATTGAACTCAGAGCTCTACCTGCCTCTACCTCCTGAATGCTGGGATTAAAGTCGTGTGCTCAGCAGTTAACAGCACTGGCTACTCTGGCAAAGGACCAAGGTTTGGTTCACAGCACCCACATGGCAGCTAAAAATCATCTGTGATTCAAGTTCCGGGGCATCTGACACCCTCTTCTGGCCTCAGTGGGCACTACACAAACACACACACACACACACACACAATGCACATATACACGAAGAACACTCATACACATAAAAAATTTTTTAGGGGCTGGAGAGATGGCCTAGCAGTTAAGAGCGCCGACTGCTCTTGCAGAGGACCTGGGTTCAATCCCCAGCACCCACATGGCAGCTGAAAACCATCTTTAGCTCCAGTTCCAGGGAAATCTGACACCCTCTTCTGACTTCCGCGGCATTGCATGACACGGATGCACAGACCTACATGCAGACAGTACATTCATACACATACGAAAATAAAATAAAATTTAAAAAAATTGTTTTAAATAAAAAATAAAAAAAAAAAATAGCCAGGCGTGGTGGCGCACACCTTTAGTCCTAGCACTTGGGAGGCAGAGGCAGGCAGATCTTTGTGAGTTCAAGGCCAGCCTGGTCTACAGAGCGAGTTTCAGGACAGCTGGGGCTACAGGGAGACCCTGTCTCGAAAACACCAAAAAAAAAATAATAAAATAATAAAAAAATAATAAAATAAATAATTTTTTAATGTTTTTGGTTTTTTGAGACAAGGGTCTCCCCATAGCCCCAGTTGGCCTAGAACTCACTATGTAGACCAGGTGGGCCTCAATCTCACAGAGTTCTGCCTGCCTCTGTCTCTCAAGCACTGGGACAAAAGGCATGCTCCACCATGCCTGGCTGCTTTAAAAAAGTAAATAAATAAAAATAAGTAAGACAATCCAAACAGAAGTGCAACCAGTATGAAATAGGTTCTATAGAAAGGAATGAAAAACAAACAAAAGTCACTCTCCTTATACTGAAGTTTCAAAATCCAGACCTAGTGTCTCCATCTAGAAAATGGAGATGACCAAGGTCCTCCATCTGATGAGGACCTTCCTGAGTACATGACCCTGTGAGGCAATTACCAGAAAGACATGTGCCCACACAAGGCAGCAAGTAGAAAGTAGCTGAGCCATGTCTGCACACAGCCTAGAATGGCTTCTGAATCTCCAGCCATTGTTACCACAGAGCCATAAAACCAAGGAGCACACCAATAAGACAGAGCACTGGGACAAGTGTCATGTCAGACACTTGCTGCTGACAACACAGAGTGCCAGGATCCCGACAAGGTCTTCCTGGTCATCCATGACTGAGCCATCAAAATCATCAGCCTCTCTGCTTACCAAGGTGTGGGTCCAAGAGGTGAGGCTGCTCCTGGTATTTATCCATAATTACTAAAAAAAAAAAAACAACAACAACAAAACAAAAGTCGGTGAGCCTCAGATATTCTCTTGCTGTCTCTCAGGAGCAGCACCCCTCTTCCTAGGTCCTTACAGCTCCCAGGGGCACACTGGACGCTCACTGACAGGTGCTACACCCCTACAGATTCCTGAGAGCCACTGTGCACGCCTTCTAGGGTCCTCTTCTCCCACCTCCTCGGAGTACTGCCCACTTCTTTATCCAATCCCTCTCCATAACCCTTCCTCCTGGTTAGACACGCCCCCTCTACCCCGGGCTCCTGGGTCAAGCTCGGAACCCTCCCATTCCAAGAATCTTTGGGCTTCCCAGACCTCCTTAAGCTGGCTACTTGCTTCCTACCCCAGGCAACAATTGAATCCGCTTCTCCCTAACCCAAAGCCACCTTTGCCTCCGCAATTCTCACCTACCACCCCAGACTCTCCTTCCACGGAACCTACCACCCTGGCTCTCCTAAAGCCAAAGCCCCATCACGCAAAACCAAGAAAGACATCGAGGGCAGATTGCTTTAGCGAAAAGAATCCGCAAAGATGGTTTTACTAAGGTGCAAAGTCTTAATTATTCAAGGGCTCGTTTGGACAGTATCTGTTATAAATGACTGTAAAGGTCTGTCTAAACGCGGAGGACACGGACCAACCAAAGGTCCTTACTGGCACTGTCACCTCCCCTGCACGGCCTGCAGCAGAGGTCCAGACTACACGTGGTGCAAGGTTCAGAGCCCCAGCCTAACAGCGGAGCCCGCTCCTCGGCCCCTCCCCAGCCTCCAGCCCACACGCCGCAGGCCGGTGCCCCCGGGTCTGCTCAGTTGCTCCCTAGCTACACTGCGGTCCCCAACAGGCTGGGCTCGGTTCCTGGCCAGGCCAAACTCAAGCCCCGCAGGTGTCCCCCGCCTCCCGGGCCCGCGCACCGCGAAACCGCTCCTCCGCCACCTCCCGGGCCGCGCGCTGGCCGTGCACGGAGGCCAGGCTCCCGAGCAGCGCGCGCGTCTCCGCGCTCTCGCCGAACGCTTCCAGGGCGGCGCCCCAGGCCTCCGCATCCTCCTCCAGCTCCTCATCCGCGCCGCCCGCGGCCAGTGCATCGCCCAAGACCAGGCCCGCAGGGTCCTCCGTCAGAGCCATCCAGGCAAGCCGAAGAAAGAAAGTGCGGCCGGTAACCAGCCGGTCTGCCCCGAGCCCTACGACCCTAGTACGGGGCCCGCCTGGCGACAAAAGAGCACGCGCGAAGTCAGCGTAGCGCGCAGGGCGCATGCGCGAGCCATAGGCGGCCCAGGGGAGACCCCGCCTGCAGCTTTCTGCATCTTCAGCCTCTGGGGTGGTTCGGAAGTAGAGTGGCCAGAGGCCGGGGGCCGTGCCCACGGGTGGGGAGGGTGAGGCCGTGGGAGGGGAGGTCCAGGCCCGAGTGGGAACTGGATTCCAGGATCCAGACCTGTGTTCACCAGCAGAACAGTCGCCGCTGGAAAGCGGGGTGCTCGGGGCTCAAGGGGTAAAGTCGCCTGCTGCCAGGCCTGGAGACCCGAGTTCCCCACGTGGGGGAAGGAGAGACCCCGAAGCTGTCCTCCGACCTCCGCGTACGCGTGTGCACACACATACATACGTACAGTTAAAATAGGAAAAAGTGGGGTTTCACAGAGGGTCTAGGGGCGACTGCAGCCCGGGGACCAGAGCCTCACCGCTGGGGCTGCAGAGGCCGGAACCAGCAGCTCCAGGGACCGCGGGTAGACGCAGGTGAAAGCAGGCAGCGGCTGCGACCCAGGACCCCACGCTGGCTTTTATTAGGCCAAGCCCGCCGCTACTTGAGCAGCTTTCTCATGGTTCCCAACGAGGGGCTCCGGTACTCCCGCCCGAAGTGGTTCCAGTGGTTCAGGTAGTTAAAGAGCTGGTAGAGCAGCAGGCGCTGGTCGAACCCAGGCGCCCTGGGGATCTTGCGGTGGTAGGCTGTGAAAAAGGAGCTGGGAAAGCCCCCAAACATCCGCGCGATCGCGAGTTCAAACTCAGAGTGGCCATAGAAGGAGGCTGGGTCGTAAATAATGGGCCCCTGGTCATCTTCAGCCACGTTTCCTGCCCAGAGGTCCCCGTGGAGCAGGGCGGGGACGATCTCTAAGCCAGAAAACAGATCGGGGATCCTCACCTAGGAAAGCAATTATTGCAGAGTTATCACGAAACTTTGAAGGCCACAGTCAGGTTATCCAGCACTTGGAAACGCCAAAGAGCCATGGATTCTCCGAGTCCAACCAAGTCATCGATCTGGTCTGGCCAGAAGGCTTACCTGATTCCTAAATGCAACTCTGTATAGCTCTCTGGTCGCTGCTAGTTAAGCACGGAAGGTTTATAGAAAAACCTTTATGGGTTCCCCTTATTGTGCAGTAAAATAAGAAACAATTTGGTATCTACCTTGGCAAACCCTCCACTGTGATTTATTTCACTGCACATTCGCATCTGTTCTGTATCCTGCTGGTTACTACACTATTGGGTTAAATACAATTTCTTTGAGTCACATTCCTCCTAGACTGACACATGAATTATGTTTCTCATATTATGCTGGAACACAAATCTTCACCAAAAATAACACATAGGGTCTTCAGCAGAGGAATAAAAGGGGGGGGTGGAGAACAGATAAGTGTTCCCCTCAATGAGTAAAGACTATGAACCAGGTGTCTGTTCCACCTGACAAAAGTCCTGGTGATCTACAGCATAGAAAGGAGGCTGCTGATGTGCCCACAATCTGGCACCAGTGCTCCCCATTCTGACTTAGTTCTAGGGGACTCCACATGCATGTGCTGGGCTAAGAAGAGAGCCTCTTTCCAGTGCAGTAACTGCTCTGCCTACCTGGAGCCTTGACCACAGTTCCTGTGCCTCTCGGTCAGCGTAGTCCTTCTCAATGAGGTCCATCTGTGCCTGGAGCCGATGCCGAGTGAAGAAGGTTGGCCAGTCGTCCTGCCATTCATTCACCTGACCAACAAGAGCAGAGACCAGTACACCTCTGAGCCACAGGGGAGCTTTAGTGGAATCTGCCTAAACCCCAAGCAACCACCCAAAACACAGCAAACAGCTAGTGAGCCAAGCAAAGATATAGATGGAGTCAAAGCAGTTTATCCAAAAGAAGGCAGATATGGAGGCAGAGAACAGACAGGATGAATGGAGGGTAGGAAGGAAGCAGGGCAAACCCAAACACATCCATGTACAAATGGTCAGGAAAAAAAAAAAAACACTTAAATGACAGAAATTGGACTGAGGCTATTCCTCAGGGGGAGAGTACTTGCCTAGCAGGCATGGGTCCCTAAAGTGTTTCAGTCCCCACTGACACACACACACACACACACACACACAAATAAAATAAAATGACAGACTGGAAAAATTTTTTTAAAGCAAGAACCAGGGGCTGGAGAGATGGCCTAGCGATTAGGAGCGCCAACCGCTCTTACAGAGGACCCGGGTTCGATCCCCAGCGCCCACATGGCGGCTGAGAACCGTCTGAAACTCCAATTCCAGGAGAACTCCAGTTCCAGGGGAGTCCAACACTCTCTTCTGACCTCCACGGCATTGCATGACACGGGTGCACAGACTTGCATGCAGACAGTACATTCATACACATACAGAAATAAATAAATGCCGGGTGTGGTGGCGCACGCCTTTAATCCTAGGACTTGGGAGGCAGAGGCACGCGGATATTTGTGAGTTCGAGGCCAGCCTGGTCTACAGAGTGAGTTCCAGGACAGCCAGAGCTGCAGGGAGACCCTGTCTCAAAAAGACCAAAAAAAATAAAATAAAATAAAAAGCAAGAACCAGTTATAAGTTGTGTGCTTTTGCAGGTTACATAGAAAAATAAGTTAAAAAGATACAAAATGTATATATTGTTAACACTGATCAAAAAGGCAACGAGTAGTCCTGTGACAATCAGACAACACAGACTTCCAAAGAATATCACCAAACACAGAGTTGATTCACACTGAAAACATGGTCAAGTGATGATGAGAACCTGCTAGCCCTGGTTATGTTGTTTTGGTTTTGGTTGTTGTTATTTGGGTTTGGGCTTTTCTTTTTTTTTTTTTTTTTTTTGGTCTTTTTGAGACAGGGTCTCCCTGTAGCCCCACCTGCCCTGGAATTTACTAATGTAGACCAGGCTGGCCTTGAACTCACAGAGATCTGCCTGCCTCTGCCTCTGGGATCAAAGGTGTGGGCAACCATACCCTGCTTGTCACTTGGAGTTTTTTTAATTTTATTTTCGTATGTGTATGAATGTACTGTCTGCATGTAGGTCTGTGCACCTGTGTCGTGCAATGCCGCAGAGGTCAGAAGAGGGTGTCGGACTCCCCTGGAACTGGAGCTAAAGACGGTTTTCAGCCGCCATGTGGGTGCTGGGGATCAAACCCAGGTCCTCTGCAAGAGCAGTCGGCACTCTTAACCACTAGGCCATCTCTCCAGCCCATCATTTGCGGTTTTTTTTAATTAATTTTATTTATTTCTGTATGTGTATGAATGTACTGTCTGCATGCAAGTTTGTGCACCTGTGTCGTGCAATGCCACGGAGGTCAGAAGAGGGTATCTATTCCCCTGGAACTGGAGTTCTCCTGGAATTGGAGTTTCAGAGGTTCTTGGCCACCATGTGGGTGCTTGGGATCGAACCTGGCTCTTCTGTAAGAGCGGTCAGTGCTCTTAACCGCTAGGCCATCTCTCCAGCCCCCATCATTTGGGTTTTTAAGACAAAGTTTTACTCTGTATCCCAGGCTGGCCTCGAACCCCTGGTTCAGCCTCCAGATGGTAGGATTACAGATGTGTGCCACCAGACTCTGGGTACTTCTAAATATTCATGGCTCTAACAACAGAGCTTCAAAGTACAAGAAAACTAGGGCTGGGCATGGTGATACATGTGCTTATCCCAGCACTCAAGGAAAAGCAGGCAGATGTCTGTGAATTTGAGGTCAGCCTAGTCTACATAGCAAGTTCAGGCCAGCCAGGACTATATAATAATACCTTGTCTCGAAAAACAAATCAGAAACAAAACAAAAACCTGATAGAAGTGCAAGGAAAAACAGATGAATCCTCAGGCATAGCCCAATAAGATCTTAGTCTTCCTCTTAAAATTTTATATTGAAGGTGACTGAATTCAGAGATAGGGCTTTCGGTACCTGGGAGGCTGAGGCAGGAGAATTTCAAGTTCCATGACAGAGAGACCAGAGATAAAGCTTCGAGGAGGAAACTGGGATTAAATGAGATCATAATACATTCATAACCAGGCAAGACCACAGGCCCTGGAAGACGAATGCAGAGAACCCTACCAGAAAGGAGCTTTCAAGATACAACCTAGATATATATTAAAATCAGGGTATTTTAGGATGGGGATGTAGTCAGAGGCAGAGAACTCACTTGTCTTGGATGCTCAGGCCCCAAGTTCATACTCTCCATGGGGAAAAGAGTGGCTTTTGTTTGAGTTTTTGTGTGTGTGTCTCTGGTGTGTGGTCGTGTGTGCAAATGTGGAGGCCAGAGGTTGATGTTAGATCTTCTTCAGTCAGTCCCCACTTTATCTGTATGTGGGCATCCACATGTGTGCATGTCCATGGTACATGTCTATGCAGGTGTGCATACATGTATGTGCATGAGGAAGCCAAAGTCCATGTCAGGAGTCTTCCTTCTCACCCCACCATATTTTCTCAAGGCAGGGTTGGCTGGATGGTCTCTGAAGGATTGGCTGGATGGTCTCTGATGGATTGGCTGGATGGTCTCTGATGGATTGGCTGGATGGTCTCTGATGGTTTGGTTGGATGGTCTCTCCAGGGACCCTCCTGTAATCCTAGTGCTGTCCTCCCAGCACTAGGATTACAGATACTCACCAACACCTCTGCTTTTTATGAGGACTCTGCAGATCCAAACTCAAGCCTTTGAGTTTGAGACACTTCACCAGTCACTCGCTCCCCAGCCACTCACTCTCCACCTTGTGTTTTGAGACAGAGTTTCTCACTGAAACCTGGAGCTCCCCACTTCAGCTACTGGATGGCCAAAAGACCCCAGGATCCTGGGTGCATGTCGCCATGCCCAGCTTTTTTACACTGGTGCTGGGGATTGAACTCGGGCCCTTATGTTTGTATGACAAGTACTTTACCAACAGAGCCATCTCCACAGCCCCTAAAAAGAAACCTTTTGAGACAAGGTCTCGTGTAGCCCAGGCTAGCCTAGAACTCCCTACATAACCAAGGATAGCCTTGAAGTCTGACCCTCTGCCTCAGCCTCCCAAACTGCTGGGACTACAAACATGCACCACATCTGGCTCAATGTTTTTAAATGATTGTCCTTTGCCAAGCCTGTAATCTCAGCACGTGGGAGGCAGAAGCAGGAGGATCACAGCAAGCTCCAGCTGGCCTTGTCTACATCACAAGCTCCAATCTAGCCAGGACTATGTGATGAGATCCTGTCTCAACCAAAAAGGAAAAGAAGGCATAGAGTTAGCAATGTACATGGGCACAGAGCCTGCACGTACTTGTCATCATGGAAATACAAAATGGAACCTTGGAGTAATCACTTTGCCCCAACTGGTACAACTATAAAAACAAACAGAAGATTCCAGAAAATATCAGTATAGATGAAAGCAGGAAAAAACAGAACTCTCATAGGAGTTGGCAGGGAGGTAAACTGGTGCAACTTTTCATAAGCATGTGGCACTTTCTTTAAAAATATGTTGGGGGGGAATGCCACTTGTATATGGGTGCCTTCAGAGGCCAGAAGAGGGTGTTAGATCCCCTGGAGTTACAGGTGATCATAAGCCTCCCCATATGGGTGCTGGGAACCAAACTCAGGTGCTCTGCAAGAGCACCAAGTGCTCTTAACCACTGAGCCATCTCTCCAGCCCCATGTGATGATTACTTAAAACTTTGGTAACTTCCCGTACAACCAGGCTTTCCCTTCCTACGTATCCACCCAAGATGAATGGTAGGATTTGTCCACACAAGGACTTATACATGAGGTTCACAACAGCTTTATTTATTTATTTTTTTGGGGGGGTCTTTTAGAGACAGTATCTCCCTGTAGCCCCAGCTGTCCTGGAGCTCACTCTGTAGACCAGGCTGGCCATGAACTCACAAAGATCCACCTGCCTCTGCCTCCTGATTGCTAGGATTAAAGGCGTGCACCACCATGCCCGGCTCACAACAGCTTTGTGTAAAAAAAAAAAAAAAAGATAGAAAAAAAATCCATCAGCATGTGAATGGATAAGCAAATCATGGTTATCCATACGGTGTAAAGGACACATGCCAACATGAATGCATGTCATGTATGAATTCGATGGATGCTTTGTGACAGCACTCTGACCCCTGGCAGGCAGCCTCTAGGTCCAGGTCCTCCTCCTCCTCCTGGAGTCTCCCTGGATGCTATAGTCAGTTAGCCTGGGGTTTACCCCCTGGTGTCAGGTACACCTCAGGAGATCCCTACCCACACCCTGTCAGCCCCCAAACACTGAGGCCCACCATGCAGGATTCCACCATTAACCTTGCCCCTGCCCAGACTCTAGTGCCTGAGCTCCCTCCTCTCAGCAGAAGATGACAGGGTCACAAAGGACACAATTTATGGTTGCAAACAAAGGGCCTACATTGGCAAGCCCCAGTCTTGCCTCCTACATGAAAAGGCCATGAGCCACAAGCCCACAAAACAATGTAGCCTTCCCACTGAGCTACCAAGATGCTGCCTGGGTATAAGGATTAAGCCTCAAAGAAGGGCATTGTGTAACAGTGAAGGCCCAGCTCTAGACCAGACTGCAAGTCCAGCCCTGGCTCCACTCACTAGCTGCATGGTCTCTGGAAACATGACTTGGCTTCAGTGCACCAGTTTCCTCTTTTCTTAGATCAACGACATCACTGCCTCATTACCAGCTGTGCCAACTGGTAAGCTCGGGTAGACAAAAGGCTTAGAATGATGCCTACTTCTTGGTATACAATACACACCATCAAGTTCCCCAGCAACTGGGCTGATGCCTCCAGTAGTCATGCTCTAGGATCTAAGGATCTCGCCTTTGGTCATTCCCCACCACAGCCATGGCAGTCCTCAAGGACCCACTCATGCCAGCCAAGGAGTAGAAAGCTCGGAACTTGGGGCTGGTTGAAGGCACTACATGCAGAACAATCTTGTAACTCAGAGGAGGTGGCCTAAGGCCCTGACACCCTCCTGGCGAGGCCACACCTGCCTCTGGCTTGGCTATTTATTTATTTATTATTTATTTATTTATTTATTTATTTTTAATGTATATGAGTGTTTTGCCTGCATGTATGTAAGTATAGTACGTGAGTCCCTGGTGCAGATGGAGGCTAGAAGAACATGTTAGATTCCCCGGAACTAAAAGTTAAGGACAGGTATTAGCCACCATGTGAGTGTTGGGAAGTGAACCCAGGTCCTCTGGAAGAGCAGTAAGTGCTCTTAACCACTGCATCTCTCCAGCCTTTGACTGGGTGTCTTGATCCCAGAGTCTGAAGGGAATTCAGATGCTCCCTGTCTCCCAGACTGACCAGGCCCATTCTCATCTGCTTCACACATCTGGGTTGAGACTTCATTTCTCAACTCTTGAATATTTAAGGAAATATTCTACTTTGTCAACCCAGTTTTTGGAGACCACCAGAAGCTTATCTACAGCAATTTAAGCCATGCTATTGCCCAGTTCCAGCCAGCGAGGTAACACTAGGGAAGTCATCTTGGAGTGTTGACAAACCTGGCAACCCCCTGCGCACAGTTGTTGGGACCGAATTCAAGGCTCCCTGTTGACTGGTATCCCTAAATCTATCTTGGACTTGATACGAATCTTAACATAAGTGATCTCCAACTGATACTCACCTCCAACCCACGCCAAAGAGAGCTCAATTATTGTCTGCAGTAGTCTAGCTAGTCAGGAAAGGCTTCAAGGAGAAGGATTTCAAAGTGCTGCTTGGGCTGGCTTTTGTATGATGGGCACTCTGTCCTTAATAAGGCAAAATATGGTTCAGTGATGGTTTATCTGAGGTCAATGCAGGGAAGGTGGTCTGCCCAGGGCGATGGGCCTTTCTAGATTTCTATGATGGTGATTCAAGAGGCCTCAGTGTTGTTCAGCCATTTAAAAAAAAATGGGGACGAGAGAGATGGCTCAGTAGTTGAGAGCAATTGCTACTCTTCTAAAAGACCAGAGTTCAGTTCCCAGTAACCACATTAGGCAGCTCACAACCACCTGTAACTCCAGTAACTAAGGGAGCTGACACCCTCTTCTGTCCTCCTCAAGCACCTGCATGCACGTACGTGTGTGTGTGTGTGTGTGTGTGTGTGTGTGTGTGTCTGTGTGTATACGCGGGCATGTGCGCACGCACACACACACACATAAATAAATAAAAATACAAATATTTTAAATGGATGAAGCCAGCCATGCTGGCTCATATCTGTAATACCAGTACTGAAGAGGCTGAAGCAGAAGGACTGTGAGTTCCAGGACAAAATGTGGGTCAACCATACAGTAAATTAATATTAAGCCATTAAATAAAAATGAAACTCTGCACATACTACAACATAAAAGAACCTTGAAAACTCTGTGGTGAGTGAATTAAACCAAACACAGGAGGTCACGTGTTACCAATGTGAACGCTCCTGAGCAAGCAAAGCCATAAAATATAGATTTGTGATGGCCAGTGGCTAAGGGAGGGGGAAAGGGTGACCGCTCATGGTAGTTGATGTAAGGTTCTGGAATGAGGGCCTGGAGAGATGGCTCAATGGTTAAGAGAACTGGCTGCTCTTACAGAGGACCTGGGTTCGATTCCACATCCACATGGTGGCTAACAACCATCTGTAACTCCAATTCCAGAAGATTCAACATGCTCTTCTGGCCAGGCATAGTGGTGCACACCTTTAGTCCTAGCACTTGGGAGGCAGAAGCAAGCGGGTCTCTTGAGAGCGAGGCCAGCCTGTTCTCCATAACAAGTTCCAAGCCACCTGTGACTTCAGGTACACCGTGTCTCAAAAAGAACAAAAATAATAAAATAAAATGTTCTGGAACAAGAATGTGGTAATTAGTGTGCAGCCATATGTGGACACATTGGCCTCATCTGATCTCAGAGGTGAAGCAGTCAAGTCTGGTTAGAACCTGGATGTGAGACAGGGCTGGTCTTTGCATCGACACTGTGAATGTACTAAATAAACACTAGATAAACACTTTAAAATGGAAGGTTCTGGGGCTGGAGTGATGGCCTAGCGGTTAAGAGCGCCGACTGCTCTTGCAGAGGACCCGGGTTCAATCCCCAGCACCCACATGGCGGCTGAGAACCGTCTTTAACTCCAGCTCCAGGGGAATCCGACACCCTCTTCTGACCTCTGCGGCATTGCACGACACGGGTGCACAGACCTACATGCAGACAGTACATTCATACACATAATAAATAAATTAAAAAATTAAAAAAATTTAAAAATAAATAAATAAATAAAATGGAAGGTTCTGTGTTATTTGAATTAATTCTCAACTGTAGCTCAACAGACAATAATCTTAACTGCCCTGGGAAAGGAACCGAGTAACGAGGCTGGACCCTCACCTTGCACGCCCCCAGCCTACCCTCTCCAGTTCCTCTTCCACTGGCTAGGCACCCTCCTGTGACATGGCCCCTCCTGTGACATGGCACCCTCCTGTGACACGGCCCCTGCTGTGACGTGGCACCCTCCTGTGACATGGCCCCCTCCTGTGACATGGTCCCTCCTGTGACATGCCCCTCCTGTGACATGGCACCCTCCTGTGATGTGGCCCCTCCTGTGACATTGCACCCTCCTGTGACATGGCACCCTCCTGTGACGTGGCCCCTCCTGTAACGTGGCCCCTCCTGTGACATGGCACCCTCCTGTGACATGGCACCCTCCTGTGACATGGCCCCTCCTGTGACGTGGCCCCTCCTGTGACGTGGCCCCTCCTGTGACGTGGCCCCTCCTGTGACGTGGCACCCTCCTGTGACATGACCCCTCCTGTGACATGGCCCGTCCTGTGACAGGGCCCATCCTGTGACGTGGCCCCTCCTGTGACATTGCACCCTGCTGTGATATGGCCCCTCCTGTGACATGGCCCCTCCTGTGACATGGCCCCCCCTGTGACATGGCCCGTTCTGTGACGTGACCCCTCCTGTGACGTGGCCCCTCCTGTGACATTGCACCCTCCTGTGACATGGCACCCTCCTGTGATATGGCCCCTCCTGTGACATGGCACCCTCCTGTGACATGGCCCCTCCTGTGACGTGGCCCCTCCTGTGACGTGGCCCCTTCTGTGACATGGCACCCTCCTGTGACATGGCACCCTCCTGTGACATGGCACCCTCCTGTGATATGGCCCCTTCTGTGACATGGCACCCTCCTGTGACATGGCACCCTCCTGTGATATGGCCCCTTCTGTGACATGGCACCCTCCTGTGACATGGCACCCTCCTGTGACATGGCACCCTCCTGTGACGTGGCCCCTCCTGTGACGTGGACCATCCTATGACGTGGCCTTTGCACTGCCCCCCACACGGAATACTACACTGCTGGCAGCACCACTGCCCATGGCTCTCTCAGGGATCCTTTCTGCCTGACCCCATCACAGGTGACAGGGCCTGCAAGTGGATTTCAGAATGTTGGTGCCTGGTGAACTGCAGTCTGTCACACACAAGGGGTCAGAAGACCAGCACTAGTGCCTTAGGGAGGGTCACCAGCTAGGCACTGGGAGCTCAGGAATGGCCATCACTAAGCAGGGATGCCCTCCCCAAGACACTCACCTGGGGAATGAAGCCGCAGCATGTCACTGTGTGGAAGCCGAACTTGGTCACACCCTGGGGCTTGGCACCCTCAGCCCCACAGCCTGTCAACAGAGATCCTGACATGAGCAAGCTGCTCATCTTTCTCTGGAACCAGACCTCAGCAGAATGTTCCGGAGGCCTGGCTGCATGCTCCCAAACAGCCCCAACATAGGTGATGTGAAGACTCGTTACACGTGGCAGTGAGGAGCCAATGACAGACCTGCCAGGACTTTCCTACCTCAGCCCACTGGACAGACTGAAGGGCTGGTTAGGAGTCATTCTCCTAACTGATCAGCTCCCTTGAAATGACTTAATCAGCTCCCTATTTTCACAATGCACTCAGAGGCCAGAAAAACGGCTCAGGGGTTGAGAGAAATTGCTGCCCTTCTAGAGGTTCCCAGCACCCGTGTTTAGCACCTCAGAACCACGCTGTAACTCCAGTTCCAGGTCTGACAACTTCTTCTGGCCTCTGTGGGCACCTGTACACATACTCTGCACTCACAGAGCATGCACTCATACACACATACATGCATGTGATGAAGGTGTTTTTAATGCATTGTAAAGGGAGATGATGTGCCATTCAAACAATTGCTGAAACACCACCAAGAAACGCTGTGGCCATAATCCAGAGTAGCTGATGGGCTGGGGCCAGGTTCAACAACAGTCTCAACGCACCCACGGTGTTCTCCCCAGCCTTGGACTTCTCCATGAGTTTCTGGTTGTAAAGGTGCAAATCTGCCATCTGGTCCCCAAGCTTTGATGCTTGACTAAGGAAAGAAGAAAGACAGCAGTTAAAATAGCAAACAACACAGTTCCCTTTTGAGAACTGTTTTAAATACTTTAAAAGCACTCTAAAAGTGAAAAATAACTCTCTCCCAAAACAAAGCATGGTACAATCCCTGAGCATTCATTTGGTAGCTTCTGCAGCAGTCTCGGCAGGCACTAGGTACCAGGCCTGAGGCTACAGAGTGAGTGAAGTCAAAACCCAGACCCCCAACTTCTGCAAAAGTAAGTGTAAGCAGGAGAAACCCCAAGATGACAGTCACATGCTGAGAGGCAGGCTGTGGCCACTGCCTGATGATGGAACTGGAAGAGGCTTGGTACTTTTATCTTCACTCAAGTCTACACCGTGAACATACATAAGTGTAACAGTAACAAAATTAAAGATACCGGATCATAGATCAGTGAATGTCCCTCAACCCAAAGTGAACTGGCATCTGTGTGATGTTATAGCACTATACATCACAAACCAAGCGATGGGTTCAAATACACTTACTTTCTGCAACCTCATCCCAGACACACAACAACAAAAACCAGCAATAATCTGTGTCCGTTAAGAATAGTGTCTCTCCCCTCTTCTGACCTCCGCGGCATTGCACGACACAGGTGCACAAACCTACATGCAGACAGTACATTCATACACATAAAAAATAAAATTAAAAAAAAAAGAATTATAAAAAAAAAGAATAGTGTCTCTCATGCTCGCTTCGGCAGCACATATACTAAAATTGGAACGATACAGAGAAGATTCGCATGGCCCCTGCACAACAAGGATGACATGCAAATTCATGAAGCGTTCCATATTTAAAAAAAAAAAAAAAAGAATAGTGTCTCTCTCTCTCTCTCTCTCTCTCTCTCTCTCTCTCTCTCCGGGCTGGAGGATGGACTCAGCCAGTTGACAAAGCACCAACTGCTCTTGCAGAGTACCCCGGGTTCATTCCAAGCACCCACATGCTTGAAGAACCATCTTTGACTCCAGTTTCCAGGGAATATCCGGGCCCTCTTCTGAACCTCCATGGCATTGCCACGACATGGGGTGCACGCAACCTACATGCAGCATCGTACACTCATACCATAGAAAATAATAAATTTTAAAAAATAGAAAAAGAATGTGTCCTCACTTCTTGTGCTTGGAGAGATGGCTCAGTGGTTAAGGCACGCACTGACTGCTCTTGCGAAATGACCAGTTTTAGTTTCCCAGCACCCACATATGGTGGATAGAACCATCTTTAGGGCAAGGCATGGTGGCACATGGCCTTTAACCTTAGCACTCAGAGGCGAGGCAGGTGGAATCCTGAGTTTCGAGGCCAGCCCTGGTACAGAGTCGAACTCCCAGGACACTGGGAGCTATATGGGGAACCCGTCCCTCAAAAAAAAAAAAAAATATTTGTCTCTCTGTCTTTCCCCTCGCTCTCTCTCTCTCCAAATCTCACCCTTATAAGGCTCAGAGTCTCATCGTCAAGTCTCCTCTCTCAAGTCCTCTCAGTCTCCACTCTCATCCTCAATCTCTCGGTACTCTAGTCTCCAGTCGCTGCATCGCTCCCTCGCGCTCTTCTCTCTCATCGCTCGTCATAAGTCGCATCGTCCGTCTCTCTCCATCCAACAGTTCTCTCGCTCTCTCTCCTCATCTAGTCTCAGAGTCCCTCTCCGCTCCTTTCCTCTCCTCTAAAAAAAAAAAAATAAGTCCCCCGGTATCGAGTCTCTTCGCTCATAAAAAAAAAAAAAAAATAGTCTCTCTCTCCACATTTCATCTCCCGAGTCTCCGACAGTCTCTCCTCCTCCCTAGTCTCTCTATTCTCCATAGCACAAATAACATATAGTCTCCTCCCTCCCTCGCGCGTTCTCAAAAAAAATATTCCTCCGCTCATTCATCATCACTAGGTCCCCTCTTCTCATGCAATCATCATCT
This sequence comes from Rhizomys pruinosus, assembly GCA_009823505.1. Lineage (NCBI taxonomy): Eukaryota > Metazoa > Chordata > Mammalia > Rodentia > Spalacidae > Rhizomys > Rhizomys pruinosus. The sequence goes on along the minus strand of VZQC01003825.1, from coordinate 962,016 downwards.
CCTCAGTCTCGTCGCTTGTGCCTTTCTCTTCTGTCTCCTCTCACTCTCTCTCCTCAAGTCTTACTCTACGAGATATATCGTCTCCTCATTCTCGAGGTCTCACCCCATCATGTTCTCCTCTCTCTTCCTACTTCATCTCTTCCGGTCTCCCATCTTCTCTCCCCTCCCGTTCAAGTCTCAAGTGCTGCACATCTCTCTCAACTCGTCCGTCTCCTCTCTCTCTCAGAGTCCCGCACTGCTTCATCAGTCTCAGTCTCTCTCTCATAGTCACTTCTCCTCTCATCTCATGTCTCTCTATGTACTCTCGCCTCTGCAAGTCTCCTCCCTTCTCCGTGTCACTACGTTCTCTCAGCTCATCCTCACTCTCCTCTTCTCTCTTCCCGTCTTCAGTCTATTCAGTCTCTCCGCTCTCGCTATAGAGAAGTCTCACCTCTCAAAATAGTCGCTCTCTCTCTCCTTCTCTCTCCTCTATCTCAGTCTCAGTCTCAGTATCTCTCTTTTCTCTCTCTATCCTCCCTTCCTCTCCTCTCCCCCCCCCCCCTCTCTCCGGGGGGGGGCGGGTCTCCCGGGGTCCTTCCCTGCTCAGTCTCCTCCATCCCTCCCCCCTTCTCTACCCTTCACTCATCTCTCCTCTTCTCAGTCTCTCTCATCTCTCGTCCTCTCGCCTCTCTCAGCGTCTCGTCTTCTCTCCAACTCTCTCATCTCTCTCTACTCTCCTCCTCAATAATCACCGTCTCTCTCCCAGCTCTCTTCTCTCTCTACTCCAGTCTCCGAGAGCCATCCTCCTCCTCTATCTCTCTTCTCTCCTATCTCGCTGCTCTCCATCCTCTCAACTCTCTCCTCTCCTCTCCGATCTCTCTTCCATCTCAACGCTCTCTTCTCCTTCACACACACACACACACACACACACACACACACACACCTGTCTGTTTCTCTGTCTTGTGTCCATGTATCTGTCTCTATTTCTGTCACTGTCTCTTTCGGGATGGCTGTGTGCATGTGTCCCTCTGTCTCTTTTTCTCTCCATACACGTGTCTCTGTGTTCCCATCGGTCTCTCTTTTCCTCTCCCTGTCTGTGTGTGTCTGCACACTCACCTCCTCAGGCTCTTCATCTTCAAATGCTCCATCACAAAGACAGCCCCGCCTCCTGGCAGGTCAATCACCTTCATGGGCTTAGGTACCCGCACCAGGCCAGTGCTGCAGAGGGCGTCCAGGCTCGCCATCTCTCCCTCAAACATCTGCCGGGCCTGCATTCAAATGCCATGGGCCTCATCAGCACTGCAAACCTAGACAACAACAGGGGCCCTACCAGCCAGGCCGAGGGACTCAGCCCTTGACAGAAGACACAAACCCAAGTGCCTTCAATTGCTGAAAATTAGCAGCGCCGCCACCCCTCAGAGGCCCAGCAGCAAAACGGGCCCCTTTCAGACAGAAGAGCAGAAAGGGGGAGCTGAGGGTAGAGTTCACTGGGTCTCCTGTGGGCAGACCCCTCCAGCAAGGCCCTGCTGTGGAAGATATACAGGCCATGGAAGAGATGCCCAGGGTGCTGGGTACAAGTGAAGTCTGAGTCAACAAGCGTAGGGCAGTGTCTGAGTCCCCAAGGCTATCTGCCTTCTTCCCTGAGTCTGAATCGGAGCAGCCTTTGGGCATGGTGGAAATGACCTGGGCTCACATTTGGGTCCGGGAAGGAAGGGTGGTAAAGTCAGCAGGGCTTGGCTCCATTCCAGCCAGGACTAGGGAAGCCACATACCCAGCCTGTCCACAGGCCTCTGCCGGCACCCAGGGGCCTTCTTGTTTCTAGGACGTTTCCACAAATACCCTATTTTACATTAGGTGAACTCTCATTTTCTCTCCACCTTGGTGAAAAGCATGCTTTAAAAAAAAATTGTTGTATCACTGACTACATCCTCAGCTCAAAACATGCATTTTTTGATGGGGTTTGTAGATACTTTCCTATAGAGTTGTAAGCTTCTGTAAAAAAAATAAAGTTTGACCAGGGAGATGACTTGGCATCTAAAAGCACTTGGCTCCCTGGAACCTGGGTAAAAAGTCAGATGCAGTAGTGTGATCTATGATCCCTGCACTCCTACCACAGGAAGTGTGGTGGACACGTGAGAGTCACCTCAGGGTCTCTGGCCAGCTAGCCTGGGGTAGGCGGGGCTGTGCAGAAACAAGAGAAACCCTGCCTCAAAAAAGGTAGAAGAAGAGAACCAACTTCCAAAAGAATTATCCTCTGACTTCCACACACATTGTGGCTTATGCTTGTCTGCACACACACAAATTAATTATTTTTAATTATTTTTAATTTTTTTTATTTAAAAATAAAACTTGAGGGGACTGGAGAGATGGCTGACCAATTAAGAATACTGCTGAGCTGGGCGTGGTGGCACACGCCTTTAATCCCAGCACTCAGGAGGCAGAGGCAGGCAGATTTCTGTGAGTTCAAGGCCAGCCTGGTCTACAGAGTGAGTTCCAGGCCAGCTGGGGCCATAGAGAGATCCTGTCTCAAAAACACAAAAAAAGCCGGGCGTGGTGGCGCACGCCTTTAATCCTAGCACTCGGGAGGCAGAGGCAGACGGATCTTTGTGAGTTCAAGGCCAGCCTGGTCTACAGAGTGAGTTCCAGGTCAGCTGGGGCTACAGGGAGACCCTGTCTCGAAAACACCAAAAAAAAAAAAAAAAAAAAAACACAAAAAAATAAAATAAAAAAGAAAACTGCTGCTCTTGCAGAGGATCCAGGTTTGATTCCCAGCACCCACATGGCAGCTAACAACTGTCTGTAACTCCAGTTCCAGAGAATCTGACACCCTCTTCTGACTTCCAAGGCATTGCATGACAGGGTTGCATCTACCTACATGAAAGCAATACACTCATACACATAAAATAAAAATAACAAAATATTTAAAAAGAATCAATCATAATTAAAAAAAATATATATATATATAATAAAATAAAACTTGAGGGGCTGGAGAGATGGCCTAGGGGTTAAGAGCACCAACTGCTCTTTCGGAGGACCTGGGTTTGATTCCCAGCACCCACATGGCGGCTAAGAACCATCTTTAACTCCAATTCCAGGGGAATCTGACACCTTCTTCTGGCCTCCGAGGTATTGCACAACACGGGTGCACCAACCTACATGCAGACAGTACACTCATACACATAAAAAATAATAAATTAGCCGGGCGTGGTGGCGCACGCCTTTAATCCTAGCACTTGGGAGGCAGAGGCAGGCAGATCTTTGTGAGTTCAAGGTCAGCCTGGTCTTTGTGAGTTCAAGGCCAGCCTGGTCTACAGAGTGAGTTCCAGGACAGCTGAGGCTACAGGGAGACCCTGTCTCAAAAAGACCAAAAAAAAAAAAAAATAATAATAATAATAATAATAAATTTAAAAATATATTTAAAAAATAAAATAAAATAAAACTTGAGCTAGGTGTGGTGGCACACACCTTTAATCCCAGCATTTAGGAGGCAGAGAGGCAAGGGGAATCTCTCAGTTCAAGGTGAGATGGTGTACACAGCCTAGGTAACTCTATTTTGTTTTGGTGACTCCATCTTAGTGGTCGAACTCTGTCCCAGAAAAACAAATCCAGAAAGAGCCAGCTGGTTATTTTGACCTTTGGAATCCCCTGTCCACACATGTCTTGTGACCCCCGTTAACTACCTATCTTAACTTTTGTAGATGTTTTACAACTGCCTACCACCAGTTAACTACTTAGCTTAGCTTTTGTAAACACAAAGCAGCAGGAATCAAAGTTCCAAGTTTTTTGTTGACTGACTGGAGTTTCTCAGAAAATCCACCAGGATTTTTTTTTTGCAAAGCCCACCAGGATATGGTATTTGCCTTTATATGTGTAACCTGGTCCTGAGTCAGAGTTGTACCCTCCAAATCCTGAACTGAGGTACAGTCGCTGGTCTGCTTAAATAAAGCTAATTTGACTAACTGGAATCCCAGAGTCTGTGTGGTCTTTCTCCCAGTGGTCTCAACACTGTAACAAAGGCCTGCCTGGTTTACATAGTGAGTTCCAAGCCAGCTGAGGCTACAGGGAGACCCTGAGTCAAAAAACAAAACAAAACAAAACAAACAAACAAAACCTAAAAACAAAAAAACTTGAGGCCAAAACACTTAATATCACACAGGAAAAGAACACCTGTCTTTAATTTAAGCTACCACAGGGAAAGCCACAGGCACTTTCAAATTGTCTGCCTGTACCTGAGATCAAGAGCTGCGGGCTGACCATCTTCCATGGGAGGACATTGGTAAACCCCAGTCCGGCTTCCAAGGTAAAACCCCCAAATGACCCTGCAGACAGCACCCAGGATTCAGACCACTTACTTACATCCTACCTACCAGTCCCTGCCCTACTGCATTGTTTAAACACCATCTGTGTGCAGCAGAGTTTCAAGGAGAAGGCAGCAGGATTCTGCTCTGAAGAAGTCTTCAATGGGTCCCTGTGACACCAATACAGAGAACGAAGGGTGCTCCCCTCTCCTGACACCATCCCTGATAATGCAGGGAGGGCCTGGGAGGGGCTGCTCTGGGATTCTCCATTCCCCCAGGCCAGCATGCCCACCAGGACCACTACCAAGAACTACTGCCCACAGAGCACTGGACCTCTGGAACCTGCACAGGGCAGGGACAGCTCCCAGCTGCGCCATCCACCGTCCACTAGCTCCCAGGTAACTTTCTCCACTGTGTCGTGGTTTTCTATGCAGTCTTGCTGCCATTGCTGCTTTGGCCTGTTTCGTTTTGAGGCAGGGTCTCCTCATGTAACCCAAGCTATGCTGCCCTCAAACTCACCACCCTGCTGCCTCAGCCTCCTAAATACTGGGATTAGAGGTGTGCTGCCCCCGTGCCTAGCTCCATACATTCTTAAAGGAATGATTTAAGGGTGTAATGACCAATCCTTGGAGGAGGATAGTGCTAGCCTGTCCTGGCAGTCCTGTCTCTGTCCACCTTCTGGGGAGGATACAGGAGAGGTAGTGGAGCCCAGGCCTGGGTAGAAGCAGCCTAGGGTGGGCCTCAGCTCTGTCTGGGCCCAGTGAGTCCAAAACTGTAAGAGCCTGCGTCTGCAGGCCAAAGCAAGTGTTCATAGCAAAGACAAATCCTCTGGCCCTCTGGGGAAACTTGCCTGCAGGTGCCAGAGCAAAGGCTGTAAAATGACCCCTTGGCACCGGCTAGCGTGACCAGGCCTGGCCCCTCCCCCCAGCAAATTCACCACCACCACCACCACCACCACCACCACCACCACCACCACCACCACCCCGCTCCCCCCCACCCCCCGCGCCCCTTCCCGCAAAGCCATCCCGCACGCAGGACCGAGGTTCGGCAGCAGCACCTGGGTCCTGCGGTTGACCTTGACAAACACAGGGCCAGAGTCTGTGTCGTAGGCACGGCNCCACCACCACCACCACCCCGCTCCCCCCCACCCCCCGCGCCCCTTCCCGCAAAGCCATCCCGCACGCAGGACCGAGGTTCGGCAGCAGCACCTGGGTCCTGCGGTTGACCTTGACAAACACAGGGCCAGAGTCTGTGTCGTAGGCACGGCCCTCGCTGATGCAGCCGGCCCCAGGGCTCCCGAAGGCCCGCAGGGTCGCGGTGCGTAGCTCAGCGCGCAGCAGCTGCTCCATGGGGACCGGGATGCGAGATGACGCAGGCTCCGGGACGAGGACGAGGCACGGGAACACGGGACGGGTGGCCCCCGCAGCAGCGACTGGACCCAGGACGCGGCCCGCAGGGTGCGCGCTATCGGGACAGGCTCCGGTGCACCCTGGCCATGCACCCTGGCTGGCGGAGGAGAGGATTGGACCGGACAGCTCTAGCTCTATCGCAGTAGCCAAGGCGCTCTCCACCCAGGGCTGCTGGGGGCGGGGAAGGGTGTGGACGCACCCCACGCCTTCCTACTGGCCTCGGTCCAGAACTTCTCTTGCTCCAGCCAGGCTCGCGTCAGGGGAGCAGGACCCCAGACCCGACTTTGGGTGCTCCGGAAAGCCAGGGGTCAGAAAGGGGTGTCCCTGTGTCCACAGAGCATTCCTGGGTGGTCCCAGCATATCTCCACCCCCTGAGGCCCACCTCCAGGACCTGTGCTCCCTGCCCAAGTGGAACCAGGGTCCCCCCAAGGAAAATTTGGGCCAGGGCTGCTCATCCAAGGGATGGCCTAGAGACCCAGCTAACCGGTAGAGGGCGGGTCACAAGCCTCAGTTCTCACTGTCAAAACAAAGGCGGAGTCTAGCCTTTCAGGTCCTAGCCAGGTCCACTGGCACCTTTAATGTGTCCATGACCGATAGAGAATACTCTGGGGGTTGTGATACCAGAGGCCTACCCCACCCCTCCCAATCTCAGATAGCCACTATGGAAAAGAAGCAACAAGACATAAATTCACGTATACACAGGTACACACACCCATGCATACAAGAACATATAGGCCCAGTCCCTGCTGTGGTAAACCTAAAATGTTTTGGGAGAGGTTACCCAAAATCCCACCTACCCTTCCCGCACCCCCACAGGCTACTGGTGCCCTCCCCTCCAGCACTGTGCAGTCTCCAGCTAACTATAAAGGGCCTAGGAGGATTAGTTGGGCTAATGATGCCCTTGCTGAGCTTTCCATATGTGCTAGGGCCTAACAGAATGCCAGCTAAACTCACAGCCATCCTGTGAGGGGATCTTGACATTAGCTCCCTTCTCTATGAGGAAACGAAGCACAGAGGGGCTAACTCGCCCAGGTCCCAGCGCTGGGACTCAGCACAGAGAACTTGAAACTGAATTGTTCTGGCTTTGGGCTCCATCCTTCCAACGGTGGTCTCAGTCCCTGAGGGGACCACAGTCTTTCTCCAGGAGGTGTTGTAGGCAGGCTGCCCAAAATGTGGTGCTCAGCACCTCCCTTCTGCCCTGCAGCTGTGTTCCTCTGTCAGACAGCCTCGGGTTGGACATCTTCCCTAAGAGGGGGCTGCTGTAAAGATGAAGCCCCAAACAAGACATGTGAAGCTGTAACCAAGACATCTGCTCTCAGGATTTCCACTAATCATACTTTTCAACAGCAAAGCCTGACAGAGCTGGCAATCCCTGTGGTCTACGTGGCTGGGTCCCCAGGAAGCGACTTTATACCCCTGAGTCTGGCACCTTGGTGCACTGATGCAACCTGGGCTTGGCAGTCGCTACTGGGCAGGGCATTTCCACATGGCCTGCTGTGGTCTGCTTATCCCCAAGTGTGGAGGCCAGGATGAGCCTCTCCATAGCCAGGACTCCAGCACAAAGGCCTTTTCTGACATGGTTCAAAAGCCAAGCACCATGTCTACCTCCTCCTCAGTCATGATCCTGAGGCCATATCAACCGTGCTGGAGAGCTGCAGTTGTGAACCTGACACACCGGGGGACCTCGCTGGGGAATCTCCTCCGTCAGGCTGGCCTGTGGCAGTATCTGTGAGGCATTTTCTTGACTGTTGAGTAATGTGGGAGGGAGGGCCCAGCCCACTGTGGGTAGTGTCACCCCTGGGCAGGTGGTCCTGGGTTTCATAAGAAAGCAGGCTGAATATAGCCCAGAGGAGCAAGCCAGGAAGCATCAGACCTCCCTGATCTGTGCTTCAGTTGCTGCTTGAACTCCTGCCTTGGCTTTGCTTGATGATGGACTGTGAGCTGTAAGCCAAATAAACCCTCTCTTCCCAAGGGACTTTGTGCATGGTGTCTGTCATGGCCAGAGAGAAAGCTAACAAGGACACCAACTAAATGAATGACAGTGCGGCAAGGCCACTGCAGAAACCAGGTAGGACAGGCACCTGTGGAAAGGACACCTGGTGTCTCCATCTGAGATCCTTGCCACCACACCTTGATGAAGCACAGAGGGCAGTAAGTCTGGGAACCTGTCATTGACTCAGTTTGACCAAGGGTGGCATCTCATGTTGCTCAGATCACACTTTCCCAGACTAAGGCTCCACTGCTTGCTAGCCCCTTTACGTGTTGGTTTCAGGTCTTTTGAATGGTTGTAAACTGTCCAACATGGTACTGGGAACTCAGGACCTCTGCAAAAGCAGGACATGCTCTTAACTGCTGGGCCATCTCTCCAGCCCAGCATGCTGATTCTTACTGTGTAAAACTGTCCTTTTTCTGGAGGTTTCTAAACTGTTCTCTAACCCAGTCAGTGGTGTCTGAAAAAACCCAGGGATGTTTCTGGGGCAAGTGTTACCAGTCTCTAGAAAGACAGGTCATGTGAAGAGTGTGATAGCTGTGCTATCACAGCTCCTAATTAAAATGAAGGGCATAGCCGGGCGTGGTGGCGCACACCTTTAATCCTAGCACTTGGGAGGCAGAAGCAGGTGGATCTTTGTGAGTTCAAGGCCAGCCTGGTCTACAGAGTGAGTTCCAGGACAGCTGGGGCTACAGGAGACCCTGTCTCGAAAAGACCAAAAAAAAAAAAAAAAAAATAATAATAATAATAATAATAATAATAATAAAATAAACTAAAATAAAGGTAGGAACTCAGAAAGGCTGCCCCCTGTCACCACTCCTCTTCAATATAGTGCTTGAAACACTTACTAGGGCAACAAGGCAAGAAAAGGAAATTAAAGGAGCACTAATCAGAAAAGAAGTCAAGCTATCCCTATTTGCTGATTATATGACTGTTTACTTAAGGGATGCTAAAAACTCCACCAGAAAACTCCTAGAAACGATTAACGGCTTCAGCAAAGTGGCAGGATACAAAATTAACCTTAAAAATCAGTAGCCTTTCTTAACACCAACAACAAGCAACTGAGGAAGGAATTCAAGGAGACCTTCCCACTCACAATAGCCTCAAAAATAATAAAATACCTAGGAACAAACCTAACCAAAGACACCAAAGATCTCTACAACAAAAATTTTAAACCCTTAAAGAAAGAAATTGAAGAAGACATCAGAAGATGGAAAAATCTCCCACACCCATGGATTGGGAAAATTAACATAGTAAAAATGTCCATTCTACTGAAACACTTGTATAGATTTAACGCAATCCCAATTAAAATCCCCAAGAGTTTCTTCACAGGCTTGGGGAAAAAAAAAAGTCCTTAATTTCATTAGGAAAAACAAAAGACCCCAAATAGTCAAAACAACCCTGAGTGAAAAGAGCAACACAGGGGGGATCTCTATACCAGACTTCAAACTATACCACAGGGCTATAGTGATAAAAACAGCCTGGTAT